>JARHVA010001150.1:1610000-1705000 GCA_037957365.1 Torreya grandis | reverse complement strand
AACAAACCTTTGTCAAAATTTGGAATTTTGAGTTATTATTGAGAATTATTTTTGATTGATGAATTTTTTATGATGTTTTTAATACCTTTTTGGACCTTTAATCCATGAATGGAGTATTATTGAAAACATACACATAAGCAACTTTGACCAATGGTGGCATTTGTAGGAGCTAAAATCTATTAATGGGCTATCCAAAATGATGTATATCTCTTTAATTATTCAAATTATTATCTACAAGGAAAATAGTTTAAATTTTATTTCATATTATAAGTTAATTTAATTCTTTATTAAGTTAGTATTTTATGTTGCATAATAAGTTATGTTACCTTTAACATTTAGTCTCTTTTATTCAAATTTAGTTTTTAAATCAATTTATTATAGATTTAAATCATTTAAAAGTTATTAACTATTATTTCCTTCTTATTTGATTCTTAGGATTAGTTTCTTTTATTTCTTAGACTTATTTTTCTATTCATTAGATTAATTTATTAAATATTTTAAGTTATATGTACTTATTTACTTTCTATTTTATCTTCTTAAGCATAGCGGTTATATTTACAAGTTGTAGTTTACTTGTTTAGAACTAGATAGGTTGCATTATTTATTTTGTTAGTTATTTGATTTTCCTTTTCTTAAGTGGTTAGTTTTTTGTTTTAGTTTCTCATAGTGAGAATAATGATTATCTATTCATTTTAATTAGTTTATTTTCATTTATGTTTCTATTTTTTTTCTCTTGGTTGATTTTGTTTCATTTTTTTTCCCTATTTTGGGTTATATATACATTAATAGAAGGATAAAACACTGATAAAATTAGAAATATTTAATTTAAGAAATTTCCTCTTCTATAGGCTTTAATATATTAGATGGGTTAGATTATATTATTTGAAACATGATTCATGTACACATATATTTGATAACTGAGATATTTAATTAGTGCATTGTTTATTACATTAATTATTGATTATTTCTAAAACTTATAATAACCCTTATGCAAATCCTAGAAATATTTGTTGCTTCTTAGATCCCTCATGATTATACTGGGATGATTCCACCTTAACCTTCATGATAGGTGAAAGGGTTGATTTATTGAAATGACATTTTTCACTATCAACAAACCTATGAATAGTCTTTAGAAATGAAAGGTAATAAATTTCCAAAGATGGCCCCTAAATTTTAGATTGTCAAACAGTAATAGAGTCATTATTATTCTATAACCATAAAAATAAATATCCAAGGTGATTCAAAACAATCACTAATAAATTATAGAATGTCCTTATAAAAATTTTCCATGTTTAACAAGTGAGTTATGGTTTGGTTAAAATTTTAATTTATAAATTTATAGATTGTACAAATTTAGATTATGTCTATAATATTATTATTAAATTAATATTTTTTCAATTCATTTTGTAGATTTTTCTAAATAAATGTGTTGGCATCATTGTTATTTTAGGTGCTAAATTTAAAAATTCTAATGCAAAAGTAATTTAATAAGTAGAATAGTGATTTCATCCTTGAATGGAGTTCCATGTAGTAGTGGTTCATAAAATTAGTATTGAAAGGTTTTTTATCTATAAAATGTCAACTCCTAGTTTGAGTGCTAGGAAAAGAATAAGGGGTTCATCAATGAGAAATACCTTGCTATCATATTTTGATAAACATTAAAAAGAAGAAACTTTGACAAGAAATATTGGTTTAAAGTATCAATGAGAACCCAACATTATTTCTCATGATCAAGATCATATTCAACAGGGTTTTAATGATTTTAAATCAGTGGATACAAATAACATTACTAGTGATCATGACATAGTTTATTTAATACAATATGGTACTAAAAGCATTGATAATTTAATCTCATAATTAGTTCATGAAATTTTTAGCTTATCTAAGAAAATGAAATCACACCAATGGAAAATTTCATGGAATTTTAAAGTTGATTGGGTTTCTAAATATCCTTTCATTGAACCTATTTTGAATGAAGATACTAATGGGCCACCAAAAGATTGTAGGTGTAAGATATGTAGCTGGAAAATAGGGAGGTAAAACCACTTTAAAATAAGATAGATACCATAGATAATCATATGGTGAAATTATATGAAAATAAAATTATAAATGGAGAGGATAATCAATGATATGATGAAGAACAAAATAAGAGTCTCTTAATGTTAGGTATTCAAGTGAATATGAAAAATACTTGGTAAAATAGTAAAATATTAATCCAAGGAGAATAAACATTGTATATTTATTTGTAAAAATGATTGGAATAAACCAATTTTCAAAGACTATATAGATTTATGTTATTTTTCACATTTTAAACAAAGGTTAACTAATAAATGATTATGCAGGATATAAAATATTGATACAATTTATTGGCATCCAAAATTTTCCAAATACTCATTGGTCATCTATTAATGCTTGGGAATGGGTTAACTATTTTTCTCAAGTATAAAATGAGGATCTTAAAGAGAAAATAAGGCTTTCAAGATAAATAACATTGTCACTTGATGAAGTTACAACCATTGATAACAATTATTGGGTGTGTATTAATTTTTACACTATTGTGAACCATGTTAACCAACGTCATTTTATTATCAATCATAAATTTAAAGACAATTTAACTTCTACAAACATTTTTGAACTAGTCAAGAATAATTTGAAAGAGGTTAGTGTCATGGATGATTTCTGAATTGTAGGAAATATTGGTTATATATGGGAAGATGGAGCATTGGTTATACAGGGTCAAATAAGTGGTCTTTGTGTAAGGATACACATTTTTTGTACACCATATATGATTTGTATTCATTACATGACACATAGAATGAATTTGGCATTCAAAATTATGATCAATTTTACATTAGTCTAAAAATTTGAAGATTTTATTCATGAAATCTATTCATACTAATTAGAATTCTAAAAAGATTTTTACAATTTTTAATTTTTGTTGAAGGTTTAAAACAAGGAAAGAAACTACTTAAGGATGTTTATACCTGATGGATTTCCATTTGTTGACCAAAATATAGAGTATATGTAAAATATCAGTCATCAATGGGAATAATGGAGGAACATCACCACACAATAGAAAAAGATCCAAATATTTTGTTTTGGTTGAGTATTATAGAGACATTATTGACCTTTTACTCATGTTGGATGAAATTAGCTTAATGATAAAAAAATCTCAATAAATAACAAAGTACATTCAATAATATGCTAAGTTGAGAAAATTAATATGCCTTACACTTGATAATTTCTATTTAAGACAATAATCTTTAATAGATTCATGTAGCTAGATTTCATTTTGATAATTAATACTGGGTGACTGTAATTTTAAAAGAAATTTGTTAATACTTGATTAGAAAAACATGTATTTTTTGTGTTTTGTTTGATTAAGAGAACATGTCTATAACAGTTGTAAAATCTATTAAAGAGATCCATAAGTATATTTTGGTGTTCACTTGTTATTTTATACCAAGTTTATTTTAGATATCTATAGTGTAATGAACTATAAATATTGTAACTATATAGTACCACTATATGCAAAATGTTATATTGAGATGTTCAACTATCATTCTCTTATCACAATTTTTATTATATGATCTAGTTGATATTTTGAGAGACTTACAAAGGTATATATTAAATTTACACTAATTTAAGAGGCTTATAATAAGCCAATAGTTGTGTATTGTAGTCAATTTGATCTTCTTCTAATGAGAATTTAAACTTACTCCCATCAGTATGTTTAGTATGTAAAGATTTGATTCCTCTCTTAGACACAAGTACTATTGATGTTATTTTCATGGTTTCAAGTATAATTAAATGATTATCTAGGATTATGGATGAAATATATCAATAAACCAAAATTAAAAAGGTATATATGTGTAATAAGAATATATGCAAGAATGAAGTATTATATTCTCATCTTACATTTATTATATTTTATACCATTATATTATTTATTTTTTATATATGGAAATATTTCAATATTTTTATTAATGGATGGGGTGGAATGGATCACTGATGATTGGGCTCATCATACCCAGTTTTTTTCCCTCCCCCTTTGTAGTTTTTGATGGATTTTTATAGGCATGCTATTGTTGTCAAGTCAATTACATAGGAAACATGTAGGAGGAGGATGCCTAAGCTTTTTAGTAGTTTATAAAGTAATGTAAGAATCACTTCCCTTAAACTATTTTATATTTGTTTTATTCCCTTGTTTTTATATTTGATCTTGTGTCTTATGTTTCTCAAGAATGGATGGTGGGTCTAGGCATGACATCCAAGAAATGCACATTGATCAATTTAAATAGCAATATTATACAAGCCTCTAATAAAGGGTTAGATCAAAAGATGTAGAAAGAAGCATCATCCAAATAAAATGATGATGCAAGTGAATCATGGTGATAAATTTCAATTAAATATTAATTTTTTTGTCTGATAAAAAGGATTCTTATTGGAGCATTGTCATCTTTTTCAAAATCATTATAATTATGAATAAATATTCTATGCTTATTTTTAATTTGCATTGTTTATTTAAGGATGTAAGCTATATTATGTAGATAAATAAATTCTTTGAGATATTTGACCCCTATAATTTCTTGTGTTTATTTTTTATAATTTGAGAGAATGATTAAATAGAAAAAGAGAGGGTTGATTGATCGATGTTGCTTTATGACCTTTGCAATAGATTGTTAAGGCATTAAGATATAATTATGTAATTTAGCATGTAAAAATACCACATTATTGATGTTTTTTCTTTACCCCTAAAGAATATAATATGTAATAGTTGATTACAATGAGATGATGTAGTGTTACATCAATTTAAGACTATATGACATGTTCTCTTCTTGAACTTATTCACAATATAGCTTTCATATTATTATTCATTTTTTTAAAAAAATTCTTGAGTCTAATTTTTATTTTTTCATTAATAAAAAAATAAAATTAATACTATGACATGTTCTCTTCTTGAGCTTATTCACGAGTTGAGCTTATTGCCCTCTTTTCAAGACATAACCAACCATAAAATGTAGTGAAGTTTTCATACTTTGTTTTTAATTATTTTTTGAAGTCTATTTTTGTCTTTATATTAATGAAAAAATGAAAAAAAACAACAACTTAAGACTATATGACCTTTTCTCTTCTTGAGCTTATTCACAAGTTGAGCTTACTGGCTTATTTTAAGACACATCTAGCCATATATTATATTTAAGTTTACATACTATATTTTATTTTTAATTAATTTTAAAGCTAATTTTTGAATTTTTATTAATAAAAAATAGGGAAAAAATAAATTAAAAAAATTGAATTAAGAATATACAATATGTTCTCTTCTTGATCTTATTCACTTAAGACTTCATGATAAATGAAATTAAAAAAAATATAGTATGAAAATGTCACTTCAGTTTCTATGGTTGGTTGTGTCTTCAAAACATGAGGTTTATGTTCAATTCATTTGTATCTACTTTATTAAGTTTGTATACTACAACAATGAAGTTTACTAGAGCAAGTCAGCAATTCTTCCAACTATTGGGTCATGTTTCAAAGTTTACAAAATCAGAAATAAATGTTTATAACATAATTAATATGGGCCTGAGGGAGAGGTTGAAATAAATAATGATATTTTGGTTATCATTTATGTCTAGAAAATATGGTTCTCTAGAACTCCTTTTGTGCAGTACATATAGTAAGATCATTTACACAAGAATAACACAGAACCTCAACTTGTGAATAAGCTTAAGAAGAGAATAGGTTGTATAGGCCTAAGTTAATTTAACACTAGGTGATCTCATTTTAATATTCACCAAACTATAAATGGTGCATTTTATTTTGATAGGTTCGAGTTCAGGTCAAAGCACCTTGAAAATGGGTAGCTTCATAAGGAACTTAGATGACATTGAATGCATGTGGAGGAATTTTAAATTGTAGTTTTAGAAAGCTGGTTCAACATGAACTGACTATTCATGTTATCAACTAAATTTTAATAAATAGTATTATTTATTTTGTTTAATGTCATTTACTTTCAGTTAATTCTTTATTATTTTTATATTTTATCATTTTTTTGTTTATTTATCATATAATAATGGTCTATATTTCCAATGATATATCACCATATTTAAAGTTATTGTTAATTTATCTTCAATGAAAATAAGACTATCAATTTCCCTAAAGGTGTAAGTTATGCTAGAAGGAAAAGTGTATTTTTTTCTTTTACTTACAAAATCAAAATAATTGGCATAATAAAGGTATTAATAAATATAACGATAGTGATAAATTATCTTAAATCACCCATATAATGATAATTAGTATGTAGATATTTGATTCCTCTCCTATATACATGTATTATTGATTTCATTTGCATGGTTTAAGGTACATTTGAAGGATAAGATAGGCTTAGGGATAAAATAGTTTGACAAAAAAAATTTGAAAGGATATATAGGTGTGAGAAGAATAAATGCAAGAATGATATATTATATTCTCATCTTGCATTTATACTCTTTTATACCGTTATATTATTGAGTTTTTGTTTGTGTAACTCTTTCAACCTTTCAGTTGATGGATGGGGTGGAATGGGCCATTGATGATTGGGATCATCATACCTAATTTTTTTTAAATCTCCATTGGCAATCGTTTGATGGATTTTTAGAGTTGTAATTCTTTTCAATTCAATTGCATAGGAAAAATGTGGGAGGAGGATGCATGAGCTTTTTAATAGTTTATAAAATAATGTTAAGAATCACTTCCATTAAACTAATTCTAGTTTATTTTTCACTTCTTTTGATATTTGATCTTGTGTCTTATGTTTCTTAGGGATGGATGGTGAGTCTAATAAAGGCATATAATAAACCCTCATTGATAAATTTGAATAAAAATAATATACCAACTACCAATCAAGGGATAGATTTAAATATGCATAAAGAAGCACAGTCCAAAGAAAATGATGAGGCAAGTGAAACACATTGAGAAAGTTATCTTAAAAAACTAATAATTTTTATTTATTTATAAAAAAATTATTATTGGAGCATTGTCATATTTTTAAAAAAGCATTATAATTATGTCTAAGCCTTCTATGATTCTTTATAATTTTCATTGTTTGCTAAAGGATATAATTTCTATTATGAAGATAAATAACTTGTTTAATATAATTGACCCTTATAATTTCTTATGTGTTTATTTTGTATAATTTGAGAGAAATATAAAACAAAAAAGAGGTGGTTGATTGATTGATGTTGATTCATGACCTTTGAAATAGTTTTATAATACATTAAGTCCAAATTATGAAATTTAGTATGTATAACTACCGCATTATTGATGTGGTTATTTATCCCTAAAGAATAGAATATGCAAAAATTGATTACAATGAGATGACCTAGTGTTAAATTAATTTAAGACTATTTAGCCTATTATCTTATGTTTATTCATGAGTTAAGAAATAATTTAAAAAATAATTTATTAATCCATATATTAACCATTATGATTTAATGTTTTATGTTCTTGGAAAAATGAATATCATCCTTGACAATACCATCTTCATAGGGTTCAACTTCTGTCACATAATTTATTTCCTCTAAATTTGTTTTTTTTTGTTTCCATTAGATTGGTTACTTTTTTTTGATACCATAGCATTTGGTGTAGTTATTTATTGGTTATTTATTTCCTTGTAACACTTGATAAACTTATATTTGAAGTATTCAACATAAGACTTGACTTCAAGATTTTCAAAGTTTTTTTGAATTAACCATAGTATAATAGATTAGAGTCTTTGTTCATTTCAAAAAATGACATAAAATAACATGGAAGAAAAATAAGTAAAATTCATCATTGCCTTATTGGATTTTTTTTAAATAATCAATAAAAACATCCTCTTAAATCATGTTCATAGCTTTTGAATAAATTTTCTAGCTTCTTAAAATATTGATTCAATGTAGGTGATTTGATAAAGAAAATAAATAATATCAACCATTGATTTTTATATGAAGAATACAAAACCAAAGTTATATGTATCAATAAATGTGGAGTTGAAATAAACTTATTATATGATGAAGTGAAATCGACTAACAACCATGTCAATAATTCGTATAAACTATATACCACTACAAAAAAGTGTAAGTATGATGGTACTCAATAGTACCAATAAAAAACACATCATTTACATGGCATTAAAAATACACCCCAAACCATATAGATAGTAAGCAGTAAGAACTATAATATAAAAATGACTATAAGAGAAAAAAATAATCATGCTTATGATTATGGAGAACTAATAATAAAGCTTCTCAATAAGACCAACCATTTTCTTATCCTATCATGAAAAATAATAAGAAAAATAGTAATAGGTAATTTGATAAATTAAAAACTCACTCCAAATAGAAAACCACTGGTATCACAAACTACACTTTAATAAGTTGTATTTCTCAACATTCATGGTAACTAGATGGGACATGGTACATTATGACTTTATGTAACTTTGAGAATAAATTGAGATAATTAAAGAGACTTTGTACATTATAAATTGATGTGACATTGAGAATAAAAATTATATATGGGACATTAATTCCTTTATTTTTGTATTTGAATATGACATTTAATTCACTAGATATTTATACGTTTTTTGAAATAGCTAATAGAATAGCCAATCAATCTACACTTGTGTGGTGATTTTTTCCATATATTAGAATATGGAATTATCCCTAAACTATAGAATTTTTTGGGATTTCATATTAAGTTTTAGGGTTCCATTTTAAAAATTATCCCCAATTACAACAAATCTCATTTTTTTCTTATAAACCTCAGCAAATATCACTTTTAGAGATTGATGTCAACTAGACTAATATATTTGATAAAACCTTATAAAATTTTGATTATATTATTTGGGTTGCTACCATTAATAAAAAAACCTTATACAACTATAATTGTATCTACAATTATACATTTAAGATCTTATTCATATAAAAACTCACTCTATTAACCACACCAATATAATTTAGAAATAAATAAATAAATACCTCAAACTATATCACCAAAAATACCTCTACTAGTTATAAATTTATTGGACATGATACAGTTGAGAAAAATCCATTTGAAAATACTTATATCAATGATGATATAATTTAGAAAAAATCACAAAAAAAACTATATCAAAAAAGATAAAATCCAATAAAATTTGACTAACACTAACTATATTAGCCAAAATATAGATCAAATACTTCAGATCAAAAATAACTATATAAGCTAGGCCAGTACATTAAAAATAATTATATAAAGTCATAAATACCTTGACATGTATAATACCATAAAAATCTCAAAAAACATGCTCTAGAAATTTAAAATTTAGCCTAAATTCTAAGTCACTTCTATGAGATAGATTCACATAAAATATGATAAAAAGGTGATAAATATGTTGATGTGGAAATTGGTTCCAATATTATAGACCCTTACCTAATTTTCCCAATGATGAAGCTATATTATAAATCCATCATGCTAGGTAACCTCAACTTATTAACCCACATAATGAAATTGATCATTTTGAATAAACTCTTCCATGTTTGTGTCTAGTTTTGATCCCAAGGATGCCCTCTCTAGTTTACCTCCTATAACATATAATTAATAAGATGAAAATACCATGATATTTGATGAGACCAATGAAGCTAATTGAGGTACTCTTGATTTTACTCATCATTTCCTTATCTCTTATCTTATTTTACTTGAAGATACAAATAACCTTAGTGATGTGTTTTAAAAATGTAATAAATATTTTGATTGGTCACATAAATACATTCCTAGAATTAACCCTCACATAGTTATACATAATATCATAACTTATATCAATGTGATAGACATCCTCCAAAATAAATGAAAATTCCATCCAGAAATCTCTAAACTTTGTCACAAAAAATCTTCAATCTCCTTGATGCTAAGTTAATTAATCTAGTAGATTATTTTAATGGGTTTATGAAATGGTTCCCATTCATAAGAAAGTCAAAATTGTCATTTTTATATGCATTGGATTTAATAATATCAATGTGGCATGTCTTAAGGATAATTTACCATTAACTTCAATTGATGAAATTATTGAATCTATAACTATTTATGATATGATTTCACTCATGGAATCTTTTTAGTTCATAATCAAAAACACATCACTCCTAAAGATCAACATACGACTACAATTACTATCAATTAGGGAACATATTGCTATGTTAATATTCTCTTTATCCTTATAAACATTGGATAAATTTTATAATGTGTTATGACCCACATTTTAAATGTTATTATACATTATATAATTAAAACCTATGTGGATTATTTCCTATCCAAATTATAACAACCCCACTAGGTTTTACTATAACGGGGTAACTTTTTTTAAAATTAATTACACAAATTCATCCAATGGGTTTCATCATGATGAATCCTACAAAAGTGATATTTGAGTAATGAATTATTTTTAGTTAACCTTACAAAGTTCTATAGCTAATACATTTAGTTAATGATCACCACACCAATCATATATTAGATCATGTAAATGTTAAACATACAAATAAAGACAACATTTATTTCAAATAAATAGTATTAAAATTTAACAACAATTGATACAAAATTACAACCACTATTGTAATTATTGGTATGAATACAAACTAAAATTTAAACAATAATAATGTCTTAATAATAATAATATAATGATACAAAGTTCCATGGAGCATGAGTCTCAATGAACTCAATGTATCCATCAATAATCTCAAGTGTAGTCTTTAGTGTAGTATTGTTGCAGGGAGGGAGAGCATCATTTGAGTGATTTCTAACACAAACCATGGACCATCTATCCCCCACACTATCTCCCAACAAGGGAATGACCCTTCTTTCACAAATGAGTAGATAATGATGGTACGAGAATATAGAGTGACAAACTAAAACATGTGTTATAATATAAATAATAAATTATATATACTATAGATAAATTCATTCTAACATGATGTCATATAAACATGTAAAATGAATCAAACACATGAAATGATAATGTTTAACTATAAACATTACTTTGGCCAAAGTTTTCATATAGTTATTAATCTCTAAGATTAGTCAATTTCATACATACCACTCAATCTAATTACACCTCATCTTGTATAAATGGTGTTAATTAAGTGAGTGGAATCCATCACACTACTTATTTAGGGTCATTAATGTGAGATTTGGTTATTTATATAATAATATATAAACTAATAGATTCAAATATAATATTCCATATTAACATATATAGAATATGCTAAGTACAAAAATATTAATTATATACATTTAGTCCATCAAATATAATGCATTGAATATTAAATTTACTAATTTATTAAAAAATAATAAACAATCCTCAATAAAATCATACCATCTGGGTAATAAACCTATCTAGACATCAAATTACCAAATAATATTATGTAACTCTAAATGTTACTCCAACCATATATTAACATTTATTCTTAGCTTAATATCCACATAGTAAAAGTACATTAAAATGACTAGTATTAAATCCAAATACCTTATGTTTAATTTTTTCATCATAAACCATCAAACACACTCAAAACTCAGCCAAGATAATCAATATACACCCACATATATTCATCATACCATGCTATGTATTAGAAACATTAACCATATATGAATATCTATATATGGTAAACATGTGTCTAATGTTGTATTAAGTTAAAAATTCACAATTTGTATACCATATATATATATATATATATATATATATATATATATATATATGTTTTAGCTAATTGAGCTAAGTCTTTAGCTAAAGAAAACCTCAACCAGTAAGTATATGGTATACTCTAATATTTTAAACTTTCATCCATTATCTAGAGGTATCACATATACCTATTTACTCAGGTTAAGATTTAGTAAAACCAAAATAAATAATATGATTTACTTAGACTTCTATATATAAAGTTATCCATATTTATAAATAGATTAAATTTATATTCAAGGGAAAATATTCTCTATTCGTCTTAGGTTTTTAAATATATTTCCAATTTTAATAACACTATCAATGAAGTTGACCATGCTTTATTTCATAAAAATCAATATCCCTGGGTGTATTTATTGAAATGTATATAGTCACTTATACAAGTTCACCCAAGTTAATTTAAATTGACACAAATGGTTTAATTAAATCAAAGTTTAATCAAACTCCATAACATACATTCAACCATAGAACACAACCCTCTACATTAAACAATTCTCATTGAATCTATTATTACTATATCTTTATTTGAATATAAAGGATATTTTGAGATTATAATTATAACCTTAACCATATAAATTCCTCATATAAGTCTCAATATTTAATCATATACATAGTCCTATCAAAGTTTTATAAGGGTCTTAATTTAATGAATGATAATTTTCCTATCACATAACCACTATATTTATTTCCAAAATCCTATGAAATGATTCAACATAGATTTTATATATATATAAGAAATAATAACCATTAACTCTCACATATCCAAGTGTAAATATATTTTTGTATGTGTGTGTGTATACACACTTTCAAGTAATATCAATTATCCTACACATTTGCATGTTTTATATATTCATTTGACTATGTTTAAATATCATATTATTCGTATGCATATATAGGCTAATGCCAAAATATATTTATATCTCTAAATGCATTGCATAGGTTCTTAGTTTTCAAATAACACTTCTCATTTTAGAACTCCAAGAATTCAAAGCATCAGTAGCATGTTGTGGCAACTTAATTCCAGCTATGGTGAAATAGCGGTAGAGATATGTATGAGTGTTCCACAAAATTTATAATAAATGATGGCTGAGATCCATCATGGTCAATTCCTTGTGAACTACGGAGGATCTATGTTAACTCAGTGAATTATGACCCAAACTTAAGCTACAAATTAATCTAGATTTATATTTATAATGAAGATTAAACTAAAGTGATCTAGTGTAAAAAAGGGAGAAAAGAGAAGGGTAAGGCAGAAAAAAATGAGTGATCACCTATCTTAATCTCAAATATTATGACCAAGAATTAATTTCAAATGAGTATGCATTCAAACAAATACATAATGCAAAATAATTCAAGCTCAGATTTCACTATATACCAAGCAAACTTTGAAGGATAATGTAAAGAATCACAAGTAAGAACCAAGTTCACTTTTAAATATTTACTACTAAAATCAAATGGAATTTTCACATTTGAATATAGATCAAAATGAATTGAAGAAAATCCAAGATCCTCCAACTAATCTAGCATTAATTTCGAATGAGTATGAATTCAAACAAATACATAATGCAAAATAACTCAAGCTTAGATTTCACTATATACAAAACAAACTTTGAAGGATATGATTAGAAACCCTATGATTAGAAAATGTAACCCAAAATTCAAATAAGCTATTCAAATTTAAGACATAAAACTAGAAATTGAGAGAAAAACTATGTTAGCAATTGACATATCAAGTATGGACAATCTTTTCAAAACTCCTTGATTATATTAATTACTGTAAGTATACAAAATTTGCTCAAAATTATCTCCCTTTATAAGATGGTGATAACATGCCTTTTATAGAAAGATAAGGTAGTACATCAATTAGTTACAACATACAGGTGTACAAATGATAAGGAAAATTGTCCTTAGAAATTTCTAAAATACACTTGTCTTTCACAATTAGACTAACCTAGGGGAAATATGCTAACAGACTAGCATATGCTTTACAAATAAATACTCATATTTTAAATATTAAAATGTTTTTGCAAAAGGAATATTATTTATTGGGTGGGAACATGGCTTTGAGAGTCCCCTATTTATCTTATAGTAGTTCCATAGCCTTTTGATGTTGATTTTTGATGAGCTCCTGATCTATAGCTAGCTTCATGAGGAAGACTTCTTCTTGGTCAGCTAAGTCATCCAAATCTATGTCATATCTGGCCATAACTTCCTTGCTACTCCTATCCTCTATAATATTTTATTTAGAATTGAAGATCATGCCTATCATCCTACCATTGTCACTACTCATGAGTGGGAGAGAGAGGGGATCTTTTGTAATTTTCCATAGATGAACCAATCATGGATGATTGGTACATGGATGGATAATTCCTCACTATATATATATATATATATATATATATATATATTGACCTCACTAGTGGGGTGAGTGAAGGTCAATCTTGGTTTCTTCCTTGGTCTAATAGGGACCAATATCAACTCTATCTTCCTCTTTTCCTAGGGTACCACTAGGACTATATCAAGAACAACCCCTTTTCCTTTCTCTTCTCCAGGATCCCTTTTTTGGACTTGAGTTTTTTCAATCTATTTCCCTTCTTCATCTATGCCATATGCTTCTAAAATTTGCTTGAGGGAACCTTGAAGTGTGTCATCTGGATCTAAGGTAATCATATCTATATTTTTAATTGATAAAGGTGGCTTTTGTGGTAAGGTTGAGGATGAGGGTCCCTTTCCATGTCTCTCTTATAACTTCTCCTTACCGTGGCCTTATTTATATTATCTTTGCAAAATTTTCCCTTGAGATTGTCATTTCTAAATTTGAGCTTGTTCCTAGGATGGCCCAGATGGTCCAAGAAATAAGTGATATTAGAGAGGATGCATCTGCCATGCCTTTCTCACTAGCTTCTCATCTTTTGTCAACATATGCTCAAGCTTGATGTTATAGCCCTTAAGCTTAGTTATCAATTCTTCATAGTTAGTTTCCTTGACTTAAATGGTGTCATGAACACTAAGTTGATGCATATATATATATATAGGTTTGGGGAGCTACTTTTACTTCAAATGATTTCTCACTATATTCTTAAGATCCCAAATTTTGAGCTCATCTAATTAGAACCAAATGAGTCCTTATGCTTGGACATGGTCTAAACCTACATCTAATCTTATAGCACAATCCTTACAATGATTAGAGGGAAGGGGTGGAGAAGACATTTCCTCTTTTCCTTATAGAACCCATCTACACCATTGATGAGTTGAGAGGCAATTTCTTATTTAACCAACTTTATAGAAATATACACAGGCAATTCTTAGGGTTGGGACAAGATTTACTCAATTTAGATTACCATTTAATCTAGATAAAACTAGATATCCCCCATCATTTATAGATATTTCTTGATTAATGGGTGAACCTTAGGCATGAGATAACCTATGATGGCCTCCACCAGATCAAGATATACATAGTCACATATAAATTACGTATGGTTTCTATATTTTAAGATGTGCAACTTTGAGTAATGGTGGGAGATGGTGGTTCTCCCCTCAAGAGACCAAATTTTAATGCTTTGGAAGCTAATGGAGGTAAGAAGGGCATATAGTAAGTATGACATCATGTAAAATTATTTAGATGTCTTCCTTTTGATAGCAGTGAACTACTTTCTTAGGAAGACACTAATCAAATCTCTAATTTAAGGGGTGAGTTTCTCATCAACTAGGAAACACATATAGGGGACCCAGATTTTGTTTACATAGGTGGTTGAGGTGGATCATAATGATTTATTTAATAGGTTTATGATTACCTTGATCCATTCCTTAAACTATAATATTGGGATCTTACTCTCAAATTTCATGAAGACATGTGTTCCTTGATGTAACCAGGGCCTAAAGATGGTGTCTATGTCATGCTTACTAGTCTACTTCTTGATTTTGGACAAGTCTATATTAGGGATTAGGATCTTATAGTATTTTTTAAAGGCCATAGTTTAAATGTAAGATACCCTCTTAGAATTACCTTCTCAGATGATCTAATCATTATCAACCCTATAGTCTTCAAAACTTGGAGTGAGAACATCTATGCAATGAAGTACCTCAAGCTTGGCAGTAATATAATGAAGGCTGGTCATCAAGACTATGACTAGGTCATAGTGCTTCCTGTTCATCATGGAAATTATCTCTTCCTACTTGGTGATGGGTTTTAGCTCCTCCATGATAAAGAATAGTTCAAACCAATTCTTAATTCTTAGGGAATTTAGGGATATAACATATAATTTAGTGTCCTTGAAGATTCTTCCTTAGTTAACTATGGATAGGTAGAGTTATGTCTCCTCTTTCAACTACTATTTATGAGATACCATGGTTTCTACTTCTACAAATTGTTCATATCAGATATCAATTGATATTTGTAAAAGCTCTTTTGTGGTAAAACACACAATTAAGCTTCTCTCAGATTGAATAGTAACCAAATGGACTAAATTAGGGTATCTTTTATGTAGGGTTTAGGGTTTTGGAGCTTTAATGGTAGGATATATTTGGACTTCATATTATACATGCCTTGGATTTGATTTGGACATTTACCTTTATACTTTCACATTTTTGAGCCCACAAGATCTTTTATTTTTGTCCTTTTTTACTTACGTGGTGCTTATGTGGCATAGATTTAGACCTTTCACAACATTTTTCATAAATACCTTTTGAGTACTAGCCCTTCGAATTTAAAAATGCCTTATTTTATTTTTATCTATTGGATTGAGATCTTATGAATGATCGTGAACCATAGATTGTTATTTATGTTCTCATGTATTATTGGATCTTTTGTACCAGTGTCTCAAGGTTGTGCCACTTGGCACCTTTGTAAGGCCTCTAAGATCCTTTGAAAAGTATACAATGCTTTCAAGCCATTAAATAATAGAGCATGATGAAGTGTGAACCATTGGATCATCTATCAGTTCTTTTTTGAATATGCTTTTTTCATGCATCTACCCTATAGGCTCTTGGAAATCTATTGAAAATTCTATGAGGTATTCATGCTATTGGATCATCTTCCCATGATGAAGTGCAAGTCATTGATCTATAAAGATTCTTAAGTTTTAAGTTAACACATTATTAAGGTAGGTACTTAGGCTTAAACCTCCTAGGTTAAGGTTTATTTCATGTTTACTAAACATGAAATAAACTTTAGGCTAAAGTTTTTATGCCTAAATTTTCTGGATTCATACAAAGGGGACCATGGCTAAATGTTTTAGGCCAAAGTTTACTCTATTTCTAATAGACACAATGTACATTTTGGGATAAAATATTTATGTTAAATCTACAAAACATGCTTATAGGGGTAAAAATGATTAAATTCCAAAAGAGTTTTATTGAATTAATAAACACACTAAAACTTTTGGTTATAAGCATTTGGTCTAAGTTTTACGTTATCAAGACCCTTTAAAAATAAAACTTATCATTATTATTTAGCCTAAATTTCATGGTATTTAAATGTAATGTAATAGGTAACTTAAGGTATAGACTTAGACTAAGTTTATTTTACATGAATTTAGGCCATAAAATCCTTTTAATATTTGTAGATTATGTATTTTCAATATTTGAGCATCCCTTGAGGGCATCCATTAGTCTCATGCTAATTTATGAGCTTCCTAGAAACATTTTGGATTTTATGAAATTACTAAGTAAAATAATTCATAAACTTAAATTTGACAATCTTATAGACATCAAATACATCCTCACAAACATAAAATTATGGTCATGTGAACATGAATTTTAAGCTAGTGAAGATTTTAATTTAATGGGATAAAAGTTGATGATCATGCAGGCATCAAATACATCTTCATAGACATCAAATGATGGTCATGTGAATGTTAAATTTAAGATCATAAAAATTTTGTGGCCTAATGTGAGATTTCCACTTGGAACCTCCATGGACCTTCTTAGGATCTTAGACTCAATGCACTCTATTAGATCAAGGTCCTCAAGTAAGTGAGAGACCTAGGATCATGATCTAAGATATTGATTATGATTAGTTATTTTCATTAGGTGGGACCCATTTGATTTTAATCCTAAAATTTAAGGATGTTTTTTGTCGATCCTACAGACCCTCCATAATCCTTTAACTTTTCAACTATGCCTCACTCTGTTTGATCAAGTCTTCATGATAGAGTAATGACCATTTGATAAAGGTTAAGGATGCAGATTTTTTAGGGCCTTCATGTCATTGGATTTTTTCCTATGATGAAGTGTGGATCATTAGATATTTTAATATGGATGTCATTTAATTTAAATCTCAAGTCTTTCTCACTTTGTTGAATCAAATACCATGATAAAGTGAGGGTCATCAAATCTATGAGAACCAGTAAATTTAACATAGGACCTATGGTGATATAAAATACTTAGGCTATGGTATAATTCATATTAATAAATAAAATTGGGCCTTAGGATTAAAAATTTATGCTAAGCTATGAATCAAAGGGACTAGGCTAGGAAATATTAAAAGGGACCTTGCAAAATTGACATTAGACCTATTTAGAAATATAAAAAACTTGAAGGGAGAAAATAATAAAGGGGAACAAGAATTTTTAGGCTAATTTTTACTCATGTTAAAAAAAACATGACTGAGCTTAATATATGAAATTTATGCTTAAGTACAAAGTAGGTTTTAAAAGGTTCCTACTAATTTAGTTTATACTAGTATTCAAATTTGAACTGAGGGTTTGGCCAGGGTTTTGGAATAAAATTTATCAAGAAAAATCACCATGGAACCTACAAATAAAATCCATAAAGACCATTTATTAGAAATTTTTAGATAAAATTAAATCAAAACATAGCTAAGTAAGCTTGATTTTGATAAAGTGGATGATCTTCAAATTCTACAAATGATCTTAACATGCCATGTTTTCATGTTTAATCTTTAGGGTTTCTCAAGGGTCCCAATTTTCCAAAAATGAAGGTATGTTGGGCTAAACAAATGGTGACTCATGGGGGAAACATCGCAATATGTTAGAACCTAGAGACTCTGATTTAGATAAATAATTAGGTCATCCACTCCACTTGATCAATATCATTATCCAGATTAGGTTATGGTTGAAACAAACCTTGCACTTGTAGACTTAGGGTTAAACATCAAGACATATCCACACTATGTGTGTGTTTTGATTCCACTTACTATTTTCCATGGGGTTCAAGAAACAACTTCTAAGTTTCATGTCCTTAATCATTAACACTAATTTGGAGCATGTTTAGAGAACCATGTTTTTTACTTAGGGAAGGCTTGGGCATTGCTCTACTACCAGCTAGGAATCCATAACCCCAACAAAGATTCCTTTGGCTCCACTTAAGGCCTTGCTCCACTACCAGCTAGGATTACATAGCCTTGATGGATATTACTAGAATCATCTATGCTTATAAATATTTTGATTTTGCATTGAAGTTTTCTCTTTTTTATATTTTCTTTAGACTTTTATACTTTTAGCAAGGTTGGAAACTAGGGTATCCAGGTTTTGGGATTTGTTCAAGCATTTGATATTTATAGAATCACCTATGGCTACAACCCTTATCCTATGTAATTATGTTGATTAAGTTCTAGTATGTTTATACCATGATAGTTTGATCTCTCATCCTATAAGTGCAAATATTCTTAAAACCATTTTGAGGTCTACACAATGTCAAAAGTTTTTAGGAAATAGTTGGCTTCTTCTATTGGTATTTACCAATTTATCCATATTACAACATTAGGATCATAGTCATCATATATGTGAGATACACACCTATATTACTAAATTTTGTGCATTTTCAAGAAAACTACCTAACTTTGAGCTCAAGATTATCCAAAAGACCTATTAGAATCAAGGAAAAAGGCAACCACATCAAACACACAATATAAAATAGGAAAGCAAGAAATCAAAGGGGATAAAATAAATATATACAGCTTATATATAAATAAGGGATGGGAATGAAAGAATTTGAAATAAACTAGCTATCGTACCTACACTAAATCTAACCATCTTATATTATACTCCATAGAGACCTTAGTAGTAGTAGAGAAGTAGTGCTTAAGGTAATGTCCATTGGTGGGCAATGTAAACTCTACTCCTTATAGATATTTGAGCTTAAAGGTGTTTTTACCTAGTGTTTCTATAATTTGATATGGGCTAATCCATAAAGGTGTGAATTTTCCATATTTACCCTTAGGCTCAGATGCTTTGTCTCAAAGGAGAACTAGGTCCCCTTGTCTAAACACCTTAATCTATGATCTTTTATAAAACCATATTTTCACTATAGTTTGATTCTTGATAAAATCAAAAAAGGATTTCTCCCTTGCATCTTCCATCTATATTATGTCTATCAATCTTGAGTTCACTAATTCCTTACCCTCTTCCATATATTCCTATATGAACTATACATGGGAAACTTAAGAGTGATAGGGAAGATTGGTTCCTAGTTATACACCAATAGAAATGGTGATGCTTTCAAAGCTTGTTTAATCTTGATCCTATCTACCAATAATGCATACTTGAGCAACTTGTGACAAGTCTTGGGTTTGTCTTCAACAAATTTTTTGATTGCTTCCATCAAATTTTTATTGAGACACAGAAACTCCAATCCCTTGGGGATAATGGTTGGATGAAAACTTTAGATAGATACCATTATCATAAGCCCATTTAGTCATCTATATGGATGAAAATATAGATCCATTGTCACACACTAGAGAGACTAGAGTTCTAATTATAGTATAAATGTTCTCCTCCATGAAGTTGATCACTTCCTCCATTCTACATTATTTAGTGGTTATAGCTTCAACCCACCTTATACAATAATCTATGGTAATTAGGATGAATTTTTTACCTTTAGATGAATTTGGGTAGATTACTCCCATAAAGTCTAACCCCTATTATGCAAATGGTTTGTCAACCATGATTTGTTGTAGAGGCATTGTTGCCTTAGGCTCCTTGGTGCTAAAAATATGGTAAGAGTGGAATTCTCTCACATGATTGTGAGCATCCTTGAAGATAGTTGGCCAATAATAGCTAGCTCTAAGAATCTTATGTGTAATAGTCTTCCCTAATGGGTGTCTATTACTAAACTTCTCATGTAAGGTACTCATGATTTGAGTAGTTTCATATTTTGAAACACACCTAAGGTAGACTCCCTCAAAGTGTTTCCTATATAAGACTCCATTCTTAATTAGATAATGAGTAGCTTTGAGACTTAGAGCCCTCTTTTTATCCATTACTAGTCCTACAAGATAGGTACCATTAATTAGTAAATACATAATAGAATCATAACATTCACATCTTGAAAGTTTTATTGATCAAATTAAATAATACTTAACTTAGGGCTAGTATTAGCAATCATTTGGATTAGACCTGGCACCTTACTAGTTTTTTTGTTTTCATTTCTAAGTCATACTCCTACAAAACTAGCATCCACTTACCTCTACATCCTCTAAGCTCATTCTGGATTAACATAATCATTGTCGTAGGTTTAGGTAAAATATCATGCACCTTATTTATAAGGATATAATGAATAAATTTATTTAATACCTTTACTAATGCATATACCTGCTTATCAATCAATAAATAGTTTAACTCAACACTCTTAAAATTTTATGAGTTAATATAACATCCATAGTATGATAAGAGTAAAATGAATATAGGTAGAAGTCATTTCAAAAGTCAGGACTTATCAAGATTGGAGTCTAGCTAATGGCCTCTTTAATGTCATTAAATGCATTTCTAGATTCTTCATTCCATGATACATAGGAATCCTTCTTCATCATGTCATTTAATGGCTTGAAAATCTCTACAAATCCATAAATGAATTTCCTTAAAAATTTTATATTGCCAAAAAATGACTTTTAACTCTTTTCTACTATTTGGAGGTTTTATTCTGGGTATAGCTTCTACCTTTTTATGATCTATAGAGATCCCATCTTTTGTTATGACATGTCCCAACATCTTACCTTAAGTACCACATAAAATAATTTTCTTAGGGTTTGATGAAATCCCATACCTTATGCATCTTTCAAACACTTACTATAAATGCATGAAGTGATCTTACCTATTTTTAGAAAAAATTGTTAGATCATCCATATAAATAATGATGCATTTACTTATCAAGCCTTAGAAGGCATGGTACATGGCCCTTTGAAATGTAGCTCCTAAATTTATTATCCAAAAGGTAATTATCTTGTAAGAAAATTTTACCCACTTGGTGGTGAAAGTTATCTTCATCCTATCTTCTTTTTCAACCAATACCTAATTATAACCTAAAAAGCCATCAAGAAAAGACATCATGGCTAAATCTAAAATAACTTATATAACCTAATAAAGAGAAGGAAGATAGTAGTTATTCTTCTTAGATGCTTTATTTAAACTCCTATAATCAATACAAAGCCTAATCACACCATCATTCATCTTGACTTACACCAAATTAGCTAATCAAGTAGAATACTTGATTATGAAGGCTATCATAACATCTAGTAGTCTCTTAAACTCTTTAAAAATCATTAGCTCTAAGACAATATTTATAAGCCTCTATTTATACCTAAACGGTTTATAGTTTTCTTTAAGAGGGATGGTGTGAGTGATGACCTTTGGATCAAAGATCTTTAATTCATCATAAGACCATGCTATGACATCCTTGTATTGGGTAAGGAGTTCTTTGTATTTTTTATTCTCAATGTTTGTGCAGGCTTTTCCAACATTTACTAGTTGGGGTTGATCTTAGAGACCAAGATCAAAATCATTATAGTCCTTCCCACTGACCTTGGAATATTAGAAACCTTAGCCAATTATTTCTCATCAAACAATCTCTCTAAAGCAATCATACCCTTGAGGATCTTATTGTCATTCAACTAAATGACTTTCTCATCAAAATTTTCCTCCTTAGATGCATTTTAATTAGTCATATCAATAATATGGTAATCAAATACTCCAAAATTGGTCATGAAATCTAATATATGTTGATCATCACTAAAAATTTGAAAATGATTAACATTATTAGACACTAACGGACAAGGGATCAGATAATTACTAAAATTGGGGGAATCTTGGTTGGGCATGAGGTTGGATATAGTAGATGCAAACTCATCAATAGCTTGGTTTTATTATTTTGGGATGGAGGTAATAATAAAAGCATCAAAGGACTCAATAAAATCCCAAACCTTGAAATTATACCTCTTAATATATGAGATATTGCATTGGTACTTGCTTTTTACTTGGTTGACCACTAGTTCTAAATCCCCATAAACTAGCAATTCTTTAACCTTGTTCTTTATAGTAAATTGTAAACCTAGAATAAGGGATTCATATTCAATGAGATTTTTAGTACAAGGGAATTGGATTCTATAAGAATCATGGTATTTATTAGCAATGGGGTTAGTAAGGACAATACCTAATTTGGATCTAGCCTTACATCTAGCACTATCAAAATGTAATTTCCATAGTCCAATAACAACATGAGCACTCTTGGGATCACATAACTTATTAGTCTTTAGGGTGAAAACCCCTAAGTCTGAGTCAATTATGTTGACCCTCTCATTCAAAGCATTGTACTCCACTATCATGTGTTTCATCCTTATTTCTCTCTCAATCTTGATTTGATTAGGAAATCCCTTCCAAGGTAGCCACAAATGTGAGCAATATATGGACATGTAAACATTCAGGGCCTTAGTCCACTCCTTACTCAAAAATATTCCATAAACATCAAGTATATTAACCACTTGAATATCAATTAATTGCTACACTCTAGGCTCATAAGCTAGTCGAATATGAATGTTTAAAAATTCCCCAATAACTTTAACTCTAGATTTGTCTAATTGGGTGATAAACTTATCAGACTTAATAAGGGTGAAGCCCATCTATTTTCATATACCTACTAGAATGGATATTGGCAGATGATCCTGAATATAAAAATCAATTATGCAAATTCTTACCAAACATCTTGATAATGAGTAAGAAAGGAGGAGATTTAGCTTTGGCTTTGTGCATAGTCACATTGGCATGGTTAGCCTTGGGTGGATTGTTAGACTTCTTTGAAAATGACTCTAGTAAGATGTCTCTTGGATTTGTAATCTACATAATTTCATGAAATGTAATATTATCCTTTATCTTCTTCATAGCCTCAACTATATTTTATCTAGTCTTAAAAGAACTAGGAATATCAGTGTTAGGTTTAGAGGTACTCTCTTTAGGTGGCTCAGGATTGTTGTTTGAAGAAGTGTCTAGAGGAGATTAAAAATTATTTGGAGGCATTGAGGTAGTTAAAGTTTCCTTTTTTATCTATTTCTTAAGGGATAGGTCTTCTTCAAGGACTATTTAAAGGCTTGGATGTCCTTAGGAATTTCATTGGGTTCATTCTCTTCTTGAAAAGGGAAATCAAAAGTATCTACCATGAAGTCTCGATCATATGACTTGGATCCAGAAGCATCTGCACCACTTTCCTTGTTAGGGACCACTTAAAATGTATCCAAATCCTCTTGGAAAGATTTAAAAGATTTGTAAAACTTAATGTAGTCAATTTTATCGTGTTTTATTGTATAATGCACTCTATAATAATTAAGTAATGCAATATCAATAAGGTTAATATCCATGGTCTTATTTTTAGAATATGTCTCATTATTCTTATTATTATGAAAACTATCATTTTGAAATATGTTATTTTCATATTATACTTTCAAAATGAGAAGTTCCTACTAGAGCTTTCAATAGTATTTCTAAATTGGTTTTGCAATTGAAGAAAATTAGTGCTTAATTTTTGGACATTTTTAGGATAGATTCATTCTCATTTTTAGGGGTTTTAGAATTATGTACCTAGTTATTATTATTAGATAGTATTAAATCCCTTTGATCATTTGTATTGAATTCATTAGTAGATTGATTTAAGAATCATAAGTTATGATTGGGAGAAACATGACTAAATGGTAATTGATTTAAGTTTTGGAGTTGATTTAAGGCTGGGATATTTTGGTTGTAGTTTGGAAAGTCATTTATAATGGGAATATGTGGGTTGAAATTTGAAATATAATATGTCATTTATACCTGGGGATGCATCTAATCATCAATGGTTACTAACTTAGAATAGGCCCTTACTAATGAGGTTATAGCTAGTTGAGACCTTTTTATGAACACAAAGGTCATAGGATTTACTACATCTTTATAAATTTCTAAAATTAATACATCATTAGGCTTATAGGGTTCTATGGTCCTAAATAAATATTCTAAAATCTAGCATTAAAGGACCTTATGGTCTCATTTCCATCTCTTCTAATGGTGGTAAACTGATGATAAATAACACAAGGATTGACAATATTACCAAATTGATCTATAAAACATTAGTGAAACCATCCCAACTAGTGATATAATTATCAGGGAAGTTCAAGAACCATTCATAGGCAACATATTTAAAGGTAAATGGGAATAACCTATAATCTACATCCTCATTTACAACATTAATCAACCTTTAGGAAACTTTAATAGACTTAATGTGCTCTTCAATAATTGTAATACTAGTTGGACTAAATGTAAGTAAATACTTCTCAAGGTTACATGGGAGATTATGTACCACACCTAACATATTGATTAGATATTCTCCCAACCAATCTGTATATAGATGAAGGTCAAAGGAAAAGTTACCTTGAAGATGTGAAGTTGGAAAATATTTGGATCTCCTACATCTACCTTTGTCACGTCTATCCTTTCAGTGAACCTCAAGTTCAAGCAAAGGTTCCCTTGTCTCTGAGTGTGATCTGGTTTGAATCTTTGTCAATTCTAGCTTGAATTTTGAATATCTTGTTTGAAATATGATGTATGAATATAATCTTTATAATGAACAAGGATTAAACTTGCACATTAAGTTTATTTTGCAAATATGTATAAAGAATAATAAAGGACATTGATATTTACCTATAATAGCCCAAATATGTATCCAATTATGCTAATATGATCTATCTTTATAATTCTAAGACCAAATTAACTCAAATATAGGAAATATATGCCATTGTTTGATCAAAATAAGCCATCCTAACCTCAAATACTATGGATTTTGAAATTTTAAGTTAAATTTACCAAAACCAAGCATAAAATTTTGAATAAACTTTATCTTTGTCTAGGGAAGCCCAAATATATACCACAAACCACAAAGATCAATTCTCTTTATACTTATAAGTAAATAATTTACTTAAAAACACAAAGATACACTAATCTTAGATCAAAACACACTAAGACTAACAAAGATTCAAAGAATTCACAAAGATGGCCCTCCTTCTAGTGCCAATGGAAATTACTATTGATGTCTCTAAATGCACCACAAAGGTTCTTAGTGTTCAAAAAACACTTCTCATTTTAGAATTTCAAGAATTCAGGGCATGAGTAGCAAGTTGTGGTAACTTGATGTCACCTATGGTGAAATAGTGATAAAGATATCTATGAGGTTTCAAAAAAATTTATAATAAGTGATGGTTGAGATCCATCATGATCTACTCCTTGTGAATTATAGAGTATCTATGTTAACTCAATAAATTATGATCCAAAATTAAGATACAAATTAATCTAGATGTATATGTATAATGAAGTTTAAATTAAAGTTATCTAGTGTAAAAAAAGGGGACAAAGAGAAGGGTAAGGAAAAAAATAAAATGAGTGATTGCCTATCTTATTCTCAAATATTATGACAAAGCATCCATTGTAATTTAGTATGCATTCAAACCAATATATAATGCAAAATATCCTAAGCCCAAATTTTACTATATACTAGGAAAACTTCTAGGGATAATGTAAAGAATCACAAATAAGAACCATGTTCACTTTTAAATATTTTATACTATAATAAAATATAATTTACACATCTAAATATAGAGTAAAATGAAGTGAATAAAATCCAAGATCCTTCAACTAATCCAATATATGCACAAATTATAAACCGTATGATTAGAAAATACAACCCAAAATTAAAATAATATATTCAAATTTAAGACATAAAACTATCAATTGAGAGAAAAAATATGTTAGCAATTGACATATAAAATATGGAAAATATTTCCAAAACTCCTTGATTATATTAATTTCTCCAAGTATAAAAAATTTGCTCAAAATTATCTCCCTTTAAAATATGATGATATATGGATTTTAAATAAAGATAGGGTAGTACATCAATTAGTTACAAAATATAGGTGTACAAAAGTTAAGGATAGTTGTCCTTCCTTAGAAATTTCTAAAATACACTTGTCTTTCACAATCAGACTAACCTAGGGGAAATATGCTAAAAAACTAGCATATGCCTTACAAAGTAATATTCCTATTTTAAATATTATGATGTTTTACAAAAGGAATATTATCTACTAGGTGGGCCCATTACTTTGGGGGGTCCCCTGTTAATCATACAATAGTTCCATAGCCTTCTGATGATGAGCTACAATCTATAGCGAGCTTCATGAGGTAGACTTCTTCTTGGTTTGATAGGTTATCCAAATTTGTGTCATCTTTGGCCATAGCTTCCTTGATACTCCTGGCCTCTATAATATTTTATTTAGAATTAAATATCATGCCTAAAATCCTACCATTTTCACTTCCCATGAGTGGGAGAGAGAGAGAGGATCTTCTATCATTTTCCATAGATGAATCAATCAAGGATAATTGGTACATAGATGGGGAATTCCTCATTAAATAGATTGACCTCACTAGTGGGCTGAGTGAAGGTCAATCTTGGTTTCTTATTTGGTCTAACATGGACCAATGCCAACTATACCTTCCTCTTTTCCTAGGGTGCCACTATGACTATATCAAGAATAACACCTTTTCCTTTCTCTTCTCTAGACTCCCTTACTTGGATTTGAGCTTCTTCAATCCATTCCCCTTCATCTATGCCATATGCCTCTATAATTTCTTTAAGGGTACCTTTAAGTGTCTCATCTAGTTCTATGGAAATCATATCTATATGTTAAATTAGGGAAGGTGGCCTTTGTATCAAGGCTAAGGATGAGGGTCCCTCTCCACATCTCTCTTCTCGCTTCTCCTTAGCATAGACTTGGGCATCTTGTCTTTTCATAATTTTCCCTTCTACTTTTGGCTTATTAACTTGAGTTTGTTCTTAAGATGGCCTAGATGGTCCGAGAAATAAGTGATATTAGAGAGGATGCATCTATAAAGCCTCTGCTACTAGCTTATCATCTTTTGTCAACCTATGCTCAAGCTTGATGTTGTATCCCTTGAGCTTGGTTAACACCTATTCATAGTTCTTTGCCTTGATGTAAATGGTGTCATAAACAATAATCTAATGTATATATATAATTTTGGGGAGATAATTTTCCTTCAAATGATCACTCACTATATTTTTGGGATACCACATTTTGAGCTCAACTTATTGGAATCCAAATGAGTCCATATGCTTGGACATAGTCTCAACCTACTTCTAATATTGTAGCATGGCACTTAAAATGATTAGAGGGAAGGGGTGGAGAATAAATTTCCTCTTTTTCTTATATACCCCATCGACACCATTGATGAGCTAGGAGGCAATTTCTTATTTAGCCATCTTGCTAGGAACATACAGAGGCAATCTAAAGGGTTGGAACAAGATTCCATCAATTTGGATTGTCATACAATCTGGATAATACTATATATCCCCCATCATTTCTACATATTTCAAGATCAATGTGTGTACACTAGGCATGGGAAAACTAGTGATGGCATCCACCATAGTATGATAGATATATTTATAGATAAATTGCATATGGTTCTTATATTTGAAGATTTTTAACTTTGAGTAATGGTGGGAGATGGTGGTTCTCCCCTTAAGAGACTAATTTTTAATGTCTAGGAAGTTTTTGGAGGTAATAAGGGCATCTAGTAAGTATGACATCATGTAAAACTATTTAGATGTCTTCCTTTTGATAGCAATGAACTACTTTCCTTAGAAGACACTAATCAAGTCTCTAATTAGAGGGGTGAGTTTCTCTTCAACAAATAAATACACAAAGGGGTCCCAAATTTTGTCTACATAGGTGGTTGAGGTGGTTCCTAATGCTCTATTTAATAGGGTCATGATTACCTTTATCCCTTCCCAAAATTTTACTATTGGGATCTTACCCTCAAAATCGCTAAAGACATGGGTTCCTTGGTTCAACTAGGGACTAAAGATGATGTATAGGTCATGTTTTCTGGTCCATTTATTGATTTTGGAGAAGTATAAATGGGGTGTTGGGATATTATCATATTTTTTGAATTCCATAGTTTAAATTTAAGACACCTTCTTAGAATTCCATTCTTGGATGATCTAATTATTATCAACCCTATAGTCTAAAAAAATTGGAGAGAGAACATCTATGTAATGAAGTACCTTAGGCTTGGTAGTAGCATAATGAAGGTTGGTATCTAGACTATGACCAGGTCATAGTGCATCCTACTCACCATGGTAATTCTATATTCCTATTTGGTGATGGGTTTTATATCTTCCATGATGAAGAAGAGTTCAAACTAATTCTTATTGCCTAAGGAATTTAGGGTTGCAATGTCCACTTCAGTATCTTTAAAGATTATTCCTTTGTTATTTGTGGATAGGTAGAGTTTTGTATCCTCTTTTAACTACTATCTACAAGTTTAAATGGTTTTTACTCCAATAAATTATTCACACCTAATAGTAATTGATCTCTATGAAAGCTCTTTTATGCTTTAAAATATAATTAAGCTTTTCTTGGATCAAATAGTAACTGAATGAATTCAATTAGGGTCTCTTTTATGTAGGGTTTAGTGTTTTAGAGATTTAATGGTAAGATTTATTTGGACTTTATCTTATACATTCCTTGGATTTGATTTGGACGATTGCCTTTATGCGTTCACATTTTTGAGCCCACAATATCTCTTATTTTATCATTTTCTACTTGCATGGCACTTATGTTGCATCTATCTAGACCTTTCATGGCATTTTTCATAAATGAATTTTAAGCATTAACCATTAGCATTTAAAAATTCCTTCTTTTATTTCACTCCATTGGATCGAGATCATGTCAGTGACCGTGAATCATATATTATGATTAGAGTTCTCATATGTTGTTGGCTCTTTTATACTATTGTCTCAAGGTTGTGCCATTTGGCACCTTCACAGGGCCTCCAAACTCCTTTGAAATTTCTATGATGATTTCATGCCATTAGATCATAGAGCATGATGAATCCTGAACCATTGGATCATTTATCAATTCTCTATCAAATGTGTTTTTACCATGCATCAAGGCTATGGGCTCTTAGGACTCCATTGAAAAGTCTACGAGGTCTTTGCACTATTGGATCATCCTCTTGTGATGAAGTGTGAGCCGTTGATCTAAAAATATGCCCAAGTTTTAAGTTAACACATTATTATGGTAGGTACTTAGGCTTAAACCTCTTAGGTTAAGGTTTTTTACATGTTTATTAAACATGAAATAAACTTTAGGCTAAAGTGTTTATGCCTAAGTTTTCTAGATTCATACAAAGGGTACCATGGCTAAATATTTTAAGCCAAAGTTTACTCTATGTCTTATAGACACAATGTAAACTTTGGGATAAAATATTTATGTTAATCTATAAAACATGCTTAGAGGGGTCAAAATCATTAAATGCCAAAAGAGTTTTATTTCATTAATAAACACACTAAAACCTTTGGTCTAAGTTCTAGGTTATCAAGACCCTTTTAAAACAAAACATATCATAAGTCTTTAGCCTAAATTTTATGGTATTTAAATGAATTTAAGAGGAACCTTAAGGTATAAAACTAGACTAAGTTTAATTTACATGAATTTAGACCATAATATCCTTTTAATATTTGCAAATTGAATATTTTTAGTATATGAGCATCCTCCAAGGGCCTCCATTAGTCTCATGGAAATTTATGAGATTACTAGAAACATTTTGGAGTCTAAGCCCATCATGAGTAAAATAATTCATCATTTTAAATTTGATATTCTCATAGACATTAAATACGTCCTCACAAACATTGAATGATGGTCACATGAACATCAATTTTAAGCTAGTGAAGCTTGTAATTAATGGGCTTAAAGTTAATACTCATGTGGGAATCAAATATGTCCTCACAAATGTCAAATGATAGTTATGTGAATGTCAAATTTAATCCTATGAAATTATTATGAACCAATGCAGGAGTGTCACTTGCCACTATGATGGACCTTCCCAAGAGCTTGAACTCAATGTGTTCCATTAGATCAAGGTCCTATAAGTAAGTGAGATCCATAGGATCATGATATAGGATCTTGTTCATGATTGATTATTTTCATTAGGTAGGACCCATTTTATTTTAATCCTTGAATGTAAGGATATCGTGTGTCGATCCTATAGGCCCTTTGAAATCCTTTGACTTTTCAACTATGCCTCACTCCATCTGATCAAGTCTTCATGATAAAACAAGGACCATTGGATGAAGTCAAGTGTGTAGCTTTATTAGGGCCTTCTCACCATTGGATATTTTTCCTATGAAAAAGTGTAGATCATTATATCTTTTAATATGCATGCCATTTAAGTTAAAGCTTGGGTCTTTCTCACTCCACTGGATCAAATACCATGATAAAGTGAGGGTTGTTAGATGTACAAGAAGAAAAAAAGTTAAGTTAGGACCCGTAATTATATTAAATACTTAGGATAAGGTGTTAAGGCTAAGTTATCATCTATATTAATAAATATGATGGGGCCTTATGATTAAAACTTTAGGATAAGTTATGAATCAAAGAGACTAGTCTGGGAAGTATAAAAAGGGATCCTAGAAAACCAACATTAGACCTAGTTAAAAACATAAAGAACTTAAAAGGGGGAAATAATAAAGGGGACCAAGCATTTTTAGGCTAAATTTTCATCATGTTAAAAAAACATGACTAAGATTAAGATATGAAATTTATGCTTAAGTCAAAGGTAGGTTTTAAAAGGTTCCCACTAATTTAGTTCTTGATAGTATTCAAATTTGAATTGAGGGGTTTGCCAGGGTTTTTAAATAGAATTTATCAAGATAAAACACCATGGAACCTACAACTAAAATCCATGAAGACCATTTATTATCAATGTTTAGACAAAATTAAATCAAAACATAGCTAAGTAAGCTTGATTTTGATAAATTATATGGTCTTCAAATTCTACAAATGACCTTAACATGGCATGTTTTCATGTTTAATCTTCAATTTTTTTCGAAGGTCCCAAATTTTTAAAAAATGGGGGTATGTTGTCCTCAGCACAATCCAAACTTGGATATATATATATATATATATATATATATATATATATATATTCATTGATATGTATATAACTTGGGCCATTTAATTCTTACATATTTATATAGATACCCATCAATATGCATATTCATCCTTTACATAAAAACATATAAATGAAATAAACCAAGATTTCATTTTGTTCTACCCATACATCATTATACACATCCAAACCTTAAGAGGGTCTGAAATATTGACCAAATATATGTATACACTCTACTAACAAGAAAATAATCCCTTTAATATAAATTTGGGTTTTAGTTTGACCTTAATAACACACATAATTCTTCCTCATCATAACACAATTTAAAATCCAAAATTCCAGTCAAGTATACATCTTGGCCCTATTTATAAATTTATTACATATAGGTCCCGACATCCTTAGAATAGTATTTTGAATTATAAACACAATAGAGTCTTAGTTTTATAATCTATAATTTGGAAGTATCAGCCTTTATATTCTTAACTAGGTCTTAAATTCACTTTAAGATAAACACACATAATTTATTTCACTCAAAGTTAGAGTTATTTATTTTAGGACAAAGGATAAAATAGTCATTGCCATTTTAGACTCAGGGTTTATTGGTTATAAGTTTGGCTATGTGGATGGCTAAGGCGTCCTCAATGCCAAAATTTTAGCCTTATAAATAATTAAAATATAATGAAACTAACTAAAACCCTTGGAACACATTTACCATAAATCACCAAACTTCATAAAACACATATATGAAATTTTAATATGAAACCTAACTTATATGAAGTCTTAACAAAATTTCTTTGTAATATTTTTTCTTCAATTACTTCAAGTTTCTTCTTATCCTTTCCTCTCCCATCGATTTTTCCCCACACATGCCTCTTTTCTTTCATTTTATCAATCTGCATTATTAATTCATGCAATCCATTCCTCAATTTTCTCTACTAACTCTAAATTATTATTTAATACTACATTAATTCATGTAACAAATAGTAACATTAATTATGCCAAAATACCTAAAACTCCTAGATTGTCTTGCATAATGGTGTATTATCATGTCAACAACTACTTAACCCTAATCATCTTGAAAGTTAGATTAACAAAAATAATAAAATAACAATTTTAATATCCTTTCAAACTATGAATGAAGCAAATAACTTTGTTCAAAAACCATGAAATTAACTTTTATAAAATTCATTAAACATTATAACTTCAAATGACGATGTAGATATAGAATTAGACTTTTAAAATATGATCAACCAAAATAACAAGTCTATCAATACAATGATATTTATTAAATATCACCTAATCGATAAAACTCTCATGATTCTTTAAACAATACAATCATTGTAATTAACTTGTCATAGGGTTAATACCAACCAAGAATGGCATAACACATTTCCTAAACATAATGACTTCACCTAGTCATGTAAATAATATAATAATTGTTTAATAATATGAATATTACAACCTTAACACAAAATCATATATAATGATTTTTCCAATTCTCATTTACTAATGACACTATTGATGTTGATTTGACATTAGGATATTCAATTATTATAAATAATAATAATCTTCTATGTATCATAATCACCTTAATCCACATACATCATGTAAAACATTGTCATATTAAACTCAACTATAACCAAGATAATGGTAAGTCATGTTAAGATGTGTATAAATTCACTCATTCAACCACACAATAACTTCATATAAGATAAGCTAAGTATGAAAACCAGATTAGTGTAATCACACAACTAAATCAACGTGATCATCATACATAAATTAATATCACAGTTGAAGTCTATTAGTAATCAATTAAATGTAGATAAAAAAATAGATATACTATAACTATTTAAGTCAAGCAATGAATATGAAGTATGTTAAACTATCATGGTATGTGTGTGAGTTTATATCCTTTCCCTCTATCATCCCCCAATGCCTCCATCTATGACACCCCCTTAAATGGTTCCCTCCCTCTGTCACACTCTAAAGGATGGACATGTCTTGCATCCACCTCAATATAATGAAGGTATTTATCCTAAAACATATATATGTTCAAAAAATACTTTTGTAATAAACTATAAAAAATGATCATCATGTATAGAATATAAAAGTAAAATTAACCCCATAGCTAATCAATCATGTAAATTAAGCAACATATAACTATCCCATAATCAATATATGAAATAAAGCTTAATCAAATAGTATTTAATCATGTATAGAATATAAAAGTACAACTAACTCCATAGCTAATCAATCATGTGAACTAAACAACATATAACTATCCAATAATCAACATATGAAATAAAACTTAATCAAATAGTAGTTAATCAAATAATAACTATAATAATCCATGAATCATAGTTTATTAAGATTAGAGAGAAATTAGGATGTGACATCCTACCCCATAAAGTTGGTCATCATTCTGATGGCACTTATTCAAACATAGGTTCTAAATTTAAAATATTTTTCTACAGAAAATAAATGATATCTAGCAATATATCAAGCAAAAATTGTGCAAACAACTTGTAAAACTCATCATTGTCTTCTTGAGTTGCACTATCTTCATAATATTGGTCCCACTAGACCTTGTTCTATGACACTTCTTTATTATGCAAACTAAGTTTGTGAGTGTTAAATATTCTAATATGTTCTATTGTGACTACCCTGGGATCTAAAACCTACAAAGCATTCCAATCCAACACATGTGAAGGATCAACAAAATTCTTTTTAAGATAAGACACATAAAAGAAATTATGTAAAAGAGTTAGATTTTGTAGAAATACAAGCCTATATACTATAGGATTGACCACTTTTAAAACCTCGAAGGGTCCCACATATCTAGGTGAAATTTTAGTTGACTTCCTAAACTTAATTGAGCTTTTCTGAGGCTTAATCCATAGAAATACTTTATCACCTAAAAGCAACTACTTTCTATTCTCTTTAAATTAGGATAATGTTTTTATCTATCATTGGCCTCCACCAACCTCTACTTGATTATCTTGACTTGCTCTTCCATTGCCACAAGCATATCAGGTCCAAATACTACCCTATCCTCTAACTTATCCCAACTGATTGGTGTTCTACACCTCCTTCCATATAATGCCTCAAATAGATGCATCTTCAACATTAATTAGAATGAGTTTGTTATAATTAAACTCAACCAATGGAAGGTATTCCTCTCCCTTTTATTTTTGATCTATGCAATACATATGAAGGAGGTCTTCTAGAATATGGTTAACTATCTCTATCTATACATCAATTTTTGGTGATAAGTAGAGATAAAATTAAATTATGTACCCATAGATAAATTTAGAGTCAACTAAAATATGGAATTCATCCTTAGATATCAATCTATAATGATCTTTTTTAAAAATTGATGTAATTGATAAACCTCTTTCATGAATCTTTTTTAAAGCATAGGTGCATCATCTATAAAGTTTCCTAGTATGAAGTGGGATACCTTGGTTAGTTTGTCAACTACAACAAAGGTCATATCATGTTAATTCCATGATAATGACAACCCTTGGATAAATTACATGTTAATCACCTTCCACTTCCATTATGATATATCACTTGGATATAACAATCCTACTGAATGCACATGTTCAGATATCACATGCTGACATTCCAAACAATGAGACCCAAATTCTACTACATATTTCTTGATCCCTTTCCAAAAATATAAAGGTCTTAGCTTAGCCATGAACTTTGTTACACCTATATATCCTAAGTATGGGGCATTTCACAGTTACTTTATCACCATTTTTTTTATATTCTCTCTATCAAGCACATACATCCTACTATTGTACCTCAAATGACCATCACTCTCTATCTTAAATCCTTTATATGTATGACTCTAAAAATTCTATTACAATTCTTTCTTGACCTAATCATAGAATTCAAATCTTGATAAAACTTTAATTACTTAATTTAAAAAGTTACTCCTAATATTAGACATGAATACTATGTACTTTCTACATCTTAGACCATCAATAAATCTATTTTCCTTGCTCTTGAAATAATTAATCTCAAAATTTTAATTAGATAATAATTATATCAACATCTCTAACATGCATTTAGGTTTTTTTGAGTGAAGATGTACTTAAGTTCTAATTTATTAGTCTTGAGTTCAAACAATTTCACTAATAGATAATGCCTTTAAACTTGCAAGGCATATACCATTACAATAATTTCTAGATCATGAAGGGCATAATTCAACTCACATGGCTTCAATTTCCTAGACTCATATACTACAAATAAACCTTTATGTATGAAAACTTCTCCAAGTCCATCCCTAGATGCATACATGATCATTGAGAATTCACCATTAGGATTAGGAACTCTTAACACTGGTGCTAAAGTAAGCCTCCTTTTCATCTCTTGAATGGCTTTCTCACACTTATCTGAACAAACAGAACTTTGATTCTTTTGTTGAAGAGAGCTGATTGTGTTAGTTATCTTAGAGAAATTTTGAATAAATTTCTATAATAACTCATTAATCCCATCAAACTCCTTACCTCATGCACATTATTAGGCATTGTTTATTCCATTATGGATCTTATCTTCACTAGATCCACTAAAATTCCATTTGTGGAGATAATATGTCCCAGATATTGCACTTTTTTTGGAGAAATGCACACTTAGATAACTTGCCATAAAATCTATGATTTTTAAAATATTTCAAAGCCAATTCTAAATGTTTAATATGTTCTTCCTCATCCTTGTAATATATGAGGATCTCATCTATAAATTCCAACATAAAATTGTCTAGATATTACCATACACACACTATTCATGAGTTTCATAAATGTTACTAGAGCATTTGTCAACTGAAAATGTAACAATATGAACTCGTAGTGTCCATATCAAGTTCTAAACATTGTTTTTATAATATCCTCATCATGGATTCTCAGTTGATGATACATTTCTCTAATATTACTCTTAGAAAAGATGGTTTCTCCTCACATTTGATGAAAGAGATCATCAATGTGAAGTAATAGATATTTTTTCTTGATCATCACCTTTTTTAACATCTTGTAATCAATACATAGTCAAAGAGTACCATCCTTCTTCTTAATGAAGATTACTGGTGTACCCCATAGTGACATAATTGGTCAAATCAATACTTTAAACAATAACTAGAAGTTGAGCCTTCAACTCAACCAATTCAGTATTTATCATCCTATATGGTTCCTTAGAATTTGATTTTGATCTAGGTATGATGTAAATCAAAAAATTAAACTCATGTTTGGTAAATAATCTAATTAATTCCTCTATAAACACATCCTATAATTTCCTTAGAAAAATATAATCCTCAATGGATATTTACTTAGATTCCTCCATGTCATTTATCTTAACATTAAATGTTTGGCATCCCTTCCTCTAAGATTTCTTGAGTTTAATTACATAAATCTACCTAAGATTCAACTCCATTTTCTCCCCCTGAAGTTGTGTCTGACTTATAAAATCATCTTGACACTCAAACTTCTTCAGATAGTAGTCAACCTTAGCTTTATGCTCTGTAATCCACTTGACTCCTAGGAACACATTATATGAACCTAATGGTTCAACATATAAATCCACTACTATAGTGAATTTAAGTAATCTAATATCAAATTTTAATAAACACTTGTCAATTTTGACCTTTGAATCATTCTCATAGTGTACTGACCATGAATTTTCCATAAATATATCTCTTATAGATAACTTACTAAGCATTATAGGAGAAATAAAACATTTTTTAGTCCCCATGTTAATCAAAATAGAAATTGGATGATCAAAAAAATACCTAACAGTTCTATGGGTGAAGTTTGATACCTAGCCTAACAATTTTCAATAATTTCATGAATCTACTACTAAAATGTTCCCTATTGAGAAGAATAACCCTTATTTTTTGACTTGTCTTGAGTACACTCTCTATCGTAATGGTTACCTCCATAATTGAATCAACCTCTAGGTGGTCCTTTCTTTTCAAACTATTGGTCCCCCTTGAAAACTCTCTTAAAACCATTACCAGGTTTATTATTCCCTTAATCATTATTAAACTTAGAATTCTAGTTCATGAAATGACTCTTGGAGTCTCCACTCCTATACTTATAGTTTTTATTTTTGAAATTTATTTTATAAATTCTAAACTTTTTCCTAAACCTATCGCTAACATGGGAAAGAGATTTTAATTTTTATTCTTGCTTGACTACCTTATCGAAGACCTGATCCATGGTATATGGCCCATGCACATCCACCTCATATCTAATTTGGTGTTTTAATCCCATAATAAATTTACTAATTGTAAACCTCTCATTCACCTAATACTAAGGTACATACTTCATCATCTTGGTGAATTATTCCCAATATTCATTTATTGGTAGGTCTATACATGATCTATACCATAAATAAATTTATTGTAACATGATATCATACAAACATGTAAATTGAATCAAACACATGAAATGACCATGTTTAGCTATTATCATTACTTTGGCCAAGTTTTTTAGATAGTTATTGATCTCTAGTATCAGTTAATTTCATACACAACACTTAATCATATTATACTTCATCTTGCATTAATGTTTCTAATTAAGTGAGTGGAATCCATCACACTACTTATTTAGGGTCATTAATGCAAGATTTTTATATTTATATAATAGTATAAAATAATTAGATTCAAATAAAATATTCCCTTTTAGTAGACATAAAATATACTAAACACATAAATATCAACTACATATATTTAGTCCATCAAATGTAATGCAATGAATCTTAAATTTACTAATTTATTACAAAATAATGAACATATTTAATGAATATTCCTCAATAAAATCATACTATCCAAGTAATAAACCTATCTAGACATCAAGTTACAAAATAATATCATGTAACTCTAAACATTACTCCAACCATATATTAACCTTTATTCTTAGCTTAATATTCACATAATAAAAGTACATCAAAAAGATCATTTCATTACAACATTAAAATGACTAGTATTCAATCCAATACCTTATGGTTAAATGTTTCATCTTAAATAGTCAAACACAATTAGAACTCAACCAAGATAATAAAAATACACCCATATATGTTTGTCATACCATGATATGTTTTATAAAAATCAACCATATAAGAAGATCTATATATGGTAAACTTTTGTCTAATGTTGTATTAAGTTAAAAAATCACAAGTTTTATACCATATATTTATATCCATAAGTTTCATGTACTCGAGCTAAGTCTTTAACTAAATAAAACCTTAACCACTAAGTATATGGTATAATCTAATATTTTAAACTTTCATCCATTATATACATGTATCACGTATACCTAGTTAATCAGGGTAAGAATTAGAAAAATCAAACTAAATAATATGATTTACTCAAACTTCTATATATAAACTAAACCATATTTATAAATACATTAAATTTATATTCAAGGGAAAATATTCTCTATTCATCTCAAGTTTTTGAATATATTTCCAATTCTAATAGCAATATCAATGAAGTCGACCATGCTTCATTTCATAAAACTCAATATCCCTGAGTATATATATTGAAATGTATATAGTTACTTATACAAGTTTACCAAAATAAATTTAAACTAACACACATGGTTTAATTAAATCAAAGTATAATCAAACTTCATAACACATAGTCAACTATATAACTCATCCCTCTACATTAAATAATTCCCATCAAGTCTATTTTTACTATATCTATATTTAAATATAGTGGATACTATGAGATTATAATTTTTCCCTTAAGCATATAAATGCCTCATATAAGTATTGATATTTAATCATATACATATCCATATCAAAGTTTATGTAAGGGACTCAACTTAAGGAATTATAATTTTCCTATCATACAACCACTGTATTTATTTCCAAAAGCCTCTACAATGATTCAACACAAATTATATATATATATATATATATATATATATATATACAAAATTATAACCATTAACTCTCACATATCTAAGTGTATATATACTTTGGTATACACACACACACACACGCGCGCGCGCACGCACACGCACGCACGCACACACACACACACACACACACACACACACACACACACACACACACACACACACACACACACACACACACACACACACACACACACACACACACACACACACACACACACACACACACACACACACACACACACACACACACACACACACACACACACACACACACACACACACACACACACCCACACACACACACACACACACACACACACACACACACACACACACACACACACACACACACACACACACTTTTTGGTCTTATCAATTATCCTACACATCTATAGGTTTTAAATATTCATCCAAGTATATTTCAATATCATATGCCATAATCCAAACCTAGATCATTGTGTGTGTGTGTGTGTGTGTGTGTGTGTGTGTGTGTGTGTGTGTGTGTGTGTGTGTGTGTGTGTGTGTGTGTGTGTGTGTGTGTGTGTGTGTGTGTGTGTGTGTGTGTGTGTGTGTGTGTGTGTGTGTGTGTGTGTGTGTGTTTATATAACTTAGGGTCTCAATAAAAGGAATTATAATTTTAATATCACATAACCACTATATTTATTTCCAAAAGCCTCTAAAATGATTCAACACAACTTATATATATACAGAATAATAACCATTAAATTTTAGTTTTTAGTTTTTAATTTTAAGTTTTAAGTTTTTAATTTTTAGTTTTTGATTTTCAATTTTTAGTTTTTGATTTTTAGTTTTAAATTTTAAATTTTAGTTTTAAATTTTAAATTTTTGGTTTTTAGTTTTTAATTTTTAGTTTTTAGTTTTTAGTTTTTAGTTTTTAGTTTTTAGTTTTTAGTTTTTAGTTTTTAGTTTTTAGTTTTTAGTTTTTAGTTTCTAGTTTCTAATTTTTAATTTTTAATTTTTAATTTTTAATTTTTAATTTTTAATTTTTAATTTTTAATTTTTAATTTTTAATTTTTAATTTTTAATTTTTAATTTTTAATTTTTAATTTTTAGTTTTTTAGCTTATAAATTATTATCAATTTTTTTTCCCTATCTATTGTACTCGGTCAACCCAGTCGACCTTGTACTACCTATAACCCATTTTACCTCTTTTACCAATCTTTGTGCACTGTACTAGATCGACCTAGTCAACCTTATATATTTTTGCAGTCCTTATTTTTGTTCTAAGTCAACCCAATCAAACCTGTATTATTTTAATCACTTATTGGTTCTTTGATTTCTCATCTTATTTCCTTTCCCTTCATCATGATCTTTTTGTTTGACAGTGACACTAATTTGCAGTCAATAGACATGATGAATCTTACCAATACTCATAGGGTTTCTCATAGATAGAGTATGGCTCCTCTCTTGGATGCTAGTAATGTTCATATTTACACTCCCACAATGGAATATGGAACCCCTCCTAATACCTATTCACAACATAATCCTATTTTTTCATTAGAATACCAATCTAAGATAGAGTATAACTAGGTTTACCCTGGCCAAACCTATTCATTTTTAGACCTTGCTTCCATAGTACAAGATCAACCTAGTCAACCTTGTTTTATATTTTATGCATATAGTGTCAATATTTTACCTTATTTATATTTTGAATTAATTTCCTTATATTATTAATTAGTTCACACCTTTCTTTTCTTGTTTTTAACATGCTTATACTGGTTCACATAGTCTAATTACAATTTTTAATTAACCATTTAGTTTCACTATTTCTATTTTATGCACACATGGACAAATCATTTAATCTAAACAAACACTTTAACTTTTGTCTACCCAAGGCCAACCTACTTGGATTTCATCACTAAGGAAGAAGCTAACTTGATACTCTCATTAAGTATAAAGTGTGGTTAGTGGTATATTTTGGCTAAACACCCAACAACCTTATCACTGTGGTATGTGAAGTGACGGGGTAGGCCCTAATACCAAGCTTGCATCATTACCACTACAATCCCTTTTAGCCCAAACTACTTGAAACCATAATTATATTGATATCTAGTTCCTTGATTTATATCCAACTTCTCATCACATTTAAAATCATTTCTTAATAATCTAATAAAACATCTTAGGTTGAATAATTAGTTAGCTCTTTACTTTTCAATTTGATTTCTTGATCTTTTCTAAGTTGTGTGTTCAAAAACTTGCATTATCTAGCATTAGTGCAGGGTTTTGTTCATAAGTGTGCATGAATACTCAACCAAGATGTGGATCCATACCAACTACGAACTTCATGTGCTTATTAAGAACATATATGCACAAGATCACTTGTAAGGAACTTGATACTATGTAAGTATGAAGAATATTTATGTAGGGTCATTTGAGCTATGAATAGGATCCTTTGAGCTCTTCATAGGGTCATTTGAACTCTGTGTAGGCTAGGGTAACCTAAAGGTTCAACAGATCCACACAGTGGATTTTCCATGCTAAAATGAATATATGGATTCTATGATCTCTGACCAACCAATGGTTGAAACACATACTCATCATAGACTATGTAGGTAGATGAATGTAAGGGGAAATTTTTAAGTCTAAACCATTTACTGAAGTTCATATGTCTCACTATTATTTGTAATGAAATGCACAATAAACAATAAAGCATGTGAAATATAAAAAACATATGGTATATGGATAATTATATATTTCTAGTCAACCTTATATATTTTTGCAGTCCTTATTTTTTTCCTAAGTCAACCCAATCAAAATTGTATTATTTTTATCACTTCTTGGTTCTTTTATTTCTCATCTTATTTCCTTTCCCTTCATCATGAGCTTTTTGTTTGACAGTGACACTAATTTGCAGTCAACAGACATGATGAATCTTACCAATACTTATAGGGTTTCTCATAAATAGAGTATGGATCCTCTCTTGGATGCTAGTAACATTCATATTTACACTCGCACAATGGAATATGGGACCCCTCCTAATACCTCTTCATAAGATAATCCTCTTTTTTCATTAGAAGACCAACCTAAGATAGAGTATAACTAGGTTGACCCTAGCCAACCCTATTCATTTTCAGACCTTGCTTCCATAGTACAAGATCGACCTAGTCAACCTTGTTATATATTTTATTCATATAGTGTCCATATTATACCTTATTTATTTTTGGAATTAATTTCCTTATATTATTAATTATTTCAAACCTTCATTTCTTGTTGCTTACATGCTTATAATGGTTCACATAGTCTAATTACAATTTTTAATTAACCATTTAGTTTTACTATTTATATTTTATGGACACATGGACAAATCATTTAATCTAAACAAACAAATTAACATTTGTCTACCCAAGGCCAACCTTCATGGATTTCATCACCAAGGAGGAAACTAACTTGATACTCTCGTTAAGTATAAAGTGTAGTTAGTGGTATATTCTAGCTAAACACCCAACAACCTTATCACTGTGGTATGTGAAGTGAGGGGGTAGGCCCTAATACCAAGCCTGCATCATTACAACTACAATCCCTTTTAGCCCAAACTACATGAAACCATCATTATATTACTATCTAGTTCCTTTATTTATATCCAACTTCTCATCACATTTAAAATCATTTCTTAATAATCTAATAAAACATCTTAGGTTGAATAATTAGTTAGCTCTTTACTTTTCAATTTGATTTCCTGATCTTTTCTAGGTTGCGTGTTCAAAAAAATTCATTATCTATCATTAGTGCAAGGTTTTGTTCATAGGTGTGCATGAATACTCAACCAAGATGTGGATCCATACCAACTACGAACTTCATGTGCTTATTCAGAACATATATGCACAAGATCACTTGTAAGGAACTTGATACTATGTAAGTATGAAGAATATTTATGTAGGGTCATTTGAGCTATGAATAGGATCCTTTGAGCTCTTCATAGGGTCCTTTGAACTCTGTGTAGGCTAGGGTCATCTAAAGGTTCAACAGATCCACATAGTGGATTTTCCATGCTAAAATGAATATATTGATTCTATGATCTTTGACCAACTAATGGTTGACACGCATACTTATCATAAACTATGTAGGTAGATGAATGTAAGGGGAAATATTTAAGTCTAAACCATTTAATTAAGTTCATATGTCTCACCATTATCTGTAATGAAATGCATGATAAACAATAAAGCATGTGAAATATAAAAAACATATGGTATATGGATAATTATATATTTCTAGTCAACCTTATATAATTTTGCAGTCCTTATTTTTTTTCTAAGTCAACCCAATCAAACCTGTATTATTTTAATCACTTCTTTGTTCTTTAATTTCTCATCTTATTTCCTTTCCCTTCATTATGATCTTTTTGTTTGACAGTGACACTGATTTGCAGTCAACAGACATGATGAATCTTACCAATACTCATAGGGTTTCTCATAGATAGAGTATGGCTCCTCTCTTGGATGCTAGTAATGTTCATATTTACACTCACACAATGGAATATGGGACCCCTCATAATACCTCTTCACAACATAATCCTCTTTTTTAATTAGAAGACCAACCTAATATAGAGTATAACTCGGTTGACCCTAGCCAACCCTATTCATTTTCAGACCTTGCTTCCATAGTACAAGATCGACCTAGTCAACCTTGTTCTATATTTTATGCATATAGTGTTAATATTATACCTTATTTATATTTGTAATTAATTTCCTTATATTATTAATTAGTTCACACCTTTCTTTTCTTGTTGCTTACATGCTTATAATGGTTCACATAGTCTAATTACAATTTTTAATTAACCATTTAGTTCTACTATTTCTATTTTATGCACACATGGAAAAATCATATAATATAAACAAACACTTTAACATTTGTCTACCTAAGGCCAACCTACTTGGATTTCATCACCAAGGAGGAAGCTAACTTGATACTCTCATTAAGTATAAAGTGTGGTTAGTGGTATATTCTAGCTAAACACCCAATAACCTTATCACTGTGGTATGTGAAGTGAGGGGGTAGGCCCTAATACCAAGCCTGCATCATTACCACTACAGTCCCTTTCAGCCCAAACTACATGAAACCATCATTATATTGCTATCTATTTCCTTGATTTATATCTAACTTCTCATCACATTTAAAAGCATTTCTTAAGAATCTAGTAAAACATCTTTGGTTGAATAATTAGTTAGCTCTTTAATTTTCAATTTGATTTCTTGATCTTTTCTAAGTTGTGTGTTCAAAAAATTGCATTATCTATCATTAGTGCAAGGTTTTGTTTTATGTACCTCAATTGGATTAACCAATATTGATCCAATTGACTGTTTATTTCCGTTTAACTCTTTTTTTCCTAGATTAACTAAAAAAATGTCTTTTTTATGTCATAAATTATTATCAACTTTGTTTCCCTATCTATTGTAGTCGATCAACCTAGTCGACATTGTACTACCTATAACCCCTTTTACCTCTTTTACTAATCTTTGTACACTGTACTAGATCGACCCAGTCAACCTTATATATTTTTGCAGTCCTTATTTTGGTTCTAGGTCAACCCAATCAAACCTGTATTATTTTAATCACTTCTTGGTTCTTTGATTTCTCATCTTTTTTCCTTTCCCTTCATCATGAGCTTTTTTTTTATAGTGACACTTATTTTTAGTCAATGGACATGATGAATCTTACCAATACTCATAGGGTTTGTCATAGATAGAGTATGGCTCCTTTCTTGGATGCTAGTAATGTTCATATTTACACTCACACAATGAACTTTGGGACCCCTCCTAATACCTCTTCACAACATAATCCTCTTTTTTCATTAGAATACCAACCTAAGTTAGATTATAATCCTAAAATTCTCTTCTTTATGTCTAAATTTTCTCAACATCAAGGAAAGGACCCTTCTACCATTTTCATTCTTATGATTAGTGGTCAAGTTGAAGAGCCTCATTTTGCTACTCCTACATTCTAAACTAGATAATGGGGTACCACTTTCTTTTATTCTCATCCTCTTCCTTCAATTATGACCCCTTTTCATACCATGAATTCTTCTTCTCTAACTTCTTCCACCTCCATACATAGTATCTCCACTAACATGGTAGGTTATACATGTAGTGGGCCTCTCTTGAGATACACTATACTTAATACATCTAGTAGTGATTCATTTTCTACCCTAGGTAATAATGTTGCTAGTGTTTCTTCCTCTCAACCATTCACTAGTCCATCTTTTTCTACTAAAGCAAATTTTTCCAATAGTGCATCACACTCTCATAATTCTTCTCAAGATCCTATCAATAACAATAGTGGTACCCAAGCCAATAATACTAACATTAATGCCAATCTTAATGCTTCTAATAATTATAATCAAACACATCAAATTTTGTTTCAAACTCTCAATCAAATGAACACATTTTAACCTCATAACACAAATCAAATGATGAGAATGCAAAAACACCTTCTCCACCTTCAATATCATCCACAACCAATGGCTTGGGGAACATATAACCAAAATTTTACCCCTCCTCTTCTTCTATATTCTCAAGGAAATATTATTCCTCAACCTCCTTTAGTCCGAAAAACCATCAAACATATTCAAAATGAACCTCTCACTACTCAAATTGTTAACATTGACATAGGAGGTATAACACCTATAATTTCTTATAATGGATCAAAAGATCCTACCCTTCATATTAAGAAATTTAAAAATATTTATAAATATTGGGTCAAATTTAACACCTTTTTCCACTATCAAGATCCTTACCAAAACCCTCACAGGTGATGCCTTGGATTGGTACAATAAACTTAGACCACATTCCATTAATAGTTTGGAGGACTTAGTAAATGCTTTAGTGCAAGAATTCCAAACTAGTGATCTTCACAATAACACTTTGGCCCATTTCATAAATTGCAAAAAAAATGAAAATGAAACTACTCAAGCCTTTGTTAAAAAAAGGAGGACTTTGTCAAATAAATGTGAACATAACATGGTTGATGATAATATTTTCCATCTCTTTACCAATGCCCTCTTTCCTAAATTGCAATATTAAGTCTACACTCTCTTTCCACATACCTTAGATGAGGATATTGACTAAGGTAAACATTAATATTTCCTAATCCATCAATTTAAACCACTCTAACCTTATGTGGGTCCTCATCTCTTACTAAATAAGAAAAACCACAATATTACAAATGATGGTGTTATCAATTCTCATGACACCATTCACAATGTTCAAGTTGTCATTCCTAACCAATCTTTGGAACTAGCTCCCCCTTCTAAATAATATACTAATCCTCATTTATCTTCCCCAAATAACATTAACATTCACAAACTTCTATCCTTAGTTGAATTACTTAAGCATCTACCTGAGCATGTTCTATGAGAACCTGACCCTACCCATCCTATCAAATCTTGGTATGATCTTAACAAGTTTTGCTCATTTCATCCTAACTAGGGTCATTCTCATGATACCTATAGACAAATTCATAATTTAGCTATGGATTTTCTTCTTGGTCCTAATTTTGATCACAACTTCATCATTTTTAAGCATAAGCAAGATTATGAAATTACTTTTAAGGACTATAAATCACATGATAAAACACAAGCCTTGAATCAATAAAATGATCATTTACCTATCTATAAAGACCCTCTTCCGAATCACCAACCAATTCAAGACACCCAAGATAAGACCACCCCTTCCAAAAATAATTCTAAAAGACTTGTTGAGCCAAATTATAAAGGGAATGTATTTATCATGACTAATATGTGAAGGGTGGTGGCTTTTATTGATTCCCAACCTATCTACACTCCATATAGAACATATAATTTTATCAAATATTATTCTCTAACTCCTTTAAATGAGATGGATAAAGAAGAACTTATTGCCTTTGATGATCTCATTTATTATTCTCCCTTAGATAACACTTCCCATTCTATTTCTACCATTCTTACATCAGCTTCTAACACTAATAATAACCAAGATTCTACTAACACTTCTTCTACCAATTCCTAAAATCAGATTAAATCAACTACATTATCATCTCCACATGATTTACAACCTTCTTACAAATCTTCCTCTCATTCTTATAAGAAAAAAATTCAATATAATTTAACTCCTCCTTCTAAGGACCTCCTTAATCATTACACACTTATATTTAACAACCTTATTATGGGCTATGATGAGTGGGATCCCATGATGGAGGTCACTAATATCCCATCTAAAATTCCATTCCTTGAGCTTATGAAGACTTTTCCTATCATATAAACCATCTTATGTAGCTACTATTTGAGATGAATGTCCTTCATCCTCTTCTAGTAGGATGAGAGGTAGCTTTATCTAGTTTTGAATATAGTATTTACAACAATGTGAAGGGATGTCTATCAACATTGATGAAACTATAGACACTTCTCTTTCTTTAAAATTTACCATAGATTTTATGATTCTCAATGAGATTCTACATCATGAAAATGATCCCCCCTTATTTATTAGTGTTCAAATAGGTTATATCCAAGTCAATCATGCATTAATTACTGAGGGTTCTAACACATGTGTCACTTCTCTCCATTTTATTAAGACTCTTGGGTATTCCGAATACAATTTTAAGTCTACATGTAGAACATGTCAAGGATACAATATAAGGGAAATTCCTCCTCTATGTTATGTGTGGCTTCCCATTACCATCATACCCATCACCATCCATATGAAGGTGATGATATTTAACTTGCCTCTTTCTTATAACATCTTACTTGGTAGTCTAAGGACTCACTGCATGAGAGATATTTCTTCTTCTACCTACCAATGCATTAAGTTCCCTCATAATGGAGCCATTTATAAGACTCAAAGTGAAACTAACCCTTGGAATTTTGAACAATTACAAGATCATGGTGTCTTCAATATTCTTACTATTGATCCTTTGCCAAACATTCCATTCTATGAGTCTCAATGTTTCAACTTTACTATCAATTCAACTTGAGATTATAATGGATATCCCAAGATCATTGGTAAAATTCCTCCTAACCTCTTAGATTTTGACGATGATGAGCCTAATGAGATTAAATTAAAGATAAAAAATTATAATCTCTCACCTCATCTCATCTTGTAGCTACCTGCTTCCTTACAACCTCGCTCTCACAAGCCCCCTTGTGATGACATTCCTATGGTCTTAACCAAGACTAGGAATTTTATTCACCATACTTCATTAGATGAAAGGTTATCCCTCCATGTGTCATTAACCTTCACACCCTAGATTATGATGATGGATATTCCTTAAATGATCCATTATTAGGTGGTCTTGTGTAAGCCCATGATGCTGAGATTATTATTGTTCTTCTTTACTAGAGTATTTTCATGCATCTCATCATTTTACTTCACTTATAATTCCTAATTTTTGTATTTTTCCCCTTTATTGTAGGGTAGAGATGGTACCAAAACCTATAGTTTTTTAGGAGCCATGTAGGACTATGCTCATGGATCATGTTATGACTAGGCCTTATCATTTTGCTAGGTACCTTGACCCTAGTAGATGGTTTACCCATAAGGTTAGTGAAACTCTCATTAGACCTTGTATAGATACCACTCCTCCCTCAGTAGAGCTTTCTATAATTAAGTTTCTTCCCACTCTTTCTATATTTGATCCTATTCCTATTCTTACTATCACTGAACCTACCCCTACTTCTGATTTCATTGCTCCTTCTATTGATCATAGTTGCATTCCTTCCTCATCATCATCCTCCATTGGTGATGGTTTTCCTCCTTTACCTAAGATGGCTCCTCTACTCACTAAATGGGATGATGAGTGTTATTTAGCTTCTTCTACTCCTATTTTACCTCCTTTTATGAGTACTTATACTCATATTTTACCTCTACTAAAACCACTCAAAAGCATATATATATATATATATATATATATATATATATATATATATATATATATATATATATATATATATATATATATATATATATATATATTACTTTCATGGGATAGATAACCACTCTTCCACCCATTATCACTAGTTGCGATAATATATTGATACCTTATATCCTTATTCCCCATCATCAGAAAAACCCATAACTACCTCAAAGGTACCTCCTAAATATCTACCCAAATATGGTGAGGTATATTTTCTATGGCATCTATGTGGTACCCATCATACCAATCATTACTACATCCCTTAATAACATCTTAAGGATCACCTTATAGTAATTCCCAAACCTTATATCACTCCCCTCATAGGTCATTACCATAATAAGGATCCTCCTTATTATCCAATAGCTCTACCTCTTATGGTTTCATCACCTCATGTGTTCCCTTCATCACCTTCTATGCCTCCACCCATGATTCCTTCACCTGTGGACCTTCCCTCACCCATGAATCTTTCTCCATCAATGATTCCTACATCTCTCATAGATCCTACTCCCATGAATTATACTTACCATCCCTTACATAATTTCCCTCCTCTACATGATATTTTGAGCATTCCTACTTATTTTATTGAGGAGATTAGAAAAGAGGTATTTTCTTAGTATTCATTAAAGATTGATGAGACATTAGTAGTAGTTCATATCTAGTTTCATGGAGATTTATCTGATGTCTTGGATAATGTGTGTGGATAGATTTATTAGTATTTACGAGCACATGTATGGTGATTTCATAATTTAATTTAGGTTGGATGTGTGTTCTAATTTTATTTTTATCTATATGTTGTATCATTTGACATTATGTCAAATTTTTCCTTATCATATATGCTGATTTATTACTTGTAAAATATCTTTCTTATCTTATAATTTATATTTTGCATATGATTATCTTTATTTATCATTGATTTCTCTCTATTGCTTGAGTTTTTCTCAAAAATATTTTCTTTCCTCTTCATGATTGTTTACTTTCTTGTCTCCTTTTACCATGTGATCAATTAGAAAACAATCCTACTCATTACTATCTCCTTTCACTGGTCTAGTTTTTAAGATCTCCTTTTTCCCTTCTTCCTTTTATATAAAAAAATCATATACATGATTGAGAATTGAGATCACATGATAGTTTATTATCAATCCTAAGTGTCCTAGTCAATGTTTGTCTTTGGTTACTTAGCTTCATTTAACCTTAACCTACATCTCATTCATGTGTATCACTACATCTCTCATGATTATTCATTCCAATTTTGTATGGAGGAGGAATCTTTAAAAATCCTTAGAAATTTAAAATCCAAATAATTTAAACAAATGACAATGATACAAAAGGCAAAATCATTCTTAAAAGTCAAATAAAACTAAAAGACATGATTAAAGACACATCTCCTTTTTCTAGTTGAAAATTAAACTCCACAGTTGGCCTCATGATAGATCCAAGGTCCTTTGGGGTATGGTAGGCTAGTAGATTAGAAGAGTATAATAAAATAACCTTTTAGTGTTACCTAATTTCTCATGCAAGTACCTAATCTTCATAGTATACCAACGACACTATAAGGTGTCTTGAAGAATGGGGAGCACATCATGGAAAAGTAGGCCCATTTTCTCTTTCTTATACCAATATACCTTCATGATTTGATATTAGTATCATGCCTATTTGCCTAAAAAGCTTTGTGTTTATAACAAATGGGTTTCCTTTATACATAGATGACCACTAGTCACTTAGTGTCTTCTCATGTCCTTAGCATGCCTCTTGTATCCTAAGGTCTTCTCATAAGATACCTAAGTATTGATTTTTACATTCCCTTTTTCATTCCCTATATCCCTCATATTTCCTCTTGAGACATATTGTTCTTTATATTGATCACTCTCCTCAGGATTTCATTTGTGATTTATATTATAAGACCATGGATAAGACCTAGACATCCTCATAAATTACCATCTTTTTCCTTCCTAATACCCACATCATTGATTACCTAATTTTTTCTATTTATTCCACCCCAGTGGTGTTATCTTTGTGATTTTCAATGTAAGACCATGGATAGGACCCAAAATTCTTCAAAAAATTTTCCAATACCCAAGTCACAATCCAAAATTACATGTGTTAAATATGAGATAAGATTCAATTGATTATGAAGTTACACATCATTGACATACTTCCCCACATGATTTAGTATGTTTTATGCCTACTTAATTTTTTTCTTTCACCTTTTTATCTTCTTATTTTATGAGTGCATGTAGAAACTCAACCATTTATTGAATTTTTCATACTTTCTAGCTTGAATTAGTGTGATCAATTTAAGACCAATCTTTTGCCAATTTTTTCTCTTATACTTCCTAGTGTGATAGAGTATGATTGATTGAATTAATTCATTTGTTTTTAGACCATTTGTGCCCTTTTACATAACTTCCATTTTATTACTTTGTTTTTCATGCTTCCCAACATGAATTAGTATGATTTTAATTATTTTAATTTGGTGCAAAAATATTTCACTTTGGTTTAAAAATAAACCCCTTTTTACCATTTTTTAAAACCATTTATTGGTTATTTATACTTAGTCATTTCTTGTTATTACACATTTCCTAGCTTTAAATAGTGTGTAGTACATTTTCTTGATTGACTATATTTTTCCAAGTCCTTTTTGCCTATTTCTTTTTAACCATGTAGTGCTTTTTAATAATGCTAGAAAAGAAACTACATCTCATATATTTCCTATAACATATGCATCAAAGCTAAAAACATGTGCTATAAATAAATATATCCTAAGCATCCACAACCTCAACCATAATAAGAAAACATAATAAACCATAATGACAACATACACAACCAATAAACAATATGCCAAAATGATCCATATATATCTCATGAATTTGATACAAAAAATACAGCCATATAGAATGTTCTAGCTCTATGGCTGAGTTCCATCCTATCTATCTCATGGATTATCCATGCTACCTATTGAGGCCTCAATATAACTCCTTCAAATAGTATGATGTAAGGAGGCAATTTGGTATCTCATTCCCTCTACATATCCTTGTAGGTGCACTACCTACACCTATGACTCCATAAATTGGGTTTGGATCTCTATCATCTGTACCACTATGGCTAGATGCATAGTTCTCTCCTTATCCAAGGCCTTCCATTCCCATAGATCTCCTACACCCATATATTTTAGTGGTTTCATCCTCTCTCTATACCCATAGCTATTTCACTAGCTCACTTGAGCTGGGGTAGATGGTACACTAAGATCCTATAATATAGTTCATTCATATGGATGTAGAGTCTCATCTAGGATGTCATAGAGTGATCCTATCACTAGGGACCCCCATCTCTCCTCTGCATCCTTAGCTATGTCTAAAAAATCACACCAAATAGATATTAGATCATTGATATATCTCAAAATATCTATATATCTATTAACCAAATTTGACCTTATAGGTCAAATTGGGACCCCTATAGGTAAAAAAATTAACATTTTAGATGTTTTACAGGTATAATATTATGTCACAAGGATATGTTATTTTATTTCATTATATATCATATTAGTCTTGGTCATTAGTCATTTTAATCTATATGTCTTTTTGAGTTGGAGGTCAAAATAGAGCATTAAATGAGTTATACAGCCTCCTTAGGAAGTGTTAAGGTGAAAAATGGGTTATTGATTGTTCCATATGTCCTATTATGCCTTAATCAACTATTTATAACTGTAAAGTGGTAGGTTCTTTAGAAGAAAGGGTAGTTTTCTTGAAAAAGGGAAGTGTTTGGCACTTGTACAACCCATAAGGGAGTGTGACACATGGGATAAGTTAATTAGATCAATTTTTAGCTTCTTAAAATAAATTTACACACTTTAAGTACTATTTAAGTGTCAAAATTGAGACAAAACCATTTAGATCCTTCTTCACCCTTCCATACACATAAAACTATTTAGTAGGTTTGTACTTAGTACAACCAACATGGGAAGTTTCAAGCAAAATGATCCTGGGGGTGCCTTATACACTTAGTAAGATTAAATTTGATTATTTTTTGTATATTAATTGTGACATGTACTTTATGAACCATTCCTAAGAAGTTGACCTATCCTATTTTCTTGCTAATCTATACACCCTATAGGTTTTGCCTTGGTTTGTGGATAAGTCTATACAATTCACTTACTAATGTTTTTTCTAGATGATGTTGAATCCATACTTAAATTATCTTGATGTTTTTTTAGTGTTTCAAGGTTTTTGGATATTGAAATCATCTCATGTTGTAAGAGAAGGTACCATTCTATGTTGCAAGTAGGTTCCCACTATTTGTAATATATTCATGCTTTGATCATGGTTATAAAAGGTTGTGATATATTTATTTCAATGTTATAAATGTTATATTATTCAAGGAAATTATCCATGAGGGTACAATCATGAACACCATATAATCAACTCTCTGCTCACTTTTACTTACAATCATGGTGAAACACGTGTATGGAGCCTATTAGCATGTTCAAAGAGGTGTGATTAATGTTCCAAAGCCTTGGTATATATTTTATCAACATAGGTAGTGAGTTAATCTTTCATGTGATGTAATAATGGAATATTATATTTATATGCAACATTCTCACATAATCCCCATGAACATGCACCTATAGGGGTTGTGATGGAAGAGTTCACATTGAAAGGAAGGTATTGGCACTTTATTTTTATGATTTATAATGTGAAAAGTGTATTTATAGGTATATATATAATACTATAACCCATTTAAGGCCAAATATTATGCCCATTACACCAATCCTACTCACTACCTACAAGTAACTTAACATGCACCTATAGGGGCCCTCATAGGACCAAGCATATTAAAATAGAGCATTTGAGCTAAGTAGGGCCCTAAATAATGGAGAGAGTATATTATAAATATTTTTTATAGACCTAAATCTCATGAAATTTCAAATACAATGCATATTGATCATACTCACACCATTTTCCTGTACATTAGAGTATCCACCTACAGGTGGCACTAGCAGAAAGCCAAGAATGTTGATTATGGAAGATTTGGTATGCTTGGAAGCTTACATAAATTATTAGAGATTTATTTATAGTATGAAAAATATTATTGAAACATAAAATTTACAATTTATAATGATAAACCATGATCATGGGGTGACTGTGTATTCAAAGACACTTTCCCAAAAAAGTGAAAACAAAGGTCTAAACCTTTTTTTGTCAAGATCATATAACACATCTATCAAGAGTTTGATACATAATAATGATTTAAAATTTTAGAATATATATAGGATAGGGACTATGAAATTTTTTTATGGTCTATTATTGATGGAGGATGGTAATTGAGCACCCTAAAGTTGCCATTTGAACATTGAATTTACTCATTATTATTTACAAAATTTGAATGATTGAGTGTCAGTGCTTCCAAAGGTGATAGTGTATAAGAGTGTGTTCATGTATATGGTATTAAATGGTGAATAAAAACCTAATTATGTTAAATGTATATCAATAAAATTCAATACATAAGATAAGACCCCACATGTCAACCTACAGTTTCTTTTCCTCATAAAATGTATACCTACAGGCTGATTGTAGGGTTATCATGGAGTGGACTAGATAGCCTTAATGAAAGAATTAATTAAAAATATAAAAGGAAATTTTTTAGTTATATATGGTTGAGAAAAGAGTGGTTTTTTAATTTTATATAGATGTATTAATATGGGATACACCTAATAAAACATGAGGAAATTTTATAAGGAGGATGACACTCAATAGGGTGTTTTAAACCCTCAAGAATGCAAGTAGGCCTGTCAAGCATAGTTTAGGCCTAAAGCCAAATGGAGAACCACTTTCACTTATAGTATGGGGTAAAAAATAATAATGGATTTTATAATGTACATGGGGTCACATATGATGTATATAATCTATTTTATGTAATGAAATCCATCAAAAACTCATTTTGAGCTTTAAGCCATCTCAGGCTTATAATAAATAGAGAGAAGAGCTCGATATAGAAACTTTAGTTGCTCACATCTCCTTAGAAACTATGCATGGAGATATAAGAATCTTGAATATGTTAAATTTTTTTATGATCTAAATTCTTGTGTAATTTTTTTATGAGTATACTGTTGCATCGTCATGAACTAACCTTACATGCAAAAATGGCTTAAAACCCTTACAAACCCTTGGATAAGGACTAGATGAAGGAAATGAAGATGGAGAGATAATATAATGGAATACATTTTCTATAATGATTATTTTATGTTTTATAAGTCTTATTTAGGATCCCTACCATTAGGATTAGTTTTAAAAAATCCATATAGATAGGGTATAAAACTATTTTTCCTGAGAATTATATTCATGGTACAAGTTATATGAGGTTTCAAGAGATGAAATAAAATTTTGAAGGAATGTTAATACTTAATATAACTCCATATGTTAATTTATTACCTTGTAAAAATTCCCAAGTGTTACAACAAGATCTCTCATCTTAGGTTGTCAGAACTAGCATAGTGAACATGATGGTGATAAGTGTGAAAACTCCAAGTGAGATAATTTTTAAATTTTTATTAATGAATATAAGGACATGGAGGGTATTGATACATTTAATACACTCCATTATATGTATTTTAATGTAAAAATTAAGCCAAAATTGAAACCAAGTGTGCAAGGTGTGTGAAAGATGGGTTTTTTTAGTATAGGGAGTGATGGCTCACTATCAAAGGAATCCAAGTGATCAGGATTACAACTAATGCATGGAGTGGCATGTATGAAATAATTCCATATATTATAATAATTAAAATTGTTCTTAATAAGTTCTTGGACGTTAAAATAGGGCCAAATCATGAAGGTAGTTTTCTAAGTTAGCAAAGGGAACTCCTACACCACTTTTTATGAATTTCATGACTTGGGAAGCCACTTGTCTCTTTTGACCTTACATGGTCCATTTAAAATATTCTTCCAATTCACATTTAAATACTTATCTCAACATTAAAAGTGTCCTTGTGACATTTGGACTTCTCTTTTCTCCTCTCTCTCTCTCTCTCAAGTTCTATAAGAACTAGCCATTTTGGCTTTTGTAAATTATGCTCCACCTAAGTATGGTGAGTCCCTACTCATTTACATACCATGGATAAATAAAAACTATTTATTTTTAACTCTTACATGAATCTTCATATTGTGTTTTACTTGGATGATTGATCTTTATTAGTGATGACTCTTGTTTCCTTAGAATGTTGTCTCATTATCTCACCTATTTATAGTTGGAAAGCTTTTTCTTGCAAGTCATGTGAAGTGTTTTATGATGTGTCAAGGTTAAGTGAGTTAGTATATTAAAATGGTACCATTATATGAATTTTGTCTAGTCCTCCTACCCTAAACAATCATCACAACCTCATAATTAAATATTGATGTGAGAAGATGTAGATTAGAGAAGTGTATGTTTGGTTAGTCTTTTTTCTCATGTGTAACATGTATTTGGTTGGTATTAATTAACTAATTTAGTGTATTAGATCCTTTAGGATAGTTTACTTTCATTTTTATCTCCCTTTTTCCATAAAAAATTTAGGTGTAGTAGTGATTTACATGTGGTACAATAAGGGAACTATCCCTATCTATAGATTCACCTCATGCATAGTCTACCCATAGCCTAGAGGCAATTGAATTGTTCCACTTAGATGAGGAGAGATAATACATCTCCTTAAAGGGTTTAAATCCAAATGACCATAGATTTTGGCATGTCTAATGAGAATATTAATCCTAGAAGTTGAAAGATCTTTGGTGTTGCATTTCAAAACATCAACCTTTGGAGGAATCTATTTAAGCATAAATGGTGATTTTGAAGTTACATAAATTGTTCAAGTAGCCTAGGTATTCCTTTTGAAGATTATTGATAATCATTCCTTATGTTCTTGTCTCCTAATGAAGTTTCATGGCTAGTTTTTGTGTTTAGTATTATTTTAAATAAGTTGGTGAGTTTTATCCCTATCATCCTTGTCATGATCCTTACCATATCCAATATGATTTTTACAAACTCTAATATGATCCCTATAACTAGCCTTCTCAATATCTTACTCCTCTTAGTCAACCTAGTCACTACTTAAGTTAGTCCATTTCCAATGTCAAGTAAACTCTTTTTGGATATAAAAAGTACATGTTGGATCTTGATACACTAATGTGACATGGTCAAGATGTTCCTAGTAATATTATTCATAAGGTGAGAGATGCATTATATTTGGTCATAAGAGAGTGTGCACCTATTGAGAGAGACAATTAGCGAAGGCTTAAAGTGAGATGTTATATGTGGGTGGCCTAATTACATCTTTATAAGATATGCTAAGAATTCATGAGGAGTATCCTCACCAAGTATATCATCCCTCATATCCACCTCAATAGGATTTTTATCAATCCTTCTTGACCCCTACTCATGAGCCCAATATCAAAGTCATATTTTTCCCAATCACTTGGAAGAGAGAGTTGAAAATAAAAACCTTATTTTTAAAGAAAACATTGATAGGCACATTGAGTTAGAAAAAAAATCAAATGTAGTATTCCTTATCATCAAAAAAGTAATTGGAATTTAATCCCTCATTACCCTCTCCCATTACATCCCCATCTCAAGAAGAGACCTCAAGATATGAAATTCCAAGTTGGAGAAAAGGTGAAGAATCTAAGCCTAAAGAGATCCAAAGTTTCTTGAACATTTAATCCACTCCTCAAATTGCATCAACATCTTAAGAAGAGACTCCTAATCCTAAAATCCTAAGTTGGAAAAAGATAGTGAAATCATGGGGAAATAAAGAGTATATAAGCCTTGATAAGGATTGTGAAGTTGAGAAAGAGCTTGATCCTATGCAAGTCCCTCCCACCCTTCCTCAAAAGACAATTTGTATTCCATGTCATTCATATTATACTCCTCATCCTCATGATGATGACTATCAACTTCAAGAGATACCTTTCTAAGAGAACCTAGCCAAGAAAATTGAAGACCTAGAGTTGAGAATGAAATTGCTAAGTCAAGGTGTGATGGAAGGTTTAGAGCCAAAAGAATATCCTATGCCTAAACACATCCCATCTAACCTTCCTTAAGAGAATTATCAAGATGAATCATATGTAAATTAAGTGATTTTCAAATAGAAGGAATAAAACCAAGCTATTTTAGCCCAAGGTCTACCTCCCCTTCCTTAAGACCTTCCAAAAGGATCCCCTACAATTCATTCTCAATCTGATTTTGAGACTATGTTCTCCCTACACTGATTAGTTAATATTGTACCCACCCCATCACCCTTTTACTTCATGGACCTATGGTATGGTAACCTAAGGAGTAACATTTGGTTGAGGAAAATACAAAGCCCTTGATTAAATAAAGTGTATCTCCTTGGTAGTCTCATTAGGCTAAGTCACCTAATTTCAAGATGCCTAATATTGACATCACCAAGAAGGAGAAGGAGATTTAAGATCTTGCATCCCTTGAGAATAAAAACTAGGTTATGATAGTTGAGATATAACTTGAAATCCCTCAGGAGGTCCTAAGTGCTAAAGAAGAGGTGAGTCCTTGTTTTGAGTATTCTTGTTATGTTGATAATGAGGAATGTTTCCCTTGTGTCAAAGAAGAAATCTTGAATGAATTTCTTTGGGATTATAAATAAGATGATGAAGGATCTTCTCTTGTTTTTCCCCTTCATGAAGTTGATCAAAGAGAAGATGAATACTTGTGGTAGTAGTTTGAAAACATTTGTAATGAGTTTGAGTCTCTCAAGGGGTGTACAACTTCCTTAGAGATGATTGCAAGTGATGGTAAGTATTTTAACTTTGATTTTTACCCTTTTATGATATGTAAAATATGTCCTCATCCAAGTGGAATAATAAAAACACCTCTAGAGTAGTGGGTAGTCTAAGGATGAGGTGAATCTCTAGATAGGGCTAGCTCCTTTGATGTACCACTTTGATTGAAACTATAATTAACTTGGGGGGAGGGGGGGTGAAAATGGAGAGATATAACTAACTGAAATAAAACTAACCTATGGGAGGTGATAAACTAAAATTATTGATGGCTTCCAACCATATGCATATTACATTTGAAATCAAGGGACAAACTAAAAATGCACTTCTCCAATCTTAACCTTCTCACATCAATGTTACATTATGAGGTTATGGATTAGTGTGAAAATTTAGGAGGACTAAAAAAGAGGCCTATTAGGTTACTAATGAATATAATAACTCATTAAATCCTTGACATATCCTAGAACACTTCACATGCCCTGCAAGAAGAAGCTTTCCAACTATAAATAGATGATAGAATGAAATAACCTAATAAGGAATCCATAGTCTTCACTTATGAAAAATCAAACATTATAGATGAAAAAATTAATAATAGTCATGGAGGAGGTAAAACTTAGTATTATTATTGATCAAAAGGTATACATTTGAGTAAGGCTTTGCTATACTCAGGTGGAACATCCCATACAATGACAAAATGGCTAGTTCTTATAAAAATTGAGAGAGAGAAGAGAAGACAGAAGTCCAAGGTTCACAAGAACACTTTTAAATTGAATAAAAATAGTTAATTTTTCATGATAAGAGGATATTTGATGAACCATGAAAGGTTAGAGGATACAATTGTTAATCTAAGTCATAAAGCTCATGAAAAGTGGCAAGAAACTCCTCATTCTGGATCAAAAAAATGTCTACATGATTATCCCTATTTTAATCCCTCATAGCTGATTGGGATAATTTATTATTTTTTAATTATGTTTAAGGATATCAAACATACCTTTCTATGCATTGGTTGTAGGCTTGTTCATCTAGAATCACCTAGAAATGAGCAATCATCATTTGTAATCCAAAACACACTCCTTTCATGCATCCTACACAGTTGGCTTCCAAAAGGAGATTAGTTTATCATTAAAATACATATAAGGCATTTAATTACATGTTTTAAATCCCTCCATGGACTTAGAAGCATTAGGCACACCCTAAAAATCTATCCACTTGAAGTTTTCACACTTCTCCCTTGCTTATCCATTAGGCCAATTTTGAATGGTTGAGTTAAAGTACCTAGTTTGGACACTTATAATTTTATTTAAGAAGTGAAATTATAATATGGAGTTTTAAAAATTCTATAACTTCCTCCTAAACTTTATTACATCTTCAAACTCTTCGTGTAGCTTGCATAGTACAAAAAAATGGTTAGAAGTAGCATGTTTCTCACTGTATCCATCAAAGTGCATATATATAATTGACATGTGAGGGACACTTAGTGAATAATCTAAAATTTCCAATAGGTTACATGATAAAACTATGACATTAGGTCATAGTTATTGCTCCATCTCCGTCATCAAGTCTCTGCAAGGGTTTTAGGCATGTTTGGCCTCTTAAGCTTCATTCAATAAAAATATTAGATAAAAGTTGCCAAAAAATTTAAATAATTTGATTTTAAATGACCTTAATAAATTCCACAAACTCCTTTGGCTCCCATACAGATCCTCTAGGAAGATATGAGCATTTAAAGCTACATATTTGAGCTTGTTTTCCTCTTTCTTACAGGTATGATTTAGATTTTGAGACAAAAATGGATTATTTTGTGTTTCCCATAAATAAAAAAACTTTAAAATCTATATATACACACCATAAACATACTCCATCATGTTTAAATGGATATATCATACCATAAATATGACTGACTCCTTATTTGTCCACTAGGTCTAGACCTTACCTAATAGGTTTAAGTGCAACTTAATATTAAACTAGCCTTTGATGGCTTTCCTTGCCTCCTAATAGATTAATAATTCCTATAGTAATCCCATGAACATGTTTAAATTATATTTATATCTCATCAAAAGATAAAAATGAAGATGACTTCCTCATTTAGTATTAGTTTTCACCATTCCTAATAGCCTTGACTACATCATCTATGGTTTAGACCATTCCATTGAGATTTACCATAGATATCTTGGTCATTAATTAATATATAGGTCTAATAAATATTTTCAAACCTTATTTAAAAGTTTTTATGTATCTTGGCTTCACCCTATCACCTAGTTTTTAAACCTACCAATGTTTGTATATGAGGAAGTACCCCCTGTCTGAGAAAAGATAAGGGGTACTTCCCCTATTATCTCATCCAAATTGAGTATTTAAGATTATTAATAAAGTAATGAGGATCATATACCAAAATTTATCCGTTTGTGACCTCATTTACCCTTTCAAATCCTAAAAATCCCAAATAGACTATATGGAGGAATACTGTGTGTAGGGTCCTTTATGGAAACTATATGTTGCATTTGAAAGGGGATTTATTTTACTATTTTCCAATGTATGAGTGTTTTGATCATGAATTATTAGTTATAATATTAAATGATCCTTACCCATACTTTCTTAGTACCCTTGTCTAGCCCAAATCGAGCATGACATAACCTTGACTGTGTTTTACCCATAGGGTTTGTTGTAGGTATCTATATCCTTAGTTGAGGTGATTATGATGAAAAAAATCTTATTGAGTTCACCTAAAAATAATAAACCATTTTTTATAAAATTTTATTAACCATATATGGCTAAAAAACATCATAACTCATGCCTATACCATTGTTTGCGTCAACTCACTTGTCTGACATGTAGGTGTCAATTTTAGGTTTAAAGGGTGCCATACAGGTAGTCATAGAGGTCTAAAACTAATTTATGAGATCTAGGTATATTTAAAATTCATTGTTTTCAAATATTATCATGTTCATATCCTCTAATGCATTCTAAATTCAAAGACTGAGTCTTTTCTCCTTGATTGAGAAACTTCACTATTGACCCTACCTGTAGGTGTGTATTTAACCCCTTGGGCTTAAAAGTTGATAAATAAAAAGGTTCTCCATGAACTAATGAAATAAATTTTATAAACACCAAGTCATTTATTCACCTCAACATTTATTCAATATTTAAACATCCACTCTTTAAACCTTCCTTCTTGATAACTAGGATACCCCTTTTGTAGGTCAATATCTACACAGTGTACAGACTGGGAGTGTCCATGCAAGGAAAATAAAAATCCATCTATTCCTTTGAATATATTTTTATGTCATGAGTTTCCCTTGAAGTATTTTTAATCAATATGAAATTTGGTATGATCTAAGATGGTCAAACTAGATCATAAGGTCACTTTTGGTTTTAGGCTTGTAGATATATATGCCTGAATTTAGTAGTTTTGTAGGCAAATTTAGGCCTCTAAATGACCAATCTCCATTTGATTTCTGCCATTAAAATTTGGCATGGGTATTCTATATATTAATGGTTAAAAATTAAGATCATTTAATGAATAAAAAAACTTTATATATTTTTTATATGCCATTCTCAAAAGGCTCATAGGACTTTATTTTTATTGTTTTAGGGAAAGTTTCCCTAAACCTAGCGTCACATCTTTCAATCATGGTTTCACACTCCATTTTTATTTTTTTAACACATTATATGAGATTTTCATGGAATAAATACCCTACCAAGACCTTAAGTACATGTTCAATTATTTCAATCTCTCCATGAAATCATTTTAGTAACTTTTTTAGCCACCTGTAAGTGGTGATTCTTAGTATACAAGCAAATTTAGCTTCGACAGTGGTCATGAAATGAACCATATGCATTTTAATAAGACTCTATAGGTATAATGTGTTTATAAAGACCTTAAAATTATCCTTTCACCTCTAAAAAATATTTAAACCCACACAAAGGATCTAATGACATCATCATGGTTCATATATGTGTGCATTGGCTATATGTATGAGCAATGAGTGTCTAGAATGGAGCAACAAGAATGGGTAAAGGGCATCACTAGTAGATAAACTTAAAATCAACCTTAAAATTCATGATATCCATCAAAAACATCTTGAAATAAGATAAAATACATCTTTTTCAATGTGAAGATCACTTGCATGCATATGGAATAAAGCAAGTGGAGTGTTGAATGACTGGTCTAACATGGTGGAGATATAGGTTTTTTGATCAAAATATGGGGTTTTGAGACCAAAAATTATAAGGAGGTGACCCATATGTAATTTAAACATGGAATATACCATTTATAATTCATTTGAAGCCTCTGTATGTTTTTCAAACCTCTATAAGTATGAAATTGATTGAAATTGCTCATGGTGGTACCTTCTTACAAAATGAGCTATTAGAATTATAAAATAAAATTAAAAGATGAAAATAAATGAAAAAAATTATAATATAAAACCAATATTCTCTAAAACTAAACTCATCAAGTGAATTATATGAACCTTCCCAAATGAGAGCAAAACCTATAGGGTACACAAATTAGCATGTAGATTTGAAAGTTCAACTTCATGAGGATGGTTCATGAATCATAGCACACCATTTTTAAAAATATTTAAATTTAAATTAATTTTTATGAGTCTAAAAAAATCTCCCAAAATCATTTGTCTTAAAACTTCTTGAGTTGTCTATAACCAACAAAAACCTACAAGTCACTTTTGTTTGCCAAGAAGGGTGAAAAGGGAGTAGAATGGTTTTGAGAAATAAATGGAAATTTAAGATAAATACAAACATGTAAATAATCTTGGGAATCTTAATATACATTTCATGACCATTTACCATGTGGTACACTTCCCAAAGAGGTCGTACCAGTGCCAAACTCTTCTTTTCCTTTAAGAAAATTGCCATTTCTTTTGCATAACCTACCATATTTCAATTATTTCAGTTAATTAAAACATATAAGGACACATGGGACATGAAATTATCTTTTTTAACCTTCAAATTTCCCAAAAAACTTGTAAAAATAATTAAATGTACCTTTTTGACCCCTAAAATGACTCAAAAGGACATGTTGGCTAATGAAATTTATGACCAAGGATAATATATCATTAAATAACATTAAATGAACTATAAAACACCTCATGAAAATATATTATGCCCCAAAAAAATATAAAAAACCAATTTTTTACCTAGGGGTGCCCCAATTTGACCTAAAAGTCAAATTTGGTCAACAATAAGCAAGATGACATTTTTTAAAATGTCATAGATGAGCAAGAGAAAAGTTCACTTCAACATTTGAAGGTCAAAACAAGATTCTATTTCCCTCAATATTCCAAGGAACAAGAAACTACTCATCTTGAAATCATGCCTACAAAGAAGATGAAATTTGATCATGAGATGAAGAGTGGAAAACAATATGAGGTATGTGTACAAGGCCAAGCTAAATACTTTTACATTGGAGACTTATTTGAAGATGATCTACTTGAGAGCATATAAATTGAAGTGATAAGAAATAGGTGTGATTTATCAAGTATCCAATCCAAATAACAACATGCTTGGCATTATGATTCATCTCATGAAGAAGGAGATGCAAGGAGCTTTCCTTTTGATCTTGGAAAGGAAGGTATGCTTAATTATTAGTTGTACATAGTGGCTTGCTTTTCTAAATTCTGTAAGTTCTTTGAGCACATGTGTGTTTATCTTGTTAGTTTGTTCACTTTGTTTTGTGTGTCCTTTATTTTGTGTGGTTGAGGTAATCAATTGGTATTGTCTTAATCAAAGCTTATTATTAATGGTCAAAGTCCTCTTGTTATGTTTTAGACTTCAGATGACCCCCTAAGCCCAATGGGTTGATAAGCCTACTGATCCTTAGCATAAAAAGCATGCTACCCTTATGAGTCACTATTTTTTTGACCAAATTTGACCATACAGATCAAATTTGGACCCATATAGGTAAAAATTTGAATTTTAAAATGTTTTAGGGGTCAAATATTATGTAATAAGGTGTATTATAGGTTATTTGATGTCATTCTATATCATATTAGCATTGGTCATTAGTAATTTTAATCTTTATGTCTTTTTGAGTCATTTTGGGGGTCAAAATAGAGCATTAAATGAGTTTTATAACCTATTTAAGAAGTGTGAAGGTGTAAAAATGGTGATGTAGCATGACATGTGTCCTATTATACCTTAATCAACTATTCATAACTGAAAAGTATCATTATTTTTAGAAAAAAGGGAAGTTTTCTTGAAAAAGGGAAGAGTTTGGCACTTGTATGACCCATAAGGGAGTGTGGCATGTGGGATAAGGTCATGAGATGAATATTTAGATTCTTAAAATCCATTTACACACTTTAAGTATTCTATAAGTGTCAAAATTGAGCAAAACAATTCTATTCCTTCTTCATCCTTCCATGCACACATAACTAGTCAGTAGGTTTGTACTTAGTATGACCATCAAGGGAGGTTTCAGGAAAAATAATCTTGGGGGTGTTTTATGCACTCAATCCTCTTCTATTTTAATTTTTTTTGTATATTAATGGTGACCTATACTTTATAAACCATTCCTAATAAGTTGACCTATCCAATTTGCTTGCTAATTTATGCACCCTATAGGTTTTTCCATAATTTGGACAAGTCATTATAATTCACTTGTTCATGTTATTTTTAGATGATGTTGAATCCATCATTAAATTATCTCCTTTCTTGGTTTAGTGTTTCAAGGTGTTTGAATATTCAAATCATTCTCATATTTCAAGAGAAGTTACCATTCTATGTCGCAGGTAAGTTTCCACTATTTGTAGGATCTTCATGCTTTAATCATGGTTAAAAAAGGTTATGATAGATTCATTTAAATTTTATAAATTTTATATTAATCCCTCACCTTTAAATCTCATTATTCAAGGAAAATCTGCATGAGGTTGCAATCATGAACATCATATGATCAACTCTTTGCTCACTTTTACTTACAATCATGGTGAAACACATGTATGGATCCTATATAACATGTTCATATATGTGTGATGAAGGTTCAAAATCATTTTTATATCTCTTATCATCATATGTAGTGATTAATTCTTTCATGTGATGCAATAAATAAGGACTATTATAGTCATATGCAACATTCTCACATAGTCACCATGAACATGCACCTATAGGTGTCATGAAGAAAGAGTTCATGTTGAAAATAAGGTATTGTAACTTATTTTATATTATTTAAAATATTAATATTGTATTTATAGTTATGTAGATAAGCCTATAACCCATTTAAGGCCAAATACTATGCCCATTACACCAATCCTACTCATTGCATGTAAGTAACTTAACATGAATCTACATGTGCCCTCATTTGACCAAACATGTTGAAAAGGATAATTTGAGATAAGAAGGGAAATAAATAATGGAGAGAGTATATTTTAAATACTTTTTATATACCTAAATCTCATTAAATTTCAAATACAATGCACATTGCTCATATTCACACTATTTGCTTGTACATCAGAATATCCATCTATAGGTAGCACTAGTAGAAAGCCAAGAATGTTGATTATGAAAGATTTAGTATTCTTGGAAGCTTCCATAAATTCTTTGGGATTAATTTATAGTATCATATATATGATTGAATACTAAAGTGGACAATTTATAATTATAAACCATGATCATGAGGTGACTATGTACTCAGAGACACTTTCCCAAAAAAGAGAAAACATAGGTCTAAACCTTTTTTGTCAAGATCATATAACACAAATATCAAGAGTTTAATACATATTAATGAATTAAAATTTTAGTATATATATAATATAGGTACTATGAAAATTTTTTAGGGTAGATTATTTATGGAGGATGGTAGTTAAGCACCACAAATTTGTCATTTGAACACTAAATTTTTGCACTGTTATCTACAGAATTTGAATGATTGTCATTGTTTCCAAATGTGATAGTGTATAAGAGTGTGTTCATGGTAGATGGTATAAAATTGTGATAAGAAACATAATTATATTCAAGGGCTATCCATATAATTCAAGACACAAGATATGACACCACATGTCTACCTACAGGTTTAATTTCATCATAGAATATACACCTATAGGCTGGTTGTAGGGTTATCATGGAGTGGACTAGATAACCTTAATTAAAAAATTCATTAAAACAATAAAATGAAAAATTTATTTATATATGGTGTATATAAATTTGAAGATACCAAATCCATGAAACAAATCCTAGATCATATAAAAGACACCTACAGGCTCCCACATAGTGAACTACAGTTGATTGTGAGGGGTAGAGAACAAAAGAGTTAAGAGCCTCGATGAATACTTAACCCACGTATGAAATTAATGAATTAAAATAACTGATAAATGACCATGGAAAGATTAAATGAGGCTTGTACAATGTCTTAAAGGCCTAAATTATGCAATATCATCTAATAGGGTCCTCTTCAAATAAGAAATATAGTAAAGGTTATATACTGTCTTGTGAGTTCAAGTGTATGGAAGGGTACATGGGAGGTTGGAGTGATAAATTAGGATTGAAATACCTTAATTATGGTCATGATATAATTGGGATACCATCATGATATGGAAATAATGTAGATAAAAGACTATATAATACAAAACACAATCCATATGGTAGAAATCCTACACATAATCTACCTTCTAAGAGTCTATTTTAGGTTTTGGAAGAGTTGAGGGGTCAAAAGACATGAAAAAAGGTTATAATTTGGTTTGTATCATATTTTTAACTTTGAAGGAATCATCCAACACTTATTTTTTATGATAAAATAGGGGAAGGTCCCTCTATTTTATCTTAGATAGAGGGCACTCCCCTCATGCATAAACCTTACAGTTTTTGAGGATGGGATATAAAGGATGAGCTAGGAGTGGTTGAAATTCTAGAGAGATGTAGGAAGATGGGATACACCCAAGAAAACATGAGTATAATTTTTTAGGAGGATGAAACTCAATAGGGTTTTTTAAACCCTCAAGTATGTAATTAGGCTTGTCAAGCAGTGTTTAAGCCTAAAGCCAAATGGAGAACCACTTTCACTTATAGTATGGGGTGAACATTATAATATATTAGATCATGTATATTGGGGGAAAAATAGGTATCTAATATATTGGGATGCAATGGAATCCATCAAGAATTAATTTTGATCTTTAAGACAACTAAGGCCTATAAGAAATTGAGAGAAGAGCTTGATATAGCAACTTTAGTTTCTCACATCTCCTTAGACACTATGAAATGAGATATAAGAAGCTTATACATGTTAAAAAGGGTCCTGAGATTCATTATTTTGGAATTGTTTTGTGATTATAATGTTGCATCTTCATGATTGAACCTTAAGAGCAAAAATGGCCTAAAACCCTTACAAACCCTTGGATAAGGACATGATGAAGGAAATGAAGATATAAAAATATTTTAATGGAATATTTTGTCCATAATTATGATTGGAGGTTATATAATATTTAGTCAGGATCTCTACCATTAGGATTAGTTATATAGAATTAGTACAGATAGGGTATAAAACTTACTTTCTTGACTATTTTATGCATTGTGCAAGTTATAAGAGGTTTCAAGAGATGAAATCAAATTTATAATGAATATTGAGACTTAAGATAAATACCTATGGTCATTTAATGCCTTGGAAAAATACTTAATTATTCCAAAAAGATCTCACATCTTAGCTAGTTAGAACTCACATAGTGAACATTGTGGTGAGAAGTGTGAAAACTCCAAGTGAGAGCCTTTTTAAGGTGTTCCTGATGCCTCTAAGGTCATGGACGTTATTTCCACATGTAATATACTATTATTTATGTATTTTAATGGAAATATAAATCCAAATTTGAATCCAAGTGTGCAAGGTGTGTGAAAGAGGAGTGTTTTGAGTGTAGGTAGTGATGGCTCACTTTTATTGGAATCCAAGTGATCGAGACTACAACCAATGCATGGAGAGGCATGTATTAAATCCTTACCTCTAAATCCAATCATTATACATGTACCTAATCAGTTTTTTGGATTTTAAAATAGGGCTAAATCATGAAGGCAATTTTCTGAGCCAGTAAAGGGAACTCCATCACCACTTTTCATGAGTTTCATGACTTGGGACGCCAGTTATCTCTTTTGACCTTTCATGGTCTAGTTCATATCCTCTTATCATGAAAATTTAACTCCTTATCTCAGAATGACATGTGTCCTTATGAAATTTTTACTTCTCTTTTCTCCTCTCTCTCTCTCTCTCTCAAATCTTATAAGAACTAGTCATTTTGGCCTTTGTAAATTATGCTCCACCTAATTATCGAAAAGCCCTGCTCATTTGCATACCATGGATCAATAAAGAATAATAATTTTTAACTCTCAAATGAATATTCATATTATATTTTACTTATATTATTGATCTTAATTAGTGATGACTCTTTTTTCCTTATCATGTTGTCTCATTCTCTCACCTATTTGAAATTGGAAAGAATTTTCTTATAAGTCATGTGAAGTGTTTTATGATGTGTCAATGTTGAGTTAGTATATTCAGATAGTGCCATTATAGGCCTCTTGTTTATTCCTCCTATCCTATAAATTCATCACAACCTCATAATGAAATATTGATGTGAGAAAATGTAGATTGGAGAAGTGTATGTCTGGTTAGTCTATTATTCTCATGTGTAACATATAGCTGGTTAGTAGTCATCAAATAATTTAGTGTATCACCTCATTTAGGATAGTTTAATTTTAGTTTTATCTTCCTTTTCCATCACAAATTTTAGGTATAGTAGTGATTTAAAAGTGGTACATAAAGGGAGTTAGTGATATCTAAATATTAACCTCATTTTTAGGCTACCCACAACGTATAGGTGTTTCAATTATGCCACTTGGATAAGGAGAACTGAGACATCTCTTCAAAGGGTGAAAATAAAAGTGAAAACATTGTATCTAATTATAAATAAAAACTTAAAGTAATAATTTAACCATATTTTCTTACCTATCTATGTCTCAACTACTATGGTCTTGCCATCCACATGACCACATAGCATAGTCTCCCCATCTACATGGCCTCCTAGTACCTCCTCTATAGGATGCATCCTTAGCTCAAATCAATTTATCATATATCACATATATATTATCTAAATCTTTTATGTTCTCTCTATGATTCATCCCTCCTCTAGCTCCTATATTGGCTCATCAAGGATGACATCAATCTCTATTATCTATTACTACCTCCATCACCATCATGTCCTTAGTGGTCATATCTCCTCTTACTATGGAGATTGAAGTGGTACATTTGGTATCTCTACCTCTACCTCCCTATCATATTTTTATTCTCCTTATCATGTTTAACTAGTCCATAGTCTCTCATGATGTGGCCTAAGTATCAGTCTCACCATCTATGGTTTGAGTACTCTCCTCCCCCATGGTTCCTTCACATGCTGAGCCCACTACTCAAGAATTAGTATCAGTGTCATTAGATGAGGTTATCCCATCTATCTTGGCACCCATTCCACTATATGTGGCTCTTTCCACCATGTATAATGTCTAATAACCTTTGTTCTCTCTATCACTGGTGTAGTTATGTGCTAGCTCACCCATGTAGTTGTTATGCCTCCATATTACTACAACATGATGTTTGTACATCTCACTAAGTATAACACCAACACATAGGGAGAGTAATAGACTACTTATTCTTCCCACCATATCTATACCTAAGGTAACCTATCATCGATCACATGGGGAAACCAGCTAGTTAATACATAGGAAACCTCTCATATATCCAAGCTATCAATAATATGATTGGTCCTATGGTCTTTTTCCCTCTAACCATCATCTCATACAAATCATGTATGAGATGGATCTAGATGAAATATCCTAGATCATATAACACTCACTCTTCAAACATCATCATGCTTAAGGCTACCATAAATAGTGGTGCCTTACCATCTGATTTGTGACATTGTACCCATTATGTTACAAGTCCTATCATAACTTTCCAAATATGTATAAATTGTGAGATATATACAATCTAAAATTTTCTATAATAACTCTCCACCCTCCCAAGATCATTTCTAAGCATGTATTCTACATGGCTAATGCCCTCTTCTCCTCTATGTTATTTGGTATCCTTATGTTCACTAGTGATATTTCTATGGGCAACTTGAGGATGACATGGACATCATCTAGTGTGATGGAAACCTCTATAAAATCCCCATCCAACTCCCATATAAAGGTATTAGTTAGTCATTCATAACAACTGAGGAACATGACTGATAGATCTAAACTCAGGGGGATCCTGCACATATCAACTATGCCTTCTAGACCTAGGATACTATTATATCCCTATCTCTATCTAAAAATCACTCTAATAACACTATTAACCAAGCCACATCCACCAATATCCATAACCTCCATCATATTTTTAACCAAGAAACAACAAAGGATGTATCAGTTCTTTCATGTCATGTATAGTCAAAATACATTCTTTTTACATTTTTAAAGCAAAAACAAGCCTAATTTCTTTTAAACTTATTTATTTTATTAATTTTAAATTTTTTTAGCCTACTCAATCCTTATTTCCATATTTTATTCACTTTAGGCCATTTTATCCCTCTTTCGGCCTTCTACACACTTTTTTGTGCTTATTCTAGTTCTTTGGTCAACCTAGTTTGACAAAAAAACCTTATTTTTGCCTTAGTTGACTCCAAAATCTTAGTCAACCTTCTTATTTTCCCCTTTATAATGCTTATTTTTCATTATAGACCTTATGAAGTAGTTGGAAAATTGCATTATCTTAGTATCTTGAAGAATTTATAGGGTTAAACCATACCTACTAGGTCGACACTATGGATTCTACTTAAATTTAGCCTATTGGGTCGACTAGGTTGACCTAGTTCATTCTACCTACCGACCCTTTGAATTTTCCTTAAAAAGTGCATTTTTATTGATTTCTTCCTAATTCCCCTAAACCCATTTCCCATATTCCTATTTTATTCCTGTAGAATATAATTTTATCTCATTCTAACATCTAGAAATGCTTAAAATTCAAAATTACTAAAAATCTACTTAATTCAATTCAAATTTCAAAAACTGGTTTGAGATTCATAGTTGCATACCTGTAGTGCACCTACCGCTACCTATGGATCCTCTCTTTTTCTAGCCTATAATCTCCTCACCATCCTAGCTTGTTTTATCTCTAGATCTCTCTTTTCTCTCCTTCACAAGTCAAAATAACAAGTGACTTGTCTTTTCCCCTATTTAAAAACCACTTTTCAAAATTTAAATTCTTCAATTATTATCCTATAGATTCCTTGTTTTGCCTATATCTTTTTTTTTACTCATCCATTTCAAAATCCATAAAATTCATTGGATTTTTAATGATGTAGAGATGATTTTACACTATGACATGCTTATCTTCTAATTTTTTTGATTTTTGGCTATTTTTTGCACTAACTTCTATAGGTTCACCTAATGTTGTTCACATTGGATGCCTTCACATCTCTTCTAGTCTAATTCTTTATCAAAAACAATAAGGTAAGTAAAGGTATGTGTTTTTTAATTTTTTCCTTTCATTTATCTTATTTGTTGCTTACTACACTTTACTTAGCATCAATGTTGTGTGTTATATTGTTTTATTTCCCAAAGCACCATCCCACATTGTACTCACATGACACGTGATGAGATTTGAGTGGAGCATATGTATACACATAATATTTTCAAACTTTTATTGATTACTGGCATTTTTTATGTTGTAAGAACTTATCAAGCCTCAATGATTCTAAGTTTATACCTTAAGGGACACACCAAGAAAGGGGTGGGTAGACCATCGGTGCTTCATAAGATTGTTATCCCTTTTGCCACTTTCCATCTACACATTCATCTCCTAGAAACATTAACCCTAAGTAGATTCTTCTCATTCCTACCCATTCCATTAATTTTTCTCTTTCCATCCTTTTCTTTCCTTAATTCCTTCTTTGATTATTAGTTGAACTAGGTCAACCATGGTCAACCTTGTATAGTTTAGGGTATTTGTCATTTTTTGATTTGTTAGCCTTTCAGTTGACCTAGCTTAGACCTAGTGAATTATCCCCAAAAAACACACTGGGTTGACCATGGCTTACCCTATACAACTAATTTTTTTGGAAGGATTTAGGGAAAGATCCACCTATATATATAAGTTAATTTCCAACCATTTGAAGGTAGATAAGAAAATAAGACTAAATATGAATGAACATCTACTTATTGACCATTTCACTTGAGGAATAAAGCTTAGGGTTCCATACTTTCTTTGGAGATATGGATCTTGTCTCATGGAAAAGTATTTTAGATGCATAGATAGGTTGTGAAACCTACAGCTGATTTGTATTTGTTATACTTACATACAAAAACAATCTCTTGCGAAGCACCTTGGCTAAGGGAGATATTGAGGCTCAATAAGTTCATCTTCAAGGTAAGTATTCTTAGCTTTATTTATCCTTTGTAAGAGTAGATAGATAATGTATATGTGCTTCTCTCTTCCATACATGAGGATTCTATATACATTGACATTAGTATATGTATTATATGCATGTTTAGTCTAGTTATTTGTTTTGTTTCTAATCCTCACTTTGTGCCAAAATAATTTGTGTGCACTAGATTACATTTAATTTCTTATTTATTAGACTGAGGTGAAATATCAAACCTTAGGACCCTTTTAGGGTTGTTGCATGATTGTGTTAGACTATGGGTTTTGTAACCCTACCTCACATGGTGTATTATGATAAGTGATCCCCTAATCAGGTCTAGTAGATATCCATATTGGTCATATTACCATTTAACAAATGTATTCCCATTCAAAAGTGTAGGTATGATCTATCTTCTTAGAGCCAAGATTGATTTATATACATGATGCATTTTTGATTGCATATAAGGATGATGATGATGATGATGATGATGATGATGATGATTATGGATTTAATAGAGGGGATGTCAAATGGGATGATGATGAAGGTGATGGTGGAGGAATGATGGTGAAGGAGATCACACCCATGTCATGATGGTGTTATATCTTATAATGGAAGCTTTAGTAGTTACTTCTATTAATATAGGATAGGTAGGGCCTTTAGGTATGAGTAGTATAGACAAAGACACAAATATGTTAAAAGAGTAGATCACCACTAGGGTAGGGAGATAGTAGGTTTAGAGAGGTAGGTGGAATAACTGCAGACCACACTATACATCCATGATGAGGATATGACTCACCTTCAGTAAAATATTACTTAGCTAAAGGTAGAGGTGGCTAAGATGGTCAAAATTCATGCCCAGATCATAAAAAAGTGGGACCAAGCTATCTCAAATAAATATCAAACCTTGGTAGATGTTCATAGGCTCTAGAATGAGCATTATAAGACTCATATAATCAACACTTAGGTAGGGATCTATTAGATGATAATTAAGAAACTTTGGGCTAAGGATGATGCCACATATTATCACATGACATATGAGACTAATGTTCCTAGAGACTATTATATAGACACTTTTATTATATGGGATGCATAAAAGGTTGGTAATATATTAGGTCAGTGTATGATTAGGACCCATGGTATAATATCCTCAGGGTAGTTGGTTTAAAATCCATGACTGCCTATACCACCATGACCACCAAGGGAACTAGGGCCAACTCCTAGGATAGAGTTTATGGATACATAGAGTTGGAGCTAATTTGTGATATCTCTTTGGCATTTTAGCATTTTATATTTTTGACACCATGATGATATGTATATTCCTAATATATATGACATTATTAAGATATAATGTCATTCATATTGGGTATTTTTTTTTATCATTTTGGTCTCATCCTTAGCTCATTTTAAGAATTATGGATGTTTATTTTCATTTTATATATGTATTCTTTGTTCATTTACTACTTTTCCATGTATATGATATGTTACTCTAATTTTATCTACTTATGTTATATGCATTATATGTATGCTTATTCAAAAATGTATGTATGCATTATCACATAATAAATCATATTAATCTATTACTCATTAATTTAGGTTATATTTGGGATTTATTTAGTTGGTGATATCAGATAAGTACTACCCATTGCATTAATTGATAGTCTCCATTGGTCTGATGTTTGCTGTACCTTATGATATTATGCATCATAGTTATTAACAAATAAAATAAAAATATATAACCTAAGCATGTAATACTTAATTTATATGCAAATATAAAAAAAATTGAGAATAAGATATAAATAATCAAATCCCAAGTGTAAATATAAAACAAATAAACCAAGTGTAGGACTAGATACAAACATTCAAAACTTAAGTACAAGATATGGATAATCAAGACTGAAGTGTAAATAAAATGTAATAAACCTATGACAACTGAGAAAGGCATAAAAAGACAAAAATGAAATAAACAATTAAAAAACAACAAACAAATAATAATGAAACAAACAAACAAAACAAAAAACAAACACAAACAAAACAAACAAAGTAATTAAATAAAACAAATATACACACAAAAATAATAAACAATACTAAGGCAAAGAAGAGATTAATAAAAAACCATTCTAAAACACACAAATGAAAATAAAAAAAATAATCTAAAATAAATGGTAATATACAAACAATGTTAGTCATAGTGTTATAAACAAACAAATACAAGAAAATAAATTGTTTATGTATGTGTAATAGAGGTGTTATGCTTGGTGACATGGTTGCCCTCGTGCTAGGTAGTAATGACATAGGTAAAACAAAACAAAACAAAATGGGATAAGGTTTCCCTTAGGATATAGGGAAACATTGACAAAGGGTATGATGTAAAAATGTTTCTCCTAGGCTATAGGGAGTAATAACATAGGAAAAAAAAGAAAAATGTTTCCCTTAGGATATAGGAGACCATGACAAAAAAACAAATAGGGTGAATAAAATAAATAGGAAGGGGTGTTTGAGCTAACTTTAGATACGCTATGAAAGTAGAGGTTACATAAATAGCTCCATGGACATGAGGTCCAATGTGAACTTCAAGCCAAATGTAGTTCTCCCAGGATATGGGATAGAAGCAAATTGATGACAATGAAAATAACATGATCATAGAGGAATATAGGAATGGTATAACAAAATGATGAGTGCATAATAAAATATGGGGATGTTGTTCAAAATCATGAGTGTATGACATTAAAAACTCATGAAAGTGTTAGGGCATGGTTTAGGTTAAAACCACACTAAGAGACAAGAGATGGGTATCCACTAATGAACTAAATTAGTAATTCATAGTATTCACTACATTTATGGCTTGGGATGAGCTCAAAAAATGGTGAGAGTGTTGGCGAAGGTTTTTTACAAAATGGTAAGAGTGTTGGCTAAGGTTTACCACAAAATGGAGAGAGCAATCAAAAAATAAATTTCTCAAAAAATGGTGAGAGCATTCAAATAAAAATTGATCACAAAACAAAGATAACATTAGCTAAGGTTGCTCATAAAATAGTGAGAGTGTAAAAGAATAATAAGGATTAGGAAACTAAAATACAAGTTATTACTTGAGAAATACTTATAATACCCAAAATACTTAGGGATAATGTGACAAAAAGAACTTAAAAAAGGTAAGAAATTTAGGTGGCTGAGTTATCCCGAGATACCCCATGTATCCAAGTGCTACCTACATAGTCTATGCAAACCTTAAGCCAATGTAGTTCTCCCAAAAATGGGATGGAAAATGGAAAAGGTGGTCTATAAATTAAGATAGATAGATAATAGTGTCCATCCCATATATTTTTTAAGGCTTTATGTCTTTCATGTAAATTCAAAGCTAATTTACATGATTTTGTAATTTTTAAGATTTTCCTAGGTATTTTTAAATGTTTAAAGGTTTTAAAATGTTTCAAATGTTTTTATAATTTTATAGGTATCTCAAATCAATGTATAATTATTAGATACTTCTTTGAAAATTGTGAGATCATAGATTAAATTGTTAATAAAATTATTAGAGCATGGTAAAGGGGTGATTGAGCTAACCTCAATGTAAATTGGGTGTTGCCTACAAATTCCTAAATGACCTCAAGTCACTATAGTTATGCCTTCAATGAGGCATCTGACTAAGTAAAAACAAGTTCAGGCATAGGTAAATGTAAAGGTATGCCACATTCATGGCAAGGTGATGTGGAAATTCATGGTAAAAGAGTTATTCCTTATTTGACCAAAGGTGGTTATAATTAGTAAAAAATGATAACGATTGCTGATACCAATTTACCCAAAGGTAGTTATAATTGGTAGCATGAGTAATGAAATGGAACCTAAAAATAAATTAAGGATGAAATTTATAGGACCATTTTCATACTACTTTCATATACTACCATTTAAAATTTTGAATCTAAATCAACTGCTAGAACTATATCTGATATCAACCACTAACCATGTTTGAAGTACAAATGAATTAGAACCAAGGCAAAAAGTGATAGGGTTAGGTAACAAAAATTGGATGGAAATAAGTGGAGATATGGTGGGAAAGGCATAGTGTATGGTATATATAATGGGTATATTGTGACATAACTTATGTTATTTTTTTAGACAATAATTTGAGTCCTTCAAGCATAAAAAAGTTTGAGGTGCATAATGTTCATTGGTTAAGTTCATCTCCTTCTAGTATGGTGAGTCTATATGCTCTAGCACTATAATTATCAATAACCACGTAAGGCCATAACTAGTTAGGTTGAAAATTTCCCTTATTCTTTGTCTTAACATTGATGTTTTTCTAATTTTATTTTAATACAAGGTCACCAAGCTCAAATTCTCTATGCTTAACATAGTTATTATATTGGCCTCGTAATCTATTCTAATATGCCTAAAGGTTGTTCAAGGTGGCCATACACTTTCCATATAGTAAATCTATCTCTTGTAAATGAGATAATTTGTATTCCTTATCATTAATGATGTGCTAAAATGTAATTCAAAGAGAAGGAAACTCATCCTCGATAGCAAGAATAGACTCAGTACCATAAACAAGAGAATATGGGGTATCTCCAATTAGAGTATGAAAAGTGGTACAGAATTCCCAAAGGGAACTAAACAACTAAAAGTGATAATTATGACCATAATCATTTATTATCTTCTTTATAATATTGATAATGGTTTTAATAGAAGGCTCAACTTGGTCATTAGCTTGTGGGTAATAGGTGATGGAAACATGTTGTTTGATATAGTATTAGGCACAAAGTGTTTTCACATCTTTGTTTTTAAATGAACTACCATTATCAGATATAGTGTTAGAAGTTATACCATAGTATCAAATTATATGGTTAAAGATGAACTTGGAAATCTACTTACCAATTACATAAGTGATGGGAATGTCTTCCACCCACTTAGTGAAATATTATAATAGTAAGGACATGTTTATGGTAATCTAAGGATGTAGGATTTATCTTGCCTATGAGTTCGAGTCACCACATGGAAAATGGCCATGGTTTTTTTAATGGTCCAAGAATTTGTGATGGAGCATGGATCAAGTTAACATGCTTCTGATACTTCACACACTTCTTCACATAGGTAGCTATATCTACTTCCATAGTCGACAAATAATAACTAGTACATAGTGATTTATTGGTAAGGATGGACCCATCGGTGTGGACCCCACACACTAATTAATGAGATTTAATCCATGCCAATATATATTATTAGAAAGATAAACATTAAGGTATAGTTATATCATTGAAGATTATATGATATAGGGTAGCTCCAAGTAAGGTATAATGAGAGGTTTTATGGATGAAGGATTTTTTTCTTACATGAAAGGTCTAGGGAAATAATTTGGTCTAAGAGGTAGGCATATATGTCATAATACCAAGTAGACATGGGACCAACAATATCACAAACCATCTCGATGTTACTCATTCATGTACCAATGTTAAAATATGTTCCACAAGAAACATATAGCTCCTAGCTCTATCTATAATCTAAATCATGAAACTAATTATATCCATGGCATCAATTGTTCTATCACTATCCTTAGGTATTCATTCAAGAGTATCAACCATACCCTTATAAGGAACTAGCTTGTCATATTTTTTATGGTGTTGGTATGTAACTTTATTGATGATAATATGTGAATCACAATGAACTAGTAAATGTTGGAATTCCTTTATACTACTTAGAAAATCCATATGACAAGTGCTTTGTATTCAAACATATTATTAGTACATGGAAAAATAATTTGAAATGAATTAGGAATAAGATCCCATTTTGGCATGATAAATAATATTCTAATTCCTGATCAACATGCTATGAGGGAATCATTAAACTATGTATTTCACTATTCTACTTTAGGAGGTACTTCTACTTCTGTAGTCATGATGGCTTCATCTAAAAATCCAAATATAAGAGGTTAAGTATCAAGAAGAGGATATTATGTAGGATTATCTACAAGTAATTTTCCCTTAATGGATTTTTTATTGGTATATTCAATCTCAAACTCACTTAAAATCATGACCCACTTTGCCATGTAGCCCTGTAAATTTGTTTTAGAAAGTAGATACTTGAGTAGATATATTTTAGAAATTATAATAGTCATTTTATTCAACATGTAGTGATGCAAATTTTGGCCTACAAAAAACATATCTAAATATAATTTCTTAATAGACATATAACTATGTTCATATACAAACAATGTTCAACTTAAGTGGTAGATGACATGCTCTTTAACTTGTTCATCGGATTGTGTCAAAAGTTCCCCCAGGGCATTTTAGTCATTGACAAGTAAAAATGGCTTGTTTGACATAGGTATATTTACCATATATTATTTGATATGGTTAAATACTTTCTATAAATATTCATTCTATGAGAAAGTAGTGCCCTTCTTCAACAAGTGTGTAAAAGGATGGAATTTGTTAGCTAGTTGTGATATGAAGCATCAGATTGACTGTATCTTTCCATGAAAATTACAAAGATGATTTAAGGTAGATGGCAGTGTCATTTTGGTAATGGTTCAAACTTTGGATAAATCAAATTCAATGTCTCAATGGGAGATAATAAATCCTAAACATTTTCTAGAAGTTTTACCAAATACACAATTTTCAAGGTTAAGGCTAACATTATACTACTAAAGTCTCTCAAATATTTTATAAAGTATGACTAGATGGTTTTAAAGGGTCTTATATTTACCCATGATTCCATTGATATATTCCTTGATAATATTATGCATCATTTCATTGAAAATTACTATCATGGTTCATTGGTAAGTGGATCCTACATTCTTGAGTCCAAATGGCATCACCTAATAAAAAAACATTCCCCATGGAGTGGTGAACATTGTATTATGTTGGTCTTTTGGTGAAATTCCAACTCAATTATATCCTAAAAAAACATCCATAAGGGAAAAAAATTCATATCTATCCATGGAGTCAACAATCATGTCAATATTTGGTAGAGAAAGGTAGTCCTTTGGATAGGGTTTGTTAATATCCAAGAAATCAATGTAGAGTCTGATGACTTATGTATTTTTCCTAATTGGTATAATATTATAAATCAAATCTAACTAATTAAATGATCTAATGTATATTACATCTAATATTTTCTCCAACTATTTATTGAATAATACAATAATTCATTTTTTGTAGCTTATATTTAACTATTTTGGCATCAATATGTACACCAAGATGGTGTATAACAAAAGTAGGGTCCAAACATGGCATATCTAAATAATCCCATGAAAATATATCAAAAAACTCACTCAAAAGGGTTATAAAGACTTAACATTTATACTCAGTGAAGTACACACCTATTTTAATTCATTTTAGGTCCTCTAGGGTCCTAATGTTGACCTTGAAAGTTTCTTACACAAGGAGTGTATAACCATATTTTAAAGGAGTCGGTAAGGAGGTAAACTGGTCGATAATGGAAAATTCCTTTGGCTGAATTGATTCATCTAATTTTCCCAAACAAGATGTATCAACATCACCTAATGATATTAAAGGCCATTTGAAAAATACCTTTGGGCACTCTTGTATTATCTAATCATCAAAATCTTGTCACTCTTTAATGTTGATTTTAGATCCATATATAATCCATAGACTAGTGGTCTCTTATGTTTCATGCAAAGAGGGGTGAATATCCTTGTTTATTAGCCCTTTAAATAGGTTTTCAAAAAGATACTTTCCTTTTTATTTACTTTTACCCTGGTCTAAAATCACCCTTAAAGAGGTGTGTGATTATATTTTTGAGTTGTTTATAAAAAAACTACTATATTTAGTAATGTAAATCCAACAACACAAACAACATCAAAAGGAGGCAATAAAGGAATAATAAATAAATTAAGCATTAAATATTACCATTACATTGTCCCTTAAAATTTCTCTCTAAGATATTCAAGTAGATTTGAATGCCAAATTTGATTGAGTGTGGATTTCTTTCTTTGAACTTCAAAAATACTACAATGGCTTCCTTAGATTTTTAGATGGATTGAAAAGAGTATGAGGATACTTTATATTGTATTATTACAAAAGTATAATGAGGGATTATTTATTTCCAAGTTTATTTGGCCATGGCCCAAGCATGGATTTTATATCGTATTGGAGGAGATTTTAGATAATTTTAAATTATTTATAAGTCTCTAGTTTAGAGACTTCTAGAATCTTAGAAGAGCTTCCCTAGTTCCAAAGGTTTATTGATTAGTTTAGGGGATAATGGGGGATTAAATGGGAATTAAATTAGGTTTATAATTCATAAGGATGTAGGAGAGGCTAAGGTGGTAGGGTAGCTAAGGGGTAGTTGAATACATAAGAATTTTAAATTTACAAGTGGGCTAGTGGGTAAATTAGTGGCTAAGTAGGATAGTTAATAGGATAATGGGGTAATTAATTAGTTATAAGGGTATGGAAAGGTTTATGGTGTGTAGGTAATATTATGTGGGAATTAGGATATTAGTTAATTTATTAAGGTTATGGTTTTTGGACAGCTTAGTGGGTTTAATAGGATTATTAAAATGAGTGGATTTAGGTGCATATAAGAGGATTTCAATTTTAGACCTCAATGTTTGAATTTATTTTTGAATTTGGCCAAGGAAGTTCATCCACTCTCTAAAATAGGTATAAATATCTAGTCTAGAATAAAATCCATATTTGTGATATCCTAGAGGAATATGATCCCTCAAATCTAGAAAGTCATAAATGACCTCATCATTCTCAAACTGATCCAATGGTATTGTAGACTCTTGTTGGTCCTAGTCTATCAAATGTGGGTAATAAATAGTAAGTGTAAAATGGTGAAAAATAGGATTCATGATGCAAATGGCATAAGTGTTAATCAAATTCATGTTGTAAATGTCATTGTAGATGCTATAATAAGAGCCTACATCACTATCATCATTGTCTTCACTAGTTGATAGTGTAGGAACTTGAATAAGGTATGTGAAGTCACCGCTAGGAAGTTTAAATGTAACACCATGCACTAATTTATACTTTTTCATTGAAAATAGATTGATTTTCTATTGATAATATATCCCTGGGCCTATACCTTCATAAGATTGATTAACCATAATCTAGTTAGGGATATGATACTTTGTGCTTTGGTAATAACCAATAAAATAATCAATATAAATCCATAAATTGTCTTCAGCTAAAGGATCTTATTCTAGGTCAGAGCATGGTTTGAAAAAAATTGGTTTGGTAAGATGATATTTTCCCTTAGCATGTCACTCCATGTGAGTAATATTGGCTTTAGCGTCTCTCATAGGGTTTTAGATTATGTGGCAACTTGGTAATGTGGAAGGACTCATGTGTATTTTACTCTCATATACCTTTGTCAAATATATAAAAATGGTTGGATATTTTTGGTGGAGGTGAAGATAGAGTTGAATCTAGGCCCTTAGGGTCAATGTAATTGGATTCTAGTCTTGATTCAGTGGATTTGGCATTATCATATTTTCCTCCATCAGTTTTAGGCATAGGATTTATGATAAAATGATAATTATAGCTCTTTTAATATGACTTAAGATGTTTATAATCTTGGTAAGGCTAGAGATTAGCTAGTATAGTTACTTCCATCCTTGAATGTACAAATTTAATAAATTGATGTAGCATTGAAGGTATGGCCCTGATTTGATGAGTCCAAGGTTAGACTAAGAGAAAATTGTATGATAACTCTAGGTTAAGAACATGGTAGAGAGTGGTGTGGGTTAAAGGCCCAATGACCACTAATAAGCTGATGGTTCCTTATGATTCCCATTCCTTGTTATCATATGATTTGATAAAAATAGTACATGGTTGAAGATCAACCACTATATATCCAATATACTTTACCAACTTTAGAGACATAATGTTTAGGCCCAAACCATTATCTACAAGGACATATTTAATCATATGTCTAGTTATATCAACCTTGATATATAAAGGGTTATTATGTAATGGGACAAAGGATGCCATGCCACTTTTATCAAAGGTAATTTATTGTCCAAGGGCCAAATGTCATACCATGGTTTGAAATTTATCAAGTGAGATGTCATTAGGTATAAGGGATTTACTTAGGTGCTCATTCAATATGATCTTGGGGACACTAGATGTATGTAATAAATCCATGATGCATATTTATATAGGTGTCTTCTATAGTTACTCCATAATTTCATAGGTCATCCCTTTAGTTTTGGTAATTTTTGATAGGCATTGAGGTTTTAATGGGCTCATTTGTGGAATTTGGCTATATTCCTTTTACAATAATCTTGGCTCGTTGAGTTATGATTATGTAATCTCAATATGGTATTAGGCCTCGATAATTGGTTAGAGAGGTAATAGGGCCTATAATGGTAATTATTGGGCGGTGTTGAGCCTAGATGCTAACATAGTATGAAGAAGGATTAATAGCATAAGGAGATTGGTAGGCATTATTGGGTGGTTGATAGGCATTATTATTTAAAGGTATCAATCTATTGGCATTTGGCCAAAGGTTAATGGTAATGGTGACAAAATAACCACCATTAATATGTCCTATAAAATTGTAGTATGTATACATAATAGCATGATGGCTTCCTTGGTTGGATTGATCATTTTGACCTTAGTTTTGGCCATTCTATTATTGTTTTTTATTTTTGGAACTATTTTTGAATTTGTTGTTGTTATAGTGGTGTTGTTTACCATTGTTATTACTACTATTGATGGTGTTTTTGTTGGTTATTATTTTGAGGAAATGGGTTTTGATATATACCAAAGTTATGATTAGATTTAGGAGCTTGGGTATCTAATAATATCTATTAGTTCTACAACATATTCTTAATTATATGCCTTAGTTTTATGAACTGGTATATTTAGTGTCACTTGATATGATGGTACTCACAAATTCATGTTCTTTATACCAGTTAGGAAAAGGAATTCCCTTAGGAAATAGATTTGGCACTAGCCAACTAATCATATTTATGTGAACTAATTTGTGAAATACAAACTCAATAGGATCTTTGAGGTCACTGAATGCTCTATAAATGGGCAATACTTTACTTGGATGAGGTTATTATAAATGGGCTTGATTTTGTGACTAGATTTATGGAGGTCTTAACTGAATGAATGGAGGTGGTGGTTGTTTAATGGGAAAAGTTAAATATACATATGATGTTTGAACCATTTGAACATGTTATGATTCAATGACCCCATTATTGACAAAATTATTTTCATAATTATAGGACTTTGGTATTTCATTAGTGTTGGCATGAGCTAGCATTGAAGCTAATATTTAGATAGGGTTCTATTTTTAGTTATGGATTTGGTTTTGATAGGAAGAAGATAGTTTGATAATCTCTATTTTGAAAAATTCCTATTCAATCTGTATCCCTTTCTTAATAAACTCTTCAAACATGTGAGCACATTACAACTCAAGATGATAGGATATATCAATGTGTAGGTTCTAGTAAATATCATGGCTAATTGTTAGTATGGAAAATTATGACTGAATTAGCTTGAAAGTTCCTTCCATCATTACAAGTAAAAAATAAATCTTCCACCATTTCTCTATTTTACTTGGCCTAAATCTATAACTAATCTCATGTTTGATATTATATGAGAAATTCTATACAAACTTCTTTGAAAGGTTATCAAACTCTAGCACAAAATTATTTGATAGTTTTAGAAGACATTCCAAGGTTTGTCTAGCTAAAATTCTTAGAAATAAGAGAAACAAATATATGCCACTGTAGGCCACTAGTTGGCAAGAAACAACAAATTATTTTAAATTCTCTTTAGTGTCACCTTTTCCCTTATATTTATAAAATTTGAGTTACTCATAACTTGGAGGAAAAAGTATTTGTAGAAAATCTATGTTGAATGGATATGATCATATTTAATCTAACTTGAACTTCTTTATTTATTTCCTAGTTTGAATGGATATAATTGCATCCTTCATTTACTACAACACTTGATCTAGGAAATTGGCTGGCATGGCTTATTATAATTGGGGTCTCATAGTCAAAGGTGGAATACCTTGACTAGGGTATAATGGAGGAATGAAATATTGAGGGATGTTTGTTTGATTGGTTAATCGACAAATAATATATGTTTATGCATTATGATTATACTATTGATTAAAAAAAAAAAATTGGTAAACATTATATCTAAGGTTGGTAATATGGCTTTGGTTGGCAAATTGCAGTTGTGGTAGAGGCACTTGGATAAGTGAAATATATTAATATTTCTAATTTGGGTGGGAACTTGTTTTCTACTCATCAAACCTTATTGTATAAAGGGAACCCATTTCTAGTTAGATCCCTATTGTATATATGATACCCATTGGGTGAAATGCAACTATTTCCTAGAACTTGGTACCTATTATACATTAATACCTTATTTTTAGATAAATACCCCTTGTTTATAGGGAACTTATTTAATCTTTGGAATTTTTTGAGGGTTTGGCATTTTTTTTGACCAACCAACACTTTTTATTGTTAATAGAAACATGTTGTGTATTAAGAAATGTTTAAGATGTTTATGGTATACTAGTTTGTTCTTGTTATGGTAAAACATTAGTTACCACCCATGTTTAGAACTTATTGAGGTGGTATGTTATTTTTGTCTATTTATCCATTTTTACATATTGCAAGAAGCAATTGGTTGAGGAGTGGAAGTTGTTTTTTGTGTTTGGGAACTAGGCATACATGTCCCTTATTATTACAAGCCACTTGAGGTATTATCTAGAGGAATCTATTATGTGTTTCTCTGTGGTATATTAGACCCACTTTGGTTCAATTTGGAATGCACTTATGAGTTATCCACTATATTTTATATGAGGCATTTTATATAAGCTACAATTTCTTCTATCCTAATTGGGAAATTATACATCTCTCCTACAAGTTTGATTTAGCTAATGGGGTTTATGTTTTGGCTTGCATAGACTAAAGAATCCATTTGTGGCCCTATTGAATGATATAGATCTAATAAGTGATGTTTTTGAAATAACCATGGTATTAAATTTTTGAGATAGGTTAAGGTAATTTTAGAATGCTTGTTGTACTTGTTATGATTGGTCATCCATCATATCTTTTCCTTTCACAAGAATTTTTTGGACCTATTGAGGTATTTGCACTAAAGCTTGATTATAAATAGTTAATGCTTATTCAAAATGTTAGTTTTGAGGCATATTATTAGGTGTTTTAATAAAACTAGATAGATTTTCATGTGGGAATTTTGGTGGGAATTTGGCTCCTAATGCTACCAACATAGCTAGAATTTCATATTTATTTTCTATTAAATGGCAATTAAACAAGTACAGGTCATAACTTGTTAGTGTTTTTACATAATAGGGATCTTATTTTTGGCTTTGTTCAATAATATGTGTTATTTAATCAAGGTATTTTGTTATTTGTTCTTGCTCTTAGAATAGATAAGATGGTGCATTAAAAAAATATTATGCTAGTGGGTCTTGCCCTTGTTCTACACATGGAATATTGTAATAGGGACATGGGTTCATCTCATATTCTATATCATCACCATATAGTTCTTGAACAAAAGGGTCACTAGTAACAAAGTTCTCATATTCCATATTATACATAGTCCTACTATGCATATAATGAGACATGTTTAGATCTATGACTTGATCTCTTGAAAAACAAGGTTTGAATGTGACTAGTCACTAAGGTATAAGGCAATGAACTTTTATCTTTGTAAAAATAGGCCTAATGGTGAAACAACTAATCTAGGTCTAGGTAAGGATAAAAATAAAATGCAAAATCATTTTATAACTAAGGTACTAATTTTCATAAAGGTGGTTATAATCAGTAGCAAAGGTATCTAGGTAAGGTAAATCAATCATGAACTATGTTAAAAAATAAAACAAAAAAGTCCTAGGTCTTTTGTTAGAAGGCACAAAACTAGACTTCTAAAGGTTAAAAGGATAATTATTTTCCCAAAGGTTGTTATAATCATTAGCATGAAAAAAAATGCTAGGCCTTCAATCAAAAGTCATGAAGATAAACTTAGAAACAAATGTTAATTTAAATAAACACCCAAAATCAATCTAAATCTAAGATAATCAGCTTGGATAAACTTGATAAACATCTTAGAAAAAATCTGATTATAAGTTTACTGGCTCTAAAAACACTAGGTAATTAAATCATAAAAGACTCAATAATTGGCTCATAAAAGATTATTTGATAATGAAACTAGGAAATTTTATAACTTGGCACAACAAACTCTAAATGAGGCACATGGAAACAAACAACCATTAAGTCTAGGCAAATTTATTAAAACCAAATTAGAAATCAATCTAAGTAACATAATCTAAATGCAAAAGGTAGACCACCTAATCCCAAATTATACAAGGCTTTGGTATAGACATAATTAGCTTAGGATATAAATTAATTTAATATAAAATAATAAGATTTTTAAGGAAAATAGGCTAGACTCAAATAGGAAGCATAACCACACATTTTGAAACAAAAGGTATGAATGGTTTTGGAAATTAGTTTCAAACATGGAAAGTGTTTGGAATAAAAATGACAGCTTAACAATGATCCATTGAACAAGTGACACAAAAATATAGTTTTTATAGAAACTCCAAGGCAAATTTTTGTAATAAAATTGGTAGCATAACAATGTTTCATTAAATAAGTGGCACATAAATGGTTTTGGAATAAATTCCAAGGAAAATATTTGAAACAAAATTGGTAGTGTAATAATTCTATGTTAAAAAAGTGGCACACAAATGGTTTTGGAATAAAATAAAAAGAAAATGTTTGAAATAAAATGGGAAGAGTAACACCTCCCACCTAAATGTGGTGTCCAATACATGAAGGTTTAAAATTGTTTCAACTTTGGAATACAAATAATTTTTAAACCTAAACTCACATGCTAATAAAATAAAATAAAAAAATCACTAAGTGCATGTCATATCCATAGAATTAAAAAAATGTGCATAGATTATGCCAAAATTTTTATCGATATACCAATGATCTAAATAAATTTAGTGTTAATCTAAAAATTAAAGAGTGCATGTAGGTATAATTTTTAATCCCCCATCTATCTCTCAAGCATTATTACATGGCATGAACTTAAAGTGCAAAGCACTTGTCATTTTAAAATATATTCCATGGAAAGTTTGGGATTACTAAAATATATAAGTTTTAAAATTATCTAAATGGTCCCAAGTGTGGCTAACATAAAGGTGTACATCATGTCAATTGGATTCAAACTCACTAACTTGATATTTAAAGGTCTTTCCCTTTGTATAATGACCTTAGTCATGTATTTATTAGTGAATTTAAATGTTTAGCATGAACTAAAATGGGTTTTAATTATGATTAGTAGGATAAATAATCAAGCACTATTAAATCCTAGTATCACATGCCCAATTTATATACCCCACTATGGAGTGGGGTTGGCATAATGTTGGGAAATGAAATCCCAGGTTGACTTGCCCTTAAACAACTTGTGAGGAGGTGATGAACTCTTTCCCATAAGCCAATGCAAAAAAATAAGTAAATTAAAACTAGAATAACTTTATAGGTTATTTTGGGTCATCCAAGTCACTCAAAGCTTGGGAGAGCATACACAATGTTTCTTCTATTATAGGTTAAACAAAAAAGGAAATAAATAAAGTGCTTTTGATAACCTAAGTTCCCTAAAGGGGATGGGAGGAGAGCATACAAACAAAGTCAATTTAAAAAAAAACAAATTAATCTAATAAATTTTAAGCCAACTAAAAAATAAATAACAAACAAAAAAAACTATTAAGATCTCGGAGCTAGAGTTAATGTTCTTTTTAAAGCACAAAATCAGATGTAAAAAAAGTTTTGACCCCTTATCCTTTTTTGCTTTGGTAAAATTTGAAATTTGAAAAGACAAGTTGTGTTAGGTAAATTTTAAGCACTAAAATGAAAGTGTGTATGCAAATTTAGAATTTTTTAAACCTATCTTTCTCCACTTAGGTTCCTATAAAAATTCTAGGGTGATCTTTTATTTTATGAAAAAAATACAACCAACAAATAACTTCTCATTTTCAACTCTCAGGTTTTGGTTTACACAAAGTGAGGTCATCAATTTTCCAATACAAAAAAGTTATCGATTCTAGTGAAGTTGCCAATTTATTATAGAATAGAATAGACAGAAACTAGTATCAAGAAAATTCACTATTATATAGGGGAGAAGTCTCTAATTAGTCTAGGTGAATTCATTAATTAGGGATTGAAATAGGGTGAAGTCTCAAAAATCACAAAAAAAATACCTAGTGAAGATGTCGATATGCATGCTCAAAATCATTATTTAAATTTGTCATTGTTTTCATTTACATAAAGGTCAATTTAATACAAGACAATGTCATTGATTTCATAATAGACTAATGTCATAATTTATATCAAAGTCAATAATGTGAAGTCATCAATTTTTTCAAAAAAAAAGATTTTAAAATAGAGAATAGAATAGACAAAGTCATTTATTAGTAGGGCAAAGTTTTTGATTAGTGACTACATAAAATGATGAGAATTTTGAGCATAAAACTAAAAACTTGAAAATATAAGTTATCTTTTTATGAATTTTTAAGATTCTAAAACATTCATCTAATCCATATGGGATGTGTGGTTCCATTGGGTGTGCCATTATGTAATTTTAACAATTTTAAGAGGAAAAAATTAATCATTAGTTCCTTATTAGTGAATCTCAAGAAAATTCAAGTATAACAATGCAATATAAACTAAACCACTCTTTTTTAAGTATTAAGTTGAGCTTAAGACAATGAGAAAAACTACAAATAAGAGATAAAAAACATACAATATTATTACCTCCCTTTTTAGAATTAGTGTTCAGTTGTTGGCATAGAATATATTCTTGCTCGGTGTATGGCATTAGATACTTTTATCAATGTATTATACATCTTGGAAGAACTTATCTAAGACCACATATAGCTTTAATTTTCTTGGCTTGGCTTGGTGTGAAGGTTCTTGATATAATTTTTTCATTATAACATTACTTTGATGGATTATTTAAGGTATTCCTATAGAATAAACTTACACAGAAAATCTTGTTGGGGTAGAGCGAGGGAACTTGTATTTATAGGTCTCAAAACTAACTCTAACCCCAGGGAAGTTAGGATTAGTTCTAACTTTTGTTGAGTCTAAACTAACCAAGGTTGAGTTAGGTTAACCATATGTTGGGTAAAAACAATCATGAAGGATTGAAAACTCATAGAATATATTTATGAGGTTGTGACTCACCTTTTCTTGAGTTTAATAATTAATAAAACATATTATCTCCTTTGACTTTGACCTCATTTTTATTGAAAAAGTCATTTTTAGATAATTGTAATTCTCTAATTCAACTTGGAATTTTGAATTAAGCTAATCTAATTGATAATTTATTTTTAATTTATATTTATTAGGATTTTTTGCCCTTTATGAATTATTTTAAATTTTTTACATTAATAGATCAATAGGCTAAGAATGTCAAATTGCTAGGTCACAATTTGACTAGAGTTGAATCCAAGATAGGTTATTGGTGCATACATGATAATACCATAAATAATAAAGACTCAACATGTTTCTAGGAAATTAAACCCATTACATAGATTATTTTGGCCAATCTAGGTGATTTCTATACTTAAATTATGTTTATCTACTAGAAATTGATCCGAATCCTAAATTTGACATGAAAGTGGTAAAAGATGAGTGTCTACACTAGCTAGATCAATCATCACTTTCTCATAATAAGGGATTGTTGATGAAATTTTATATTTATATGCACTCTTTGTATGAGCCTACATTTATCATCATCCTATTCAAAGTGTTATGTTTAAAAATGGGTCAAGCATTAACATCTACACTATCACACTTATACAATATTTGGGTTATACAATGTTAGAAATTTATCTACTAACATAGTTATTCATGGGTTTAGGGGCCATATTAAAAACTCCATTAGGGATATTTTACTTTCACTAAAGGTTGGACCAATATATGTGCCCATTATATTTTTATAAATATATAGTGTAGGCACATTTGACATGTTATTGGGTAGGCCATAGATAGAGAAGGTATGACCCATTCTATCTGCCACGCACAAATTCCTCAAGTATATACATGTTAATTAGGTGGTCATAGTTGAGGGTCTTTCATATGAGTATCTTCTACCTATCCCACAAGAAGTCACACTGCATCTAACAATAATAGTGTCAAGCATATTTCCCATTAGTACACCAATGTTTTAATTGAACCACTAGTTTTGGTGAGGTCTACTCCTTTAGTGTTATCATGTGCGCACACTCTCCCATAAATACCTTTAGTAGAGAGACCCCTATGTTATAAATATGACATATATTATATAAGGCTTCCCTATACTAATTTAATTTTAATATTAGAGTTATTGAGTTCATAGGGTCCTAGCATAGGGAACCCATGCTAGCTACAACATCTTCTACAAAATGGGTCCCTAAGACCCTTAAAGTTCAAAAGATATCCTAGTCAGCTTCACATATTCTTAGCATCATTCCATGGGTAGTACCAACTATATATCACTCAGTAAAATAGGTTATAGGACCTTAGTTACCTTTTCACATAACATGCATGATTAATATTCCTTTATTTGACATAATCCACATTGATAGTGAGTCTCCCATGAGATTAATTGGTTAATATGTTCCTCTCTTCTTGTACATATTTTCCTTATTTCTTTCTCCTTCTATATAGTTTAATTTTCATCAAGATTGTACATAACATATATCTAGAAAATACAAAAATAATATAATATGCCAAAACATAAAAATATTCAAATATTTACTCAAGAAATATAAATTATAGAGTATATACATTGTCATATTTACGCTAATTATATTTTATAGACACTTCATATGTTAGATACCTTAGTATAGTAAATTTTTATTACATTGATAGGTGTTCCTTATAGTGGCATCCAAGGGGGATGAAAGGGTGTAATGGTGTGAGTGGGTTGGCAATTAATTAATTGGAAGTTGACTTGATAGAAAAATTAATTATTTTAAAGTCAAATTTATAAATTAAAAATTCAAAAATTATGACATTTAAAAAATAAAAATAAATATAAAAAACAAGCCAAACCAAAAAAATTAACACAATCAAAATCAGAGAAACAATGAGATCTAATAAAAATGGATCCAGTGGACTCTAATTATTTGTAATATGAATCTTGTAACTAAACTATAAAACCATATATATATTTAAATATGATTAAAATTATGGCTTACATGTGAAAAACATTACCTATCATATGATATTCTCTCTCAATGACAAAGGTTGAAGCATTCATAATTTTTATGTACAAAAATTGTTGTACATATTAGAAATTCTTGTACAGATTAGAAAAATTTTATTTGTTTTTATATGTTACATAAATTTTATCCCACACCAACCAACATATTATAATTATTAATTTCATATAAAACCTTTAATCTTGTGTTAGGACTCCACTTTCAAATGAGATTGAAGCATTAGGTCGGTGTAGATTGTTTTTCAACATAAAATTATAATTTTCAATTTTTTTAATTTTTAATTTGATTTGAGAGTAAATTGCAATACATAATTAATTGTTTGTTAAAAATTAGGATTCATCCAATATTTCTAAATTATTTCACAATATCTTAATTTCATTTTACTATTTCAAAGTAGCCTACTACAGATTTCCAATAAAGTGGTTTTTGGGCCTTAAATTTAATCAAATCATCTGATTTGGGGGATAATTATTTTATATAATAATATATTTAAAAAAATATTAATTAATAAATTATTTAAAATATGTATTAAATATTTATACTATATCTTATAGATATTGAGTGTAAATATTAGATATATGTATGTATGTACTATGTATATAATATTACTTAATGTACACCATAAAAAATATAAGGTGATTGAAGATACTTAGTTATTTATATGGGGATATTGATTTATTACTAAATATACATAATAATGAGTCTACTTAAACATATCTAATATATATATCATTCTATTTATATAAAAATTTTTAGAGAATGATATACAAAATTTTAAAATAAACAATGTATATAGATTTAAATTACGATAATTATTATATGTATATCTTAATTAACATTTAATTAGAATTTAAGATATAATATTAAATATATAGATAAATTATGGCAGAAATATATAATATTAAATTTATCTTAACATATATTTTAAATATTTAAGGCTTAAATTTTTTAAATAATTAAGGTTATCTTAATGTATTCACTCACAAGAGCATTGACATGCCAATTATTGTCAAGTAGTTTGTAAATGTAAGTTCACACTACATTATTAAATGATAATGTTTAATAAATAATATGTTTATTAATGTATTTATAAATTTTAATTTTATATTATTTTTAAAAATTTTAGCAATTTTTTAAAAACTTATTAAGTAATTTATCTTTTTAATAATAAAAATATCATTAGTAAATTATATTTATTATAATACTATCATACATATCTTAGATAAATCTATCTAAAATACATCGATATATAATTCTCGAGTCACCATAGCATACATTTTGAATTGATTTAAAATATATATATATATATCAATGTATTTTCCATGGATTTATCTAAGATTTGTATGCCAGTCATACATACATGATTCAATTTTTCTTTTCAAGTGTTCACAAAAAATTATAGGACCTAGTTTCACTACACAGGTCCATATTTTCGACTATCTACCCACTATGGGAATATACATAGATACACATGTTCTTCATTTAAGCATTCACCCATCTGGGGCATCCTATACATAGTTATAATTGCTATGTTACATCTTTAGAAATTCTACACCATAGATTTAGCATTGTTATATCTTGATATTAATCATCCTACACTTACTCATATTTTTATAACTACTACTAATTTAGACTCAGATTATGTATATTTTTGATCTTATATAGTTTTGTACCACATGTTCATACATATTTTCATTTTTAGCTTTCCTATTTTAGACTTGGTTGTGTCTCTATGCTTCTTCTATTTGAGGGAATTAAAAAATTTCATTGCTCTATGGATATATGTCAATTTAATCTCATTAAATGTATGCTCTGGGCATGCACCTATGTCCTTATATGTGCCTTCTTGATTGTGT
>JARHVA010001150.1:1357500-1607500 GCA_037957365.1 Torreya grandis | reverse complement strand
ATAGTAGGTATAGTCTAGGTTTGCACATGTTTAGTTATAAATTACCAATTTTAGCCTACTTAAGCATAAATTCATACCATTTTACTTAAATTGGGGGCATCATATGTGGCATGATGATTTTATTTCAATTTATATACTTAGATATAGATTATTATAACACAATCCAAAGTTCACATACTTAGATATTATATTTAGGGGCATGCGTATGGCACATTATTTATGTATACTCATTTATGTACTAGTTGATTAGATATAATAATAAAATACATGTCATTCTCTACATTATACAAACTAGACACCATGTTCCAAGTTACACCTTAGATTGATGCCTTACTCCATCTACAATGGTTAGCATTCCTAAGTGACCTAGATCCATTTTACATTTTAGATTTTTTGAGTGGCCCAAAGCCATATTATACAGTTTAGTTACATCGCATAGTTTTAGTTCATACGAATCTACTACACATGGGTAAGTACTGATGGAGTCATAGTCTACCTAAGTTATGAAACCACCTACATGAGAAGGTTAGATACACCATCTATATAATCCAAGCTATTCATAGGTCACGATCTACCAAATAATGGTGGTCAATGATGGATTCAAAACTAGATTAAGTTCTTGAGACACCCACACATGGAGATTGATAAACTCATCAGCTCAATCCAAGTTATTCATCAATTGATCACTATCTACACACACACAAGTTATCACTAAGTTTATCAATTGGTTGCATACCCAATGAGGTTTATTCATTCCTTTCCTCTCTCTTATACCTTTAATTATTTTTGTCTTTGATTTTGATAAATTTTAAGTAATTATTGATCTATGCATGTTTCATTTTTACGACACATAATGGATCATGATTCACATTTTCATATCTAGATTCATAGGATTTCCCTCTTAGGTAAGTCCATGTACACTTATTTTTATTTTATCCTAGTCATTTCACTATTCTACATTTATAAAATAAAGGGGAAGAAAATTTAATAATCTAAAAATGACACTTGAGTGTTAAAAGTGTTCATTGAGACCACCCATCCCTAACTTATCCCTATAGCTATCTCAAGGCTTATTTATACAATTATCCATCCTTTGTGTTGGCCACACACATGCTTAAACATATATTTTATTATTTTAGGGAAACTAGGGTTTAGTTTCTAAATAATAAAGGATCTAAATTAAGGGGTAAAATCCAATCAAATATAGTAAAATACAGATTTTATATCAATTTGATCAAATTAATTAAATAGGAAAAAGAAGTAACTTGTCTAGAAAAATAGACTAAGACAATTATTTCAAAGGCTAAAAACTACTGTGTAGGATTGGGAAGATGTCAAAATCATAGACCTATCTTTCATTTAGTGAAAGGATAGGAGTACCAAAAACAAGACACTTTGGTATCTGGGACTATTTTCCACTCCTACCGCTATTGTCCAAAATAGTCACAAAGACCTAAATTTTTTGATTTCTTCGTGTTATTCTTGTATGAGATTTCTTGTGAAACATCAAATGCTGAATGTTGATGAAATTTGCTATAGAGTTATTTTAATCTTCAAACCTTGGGTATATCTACACACATGAAATAACAAAGATATCAAAAGCAAAAGGGAGAAAAACTAGGTTAGGGGAAGTATGAATGCATGATCTAGAACCCCTATTATCCTAATTACTTCCTACATTAACCCTCAAGCTAGGGTCTTAGATAAAATGTAGTTTTACCTTAAGGAATGTGTATAATCAATGTGCATGGTAGATGAAATAATGAACTTTTACTTAGGCCCTTCCTTGTTCAAGCATGTAAATCTATGTGTGATGAATTTTTTTTATCTATACTATTGACTGATTGTAATTATTTATTGTACCAAAGTAGTAAGTGTTAGATATAAATTGCCTTATGAAGTCCTTTATATAGGAGACTCTTTATTTTGAATTTGGGAGATTTATTCACATTAGCCAAAATTAATAAGATAAAAAAACTTAAGGGAAGGGATAAGAAGGGTTAGAGACTTTCTAAGGAAGAAAAAATTACCATTGGACAATATTGCTAAGTAGGATAGGAGCATCAGGCACTACAGTCCTATAGAATTTTGTTGTCTGTAACTCAGAAAAATAGGCTAGAAATGACATAGGCTAAGTCTAGGGGTCTCTAGGGGTATAGGTTAGTTGACTACGATGATGTAAAGGTGATAAAAACAAGAAACAAGACCAAGACAAGAGAAATAAAGACATGGCTTGTATGAACAAGGATCATATTCTCCAGTTAGAGTCTCTTATGAAAAAGCTTATGAAAAGACATGATATGTGTGATTTATTAATCAATTTAGGGTGTATACATTTGCCCCCCTTTTATTTTAGTGATGAAAAAAATGAAATACTAGAGTAAAAGAAAGAAAATTAACATGTGTTCTCAAACATACATGTGTGGATATTAATGTGCTACAAGGGTCTAACTCACTTCTTGGCTAGGGAAGTGGATGGAGAGTTGAATATTACCTAGAGAGAGAAGGACTCCATGGAGTGGATATTCTTATATATTGAATTTTAATGAAAAATCCATGTATCATGGAGGAGGTAAATTTTTACCCCTATTCTAAATTTAACTAAAGATAAGGAATGCTCGAAGGCCCAAAACTAATGTTTGTCCTCTATCCCTCATACACTCATGTAATCTAGATGTATGTATACGATCTATATGATATGAAGAGAAAATTTTTTCATACCCCCACTCTAAATGTCTAAAATAGAAATAAGAAGAGCTCAAAGGCCTAAACCTAATGTATGTCCTCTATCCCACACAAACTTTGGTAGTATTAATCTAATTAATGTAATGGAACAACTGCTATAAAAGGTCATGCAATCTTACCTAGTGACAACCTAGGTATATCTGGGTGTAAACTAAAACTCTAGTTAATGTGAAAGAAGATAATGGCATGTATTTCCACTCCAAATATATAATATTGAGTGATGAATAACATGAACATCTATGTCATGCCCCTAAATTTGGTATGTAAGTGATGAATTTGTATAATCTGGTAATCTATATAATCACATGTGATATGACATATCTTGCTATGCCACATGTGCAAAATTTGAGACCCAAAACACTATTCTCTACACTATGTCTATAGTTTATTATCTGATTCTATAATTGTGTCATGTTATATAAATCTATATGTGTGAGACATGTAGTATGTACATGCCCCCAAATTTGGTATCTGAGTCTGTATCTATATCAAAATCATTGTGAATCCATATAATCTGAACCACTATATTTAAATAGTCTATGTGCTTATAAAATGAATGTATATCCATTTAAATGTCTTGAGTAATGATGAGTGACCCATATTATCTAAATCATTATATATCTTGACCAATCTAAGCTGAATCTGATAATCTAAATGGTAGATGTGTAAGAAACATGGTATATCTACCGATGAGAGTAGATGGGTATGCTAGATAAGTGTAGAAATAGGAATAGTAGGAATGATGCCCCCCTTTTGGGGAGAGGGATGAAATCTATGATAGAGGAGGTTGACCCAAAAGTAATGACTAGTGGCGTAGTAATAGAAATAAGGTTATGTTGTAAATAGCTTGAAAGGTTGTTGGATTTTTTAAATTGAGTTGTTAAAAATGAAATATGTTTGGATTGGTGAAGATCAAGGTTTGTGTTCTAGATATAAGAAAAATATATAAATGTTTGTGCCATATTATGCAAATGAGGTAGTAAGAGAGAAAATCTTACGTTATTTCAAAGGTATCATTGTCATGATTGTATGGAAGAAAATGGTTTAAAAAAGGAGTTATGGGGTTTGATTTATGGATAAAATGGTATTTTGTTTTTAGTGAAAAAGTTGGCTAATATAGGAAATTGGATTGATTCTTCACTCATTTGTGCATTGACTAGGTTGAGATTTTGAGCTCTAAAACAAGAGAAATGTTGAGGAGACAAGTACCTACCATGACCCATTTTGAGAAGTTGGTAGCCTAGGTTTAGGCTAGTGGTGATGTACCCCAATAAGTAGCTCAAATTCTTGATTTATGTTAGTTTTTAGACCTATTTTGGTGTTTTTGAGCTCTAAAATTAATCTTAGGAATTTTTTTTCTAGTCCTAATGCTTCTATCTTATATCCAACACTCTTATCCATGTTTTATCACTCATGTCCAGGTTACAATGCTCATATCTAGTGTTGTTGTCCTATATCTAGCATTGTTATCTTAAAGGAATAATTTTTTATGATGTTGCTTTATTTTTCACTATTGTTCTATCTTGGCTTTTAATTTGGAATTACTGACTAATAGATGTGTTATTTTTGGTGTTTTTCAAGGTGAAGTATGGATGAGAGAGTTCTTTAGGGGTCGGGTGATGAAGACATTAAGGTTATTACCATTATCTTCTCATGAGAGGGTTGTCTTGGATAGGGTAGGGTTAGGTCATGCGTGTGACCTAGGTATAGTGCAGTGGGATCGATATTTGATGACTACCTTATGTGAGAGGTGGAGTTTAGATACATTTAGTTTTTGGCTCCATTTAGGGGATATGACTATGACTTTAAAATATGTGTATTGCATATTAAATTTACCAGTTAGTGGATGACAAGTGATAGTATAGGATGACATGGGTGTTAATGCTATTCATCATGCATCCTTGTATTTTGTTGGTGTGCCTTCAAAGATACATTAGATAGGTAGTGACATTAATGTGCTACTATCGGTTATTATGTAGTCTAGTTTTCCATGCCTGCAGAAGTGGTTAGCTATTTTATTGGCATGTTTTACTGCTATGGATGGGAGTGGATTATCTATTACATACATGATGTATAGGATTGTATGTAGTGTGGAGGTATATGACATTTTATTCTCATGGGGTAAGACTATGCTTACCCTCATATATGTGGATATTTATAGGTTTACATAGGAATCATTCAATGGAGGGGTGAACATGGTGACCTTATTACATTATTGAGCTTATGAGCACATAATAGTTGTGTGGATGATTAGATTAATGAGGGAATATTGGGCACCTCCATAGCCATTTGGAGAGTGGTGGATGAGTACATTGGATATTTGATCCCTTGGGGTGGATGATTATAGGTGGGTGTTAGACATATTGGTGGTTGGTGACATCATATGGAGGCCTTATAGAGGATTTTTTGAGTGGGTAGATGATGGAGTATAATTGTGATAAATGAGGGTCAATTTTTGGATACGTGACCATTGGGTAGGAATATATGAGCACTTTCATTATAAGCATGTTACTAAATATTTTTAGGTAACATAAGAAGTGCCCCTAGTAGTATGGGTATGGGTAAGGAGTGCATGAGAATCCACAAGGGTAGGAGCTCATGTAAGGCCTACTACAGCTAATCTTGCACCATTGTTGTTAGATGTGAAGGATGTGACCATAGATATTCTAGATGTGGATGATATTGGATGTAAAAATGCATATATGGCATGGTAGGCTAGGCATTGATGGGCTTTAATGTACCTTATTGAGGTAGGGGATGCTCTAGAGTAAGAGGATCCTCTTGATTTAGATGATGGGAGGTAAGCAGTGATTACATTTGAGCTTTGTATAAACTTTTGATTTATTTTAGTTTCAAATTATGTAGCTAAAGTAGTGGCATACTTCATGTGTAGGTGAATTGGGAGGTGATCAGGATGAAGCATAGGCTAGGGTGGGAAATAAAGATGATGATTATTGGGAGACAATAATTGAGTTGACACTCTGAGAGCTTACATGACATGTACTTGATGATGTAGTGGAGGAGGGATTAATAGAGAGATAAATATTCATAGTTGGTATTCATGCTCATCTATTTTATGGGGCTTATATAGCGATAGTTTCATACGTTAGGGTAATAGGAGAGAGAGAGAAGAGTTAAGAGCTAAGCTTGATAGGCATAGGATACCTCCTCCTAATTTTGGATCTATTAGCATGAGGATCATGGATGAGTATATAGATATTTAGAGGTGATATGTGGATTTTTTTGAGGAGGATGGTTATCTACTAGAGCAAGAGATTCATTACAAGAGGCATGTGACAATTAGAGGAGGTGCAGGGCCATCAAGTGTTAAAGTGGATTATGGGAATAATACTAGTGGGGAGAGTGAGACTAAGAGTGAGGGCATGATGCATATTCATGATTGATTATAATTGATATTAGTGTATATGTTTTGAATTTTTTTTATATATATGGATACTAATTTGATTTTGACTCATGTGTATTATGTTATGGAATTTTGAGTATATTGGTATATTTATTGCAAAAAGTTAATTTGGCATTGATGTTGAGGTTACATATGTTTTGGTAAAATAGTATTTGGGATATGATCTGATTTTTGTTGATAAGTGTGATGCTAATGTATGATTTTGAATTATATTTGAGTAAAACTTTTCTATTGTTTTGTAATTTGTAAATTGATTTGATAAAGTGAGTTGGTTTCAGATTGGTAAAATAGGATATTGGTAAGATCAAGATTTGGATAAGTTGGTTTGGATAGGGATGGTTATTTATAAATAGGAATGTTAGTTGTTAGTGTTAGTAATTTGGCCTACCAATGCCAAATTACTACCCCTAGTATCCAAAACATTCCCCAAAAAGGTCAATTTCACTTTGTATCTAGTCAAACTAGTTAATTATGGTCTAAAAATGCAAATTTGGGTCAAAAAAATGTTAGGAATGTGGTTAAAATCATAAAAATTGATTTTAAAATTTATAAAATTATCTCAAAATAGCTTTAGTCATGTGAAAAAGGTGAAAATAGCCTAATTTTAAAGTTTCAAGTCATAAAAATGTTGCTTGATATCTTATTTAAGCCAAAAAGGCCCTTTTATCCCTCCCACATGCCAAATATATATTCATAAGGGTCAAAATTTTGTATTTTTAATTATTATACATGAAATAATTCTCAAATTTTCTATTTCAAGTGGTGGAGAGGGATAATTAGCTTTTAAAAGGAGAAAATAACTTATTTTCACCTATTTTGCAAGAAGAGTACAAAATCCATATGAAATCCATATAATATAGGGTAGGGGAGATATTTTATAGGACATATTCAATCTTCCATAGGATTTTTATGGAGTTTAATGTCTATATAGGCCCTAAACCAGCTTCCTTTTGCTTTCTTGCTTCTTGGCACAAGGGGATATGCCTGTAGGTTTTTTGATGGTATAAATTGATGGAGGAGGATAAAAATCTAAAATTTGGGTTAAATAAATTATTATAATAGGAATTAATAATGGTTTAATTGTTTTTTAAATTTTATTCTCCATGCTCATGAACCATCCAGTTGAAGTTAGGGCAAATTTTGTTGCCTAGTAACTAGAAAGGCAGTTGTTTTTCTTCATTTTCTCTTGACCTGGACATATTTTTTGGAAAATTAAAAGTTTTCCAGATTATTTATAACTTTATATACCCTTAAATTTCATTATTAATGTTTTATTAATTCAATTCAAGGTCAAATAGAGGTCTCAAACTCAACCAGTTAATTTGTAGTGTTGACAATCTTGTAAGGGTGAGTTATAAGGTCCAAGAAGAAGGTAGTATCAAATTGTCAATAATTTTTGTTTTAAAGGAGTTTTAATAAAAATTTCATGATTTATAATCATTTTTATTAGAGATTATTTAAGATTCATTGCCAAAGAAACCTAGTTCCATGCTTTGTAGTGTCTAAAATAGACTAGTTTAACATAATTTAAGGAAACTTTGCAAATTTTAAGATTTTGGGGATAACCATGTTTCAAGATCAGTCTATTTCACTCTTCTAAATGGACTCCAAACTCATGTGCTATTATTATTTAGTGACCATGTTTTCTTGTGACTCCTTATCTTGGTCTTGTCATATTCCTTCATACTCCTTTCATACCTCCACCTCACTCACTTCATATCACTGCCATGCTCAATATTTTCACTATGTTTTCTACCTTTTCTCTCACCCTTCATGATTTTTTCATTCATATATTCATGTTTTCCACCCTCATACGCTTATCCATTTCATGAAAGCTTGCCAAGGAAGCCAAGGTTTAGCTGGAAATCATCAAAGTATGAAAAAGGAGATTGAAAGCTAATCAAAGCCACATCATTTCATGGAAATGATCATCTACAGTAGTATAAATTAGTAAAGGTGTTTTATGTTTCAAATTAAGATAAACATAAGGTAAATCTCCTTGAATTCCAAACAAATCAAATACCACTCACATAAGAGAACAAGGGTTAGAGAAGCCATCTTCATGCAAGGTGAAAGGCATAATTTCCTATAGAAAATCATAATATAGTCATTAAGAGGATATAAATCGAGTTTATAAAGTCATTGTAACTATCAAACACATCATATCAAGTTGATATTAATCTTCTCTTCATCTTGGCCTATTCAAATACCCTCATATAACATAAGAGTCCAAGAGGAACATGATTAAATTATTAATGATGATCACTCTAAGGCCTAGTTCATATTCCTTCTATACATGGATGATGTCATAATGTCATGCACAAGCATGTTTTACTTTAATGAATGTTTTTTTGTTTGGTTTAAGACTCCTCTTGACTATTTAGGCCTAGTTGTCATGATAAATTCTTAAGGGAGAATTAGGGCTTTTGGATTTTCTTGTGAACTTTAAGAAAATATGTAAAACTTTCAAAGGTGGCTCAAGAATGTAGTGATCATCTATAAGAAAACACTAAGAAGGAGCATTGTCAGCAAGGCTACCCAATCAAGAGTGGCCATATGGATGATATGGAGTCATGATCTTATGTAATATGTATAGGGTTCATGAAACCAGTCAACAGATTTTATTCTATGATAAGGACTATACTTCTCTCATTATAAGGATAGATATATCTACCTACAGTTTTAAGGATGATCTTCAAGCCTAAATAAATACATGGCATAATAGCTATGTTATTCATAGTTATAGTTTTTATAAAAGGATCTTACAAAGGTGAAAGTGATTGGTCTACTAATTAATGTGTGAGAACATCAACTCTAGACTCAGTCAAGGGGTTTCGCTAACTCCAACGTAGCTCACTATGATAACCTACAACTCATTATAATAACTTACAGTCAAGGGTTAATTCACAAGGGTTGATAAGAATAAAAGATAAGAGACTTTAATGGTGTGTGAAATTTTCTAAGAATTATTGTTATGAGCCTAAATGATACTAAACATTTTAGTAGTTCAAATTTCTAAAACAAAATAATTTTTGATCATGGCTCAATCTGTACAGAGTGATATCATACAACCAAGGGTGGTTTTATAAGGTTCCAAAGATGGAACTTTGAGGTAGAAAGTCATTTCATTGTGTTCAAACAAGAGGGATTTTGAATAATCATGAGGGTTTGAGGAACCATAAAGACAACCTTCAATATCCCTAAGAGCCTACATATTTGTGTCACATTTCAAAGAGGCTTAAATGGTAATAAAACTATCCTTCAAGATTTAAAATATCTAATTTTTATTGGAAATGAGACATTAATAATTGAGTTTGAAAAAAACCTAAGGAAAACATGATTTTAAATTACATTTAAGACTAATAATGGCTTAATGAGAGGTGACTCCATCAAATAAAAATTATGTTACAGTCAGTGAAAGAGATCCTACAATTATCATAAGGTAGGGTTTTGATCATCAAATAGGATTTTAAAGGGATCAAAAAGCATAAATTCATATAGGGTTGTAAGAACCATCCTCTTATGGTTTATAATGTATCAATAATCAAGAGAAAAGTATAAAAGAGACCAAAAATACTTCTAAATAGTCACCTATAGTTCCTAAGAACTTACAACCAAGTGTTTGTTCATCAAAGGGACTCTTTGAGGGTTTTAACCCAAGACACTACTTGATTAAGAGGTAGAGTAGTATTTATTATTGTATGAAGTAAATAGGAAACAAAGATAAGTTTTATTTTTAAAATAATAGCCTCAGTGTAAAGAGTATGTCCTATAACCCCAAAAGGACACCTACAAGTCAGTGCTTACAGCCAAGGAGGGTCTTTAGTTAGGTAAAGTAGACCTTTATGAGGGAAAGGAGACTAGTTTGGTAATCATAAAGTGTGGATTTGGAAATATAATATGAATAAAGAAAGATAGGAACTTTTGATTTTAATGACAAACTTCTTGGGTAGGATAACTTATAGCCAACACCAAAATAACCTCTAGTTCATATTAAACTACAATCCATTAATAATGAGATTGAGTGCATGAATTATAAAGGAGATAGGGTTTGAGGTTTCATGATAGTTATGAGACATATTTAGATATTCATGAGTCATCATGGTAGTTTAAGACTCAAACCCACCTTATGCTTTGGCATACTCTCTATACATAAATGAACCTTGCTCATTATCTGTACATAAAGTTATATATTGTCAAATGTTCATAAGAGGAGAAGGTTTATGGATTATATTTTTCCAATTATTAAGGGGAATATCTCAAGGCTTTTTACTCAGTTAATCCAATCCAATATGCACCTATAACCAACCAAATTTTGAAACCCTACAGTAAGCTTATGGAACCCTACAGCCATGTATGAGAAGCACCTATACTGAAATAATGGTTATGGAGGATGGAGACCTTATGGAGAGGGTTTTGTGTTTATAAATTATCATAATTCATGAATATAGAAAATGATGATCCTTGAATTTAAGGATAAGAGTCCACCTAAATATCAATGAGGAGCTCCAGGCATCATAGGGTTAATGTTTGTTCATGACTGGTATATAGGTTTGAGACTAATGCTTTTTAGAGGCCATTTTTTGTCTTAGTTCAGGATAAAGAGGTTTGTGAGATATATTATATTTTTATAAACACATTTAGGTTATTGGTATCAATTAAATTTCATAGCCAATGAGCTTTAAAGAAACCTTTAGCCAAAATCATCACCTACAACTACTTTGAAACATATCATAGTCAGACGTTCTTTATTTCTTTTAGGAGAGATTTTGGTGTGAAGAGGCATCAAGTATGGATTTTAATTTCATGAAGATATAATTTATAATTTCAAGGAGACCTAAGAAAAGAATACCTATAGTCTTAAGCATACTACGAGCTTGTATTATGACTGTGTTAAGGTTTAATTGACAAAAATGAGGACTTTTCTATGAAAGGGAGTTATATCAAACATCAAGGCACAATGAGCATTAAGGTTAGAAGGTCATGAATATTAAAATGATTAATATTATATATTTTTTAAGTTATGATGGATTTCAAGGTAGCTTGCAGCTCCAACAATCTTCAATCCTTCTTAAACACAGTTTATCCATATAAGCTTGAAATTAGTAATTTGCCATGAGGAGATATGTAGAAGATTCCAAATTGGTCTATTATTATTAACAAACCTATTTAAGTTTTAATTAACACTAAAAATTATCAAACTTTATCAATATTCATCTTTTAAAGTGAAAATATAGTCATCTCAGAGCTTAATTACCTTGTTGGAGGTCTTGATCATGCTTAAAAATAGGGGTAGAGGAGTTTTCCAAACTATTAAAGGGAATATTGAGCCATAAATTTTTTTTTTTGATTTTAAATAAACAAAATCCATGAAATTCACCTCTAAAACATGAAAACTTAGTCAAAAAATGTAGATAGTCTATGCATGAAGGTCAAAATTAAGAGAAATTTAAAGATTCTAGGAGCTACATGCGGAGTTAAGACCTAGAATTTTGTGAATAGGGAAATAATTAGTTGGATAATATAATTAAATTTTTTAAAAACCATTTAATGAGTGGATATATTCATTTCTTTGTCTTAGACCTCAGCCTATTTGTTTGAGATCACCATTGGAGCATGCTTCATTTTGGAGTGCCTCATAAGCTTCTAGTTCCATGTAAAAGATTTATAAGCATGGGATGATGTTATTAAAATCATAATAATACCTATATATATTATAAAATCTCCAATTTTTATACAAACCATTCTCACATAGTGCTTTTCAAGCAAATAGGCACTTAGGCCAAAAAGTCATTTTTTGACTTTTCATGGAAAAGTAACTTTTAGAGTGTTTTAATAGCATGACACAGGTACCATAATTGTGTTTTAAGACTTTTTAAATCTTTGAAGAATCCATTATCATTTTAGTGGTTTTTTTCACTTTTTGTAGTTCTATGCACCCTTCCAAGCCTCCTGTTCAGATGCTCATATCTTTTACCACATGTGGAGTTTGGAAAAATAATATTATTATGTTGTTAGGACCCATATTAAATTATAATTCATAAATAATTGATATAATTTTAGGGTCTATGATTTATGAATAATCACTAAGAGCATAAGCAACTTAAAATACAGTCAATTTCCTACAGACAAATTTCATTCACATGGTAACTTTTCATATCTTTCACATGAGAGCCCATATGGATTAATTTGATAAATATAAATGTAATTGGTTCAATATTTAGAAGTTTTCACCTCATGAATCATTAGTTTGAAGTTTTAGCTTTAAAACCCTCCTAAATGCCCAAAAACTAGTTTTGAGAAAAGGGGATTTCAATGCAATAAAATCATGATGGATCAAAATAAAAACTTTTAAAACATAAATTAAACTTAGAGAGGATTCCATAAATGTAAATTTTATTCATAGATCTATGCATATAAGGGCATAAATCATGTTTTTTGTGGAAAAAATCATGTAAAATGAAGTAAAAGGTAGATCAATGGAATATAGTCAATGGATCTGAAGGAATAGGACTTTTTATTCATCATAAAATATTTATCTAATAAAAAATAATTCTAGAAACATCTATATCATCTTGATCAAAATGGCCAGTCTGCTAGAAAATGAGGCAAAATAGGCCTAGTCAACCCTATTGACTGAATGGCAAGGGTTTTTGCATCAAAATCACATATTTGATGATGAGTAAATAAGTTCCAAGCCTTGAATTTTTTTTTTTTTAAGGTTTCATGGTGTTTTTTTTTTAGGTTTCATGGAGTCCAAGTACATAGATATGCTAGTAGGTCTTTTGGCCTAATATGCCTAGTTGATCAAGTAACCAAGTTTGAGTTTAGAATTGAATGGTTGTTCAAAGATTTCAATTTTGAGTTCAATTCCAATTTTATAATATTTAATTAGGATTTAATTTTTATCTCACTCTTCAAGGGTCCATTTTCATGTAAGTGGAGGCTATTTGGAGTTGACTAGTCTTGAGTTTCAGTTGACTTATTATCAAGTGCCACATCTATTATTGTGTATCTTGTTAATTGAAGGCTTTCAACAATTACAATTTTTTTTAAGATGAATTTATCCACCTAGCGATTATTTTATCATCATCTAATGCAAGATGTATTTAATTTGAGTTGACTTGTCAAAAATTTCCACATACACTCTTGGTTTCCATGCAAAGGAGGACTTTCTCTTGTTTCAACTCAACTTTCAAATATATCAAGTGGAGTTTCCATTTGAATATTAGTGTATAATTCCATGACAATAATGTTGAATTGTCAAAATTAGGCCCACCATCAATATTTCTATGCCAAAGTTTGAAAGACATTCAAATTTTATAAAGGGATAAACTTTCAATGATTATTAAAAACATTGTAAAAGCAGTTAGTCAACCAAGACTAACACTTCCCATTTTTGAACACCATATTGGTTGTCATTAGCTTTAAGACACATATATATTGGCTTAAATAATCCATTAAAAAAATCTTAGAGCTGAAGTATAATTTGTAATCTGGACCATACATCAATAAAGAAGATTTTGTTTTACATAAGAGTTTTGGAGAGAAAATAGCGTGTATTTGATTATGTATCAGCATATAAGAGATATTATATCTCTTTTTAGTAGGTCCCTTCCTCACCTATTTATTCCTATATCACCTTTTCTAGGTCATTTAATGAGGTAAAATAAATTTTGTGATCCAAATCCTTTCAACCCTTCATCTGAAGTATTTATGGCTTAAGGGTAAAAATATGAAATTTTATTGATTTATATGTGTGCATAAATTTAAATAGTTTATAGAGAATATAAGTAATTCAAGTGTATCACCCCTTTAATTAGGATTTTATTTTAGTTTTCTCTTCTCCTTTTCACCCCACAAATCATAGTAGTTCAAATTTAACTAATAAATCTGAAGGGAACCAACCCTCTCTAGAGGTTCTTCTCATCATAGAGTCACCCACAATCTGAGAATTTCCAATTGTATTAGTTGGAGTGAGGGTGTACTTGTACATATTTAAGAAGGGTACACTCTAGAGTGATAATAGTTAGTAGAAGGGGATGGAAGATATCACTCTATATATATCAACCCCCTTATTACTGTATCACTATCTAAACCCTGATGGCCAACTAAACAAGTGAACATACTTATCATGCTATGTAGGAACATGCCATGTATCTAATATTATTTGTGATGCACTAAATATATCTATACATGAAGAATATATAATATTCAACCTCAATGTATGTGAAACTACAACTATGTGCTATGAAGGAGGCTCATCTATCCATAATCATAGTGGATTGCTATGTGAAATAACACCTTGTGGGCTTTGTTGTCATACATATGACTAAGTAATAAATTGAGATGGAATTTTAACCTATGAGGGGACTCATATAATATCAATCATAGTGTGTTGCTACATGAAAATAGGTCCATAAAAACTTGGTTGTAGTGAATATCTATCTAGAGCGGGTACTCTATGATGTTGGTTTATCTCATCTTAATCATAGTGGGTTGATACATGAGATAAGACAATAAAAACACTATTTTGGTTCCTATGACTATGATAGATATCTATATGGAACTAAACTATGTAATCCTTAGACTACACTACTATATGTAGGTTTCTCTTATTGTACTGGTATCCAAATCCTCTTAGTAGGTGGGATAGGAGATCTCCTATGAGACTTTATCCTAGAAACCACATGACTCTCACAATGAGTAACTGATTATTCCTATGAGGGAATGTCCTATTATGACTTAGTTGTATAGGAATTTGTTTTATGATTCCATGATGGAGGATATCTTGGTGGACCTAATGTGAATTCTATGATGTCATTATCAACACATCTCTTAATACAGTCCTTGATTCCATAACAATCATTATCTATATGTCTATGGATATGATGATAATTATAAAAGGGATGATGTGGATGCCTGTGTAGGAGATGTGGATCTTGATGATGAGTGTAATGAAATGTTATTAACCTCTTATCTATAGTGATAATAATATGACATATGGGGTTATCTCACTTTGAATCAAATTATAGTGGTACCCTACTCTTGTTCTTTATAGTGCATACTATAGGTGGTGCTCTGGAAACTATCTCTTTATTCTTAGCTAGTTACTTTTCTAGCTGTGGTATCCTATCTTGTTTTGTACATGGTGGATATTGAGTGTTAGGAGCTATATATGGAGGTAATGTTGTGAAATATAGAGTAATATAATTAATAGAATCTAACTTAATCAATCCCAATTTCTTCTCCAAAGATAAAATTCTATACCATAAGTTCATAAAGAGGACTCTATTTGATATAGTATATATTATAGGAGGGGTTAGTAAAGCCCCTTAATAAAGATATGATGTACTTTAAAATCTATTGGTTTATAGATCAATTGTAACATGTGTATCTTGAATTGTAAGATATAATAACTAACTGGCTCTAAAGTATTCTAATGCAATGTGTCAAGTTTCTCATATGTAACACAAGGACCCATGTTTTCTATGTAATATTTGAGAAATGCCTCCTCTAAATCATCATGTTTATGAAAGGAACCAATAGGTAGTAGATAAAAGAACCAATTATGGGTATTACCCACTAGTGTTTTCTAGAATAACTTAAGTAGAATCAAAGGACTTGTATGAGATGGCAAAGCCTTTCAAAATTCTTTAAGGTGGATGAATAGATCTCTAGTTCCATCAAATTGAGGCAATGATGGTATCTATAAATTCTTAGGCAATAAATATTTTACAAATGTTTTTAGAAGAGGGTTACCATGTAAGTCATTGGAATCCAACCAAGATTTATAAGCTGTATTTTCCAAGGTAAGGAGATGTATTTGGTGTTTTAATTCACCAACTACATGCATCAAAGAAATAATCTCTTGGTATGGTATATTAGTATCTTGAAGTGGTTTATTTAAAAATTGAATTTGATCATTTATTGTAGCCATGGGAATGCTACATTTAGCAATTGGATCATAGAGAGGGGGGTGTGTTCACTTGAAACTTTGGAGGAATGGGTAACTTGGACCTTAATAGAGAGATGTGGGCTACCATTCTCTTTGGGTGAAAAGTGAGAAATAGGTGCTATTATAGGAGGGGGTAGCTTGGGAGATTCATTTGTATTTTTAGTATTTAGCAAATCACATTCTAATTGAATAGAAAACGTGATGTTATTATTTACATGTGAATCATTTTAAATAGAAGCATGCATAGAAGTAGAATTAAAATTTTTTTAATGCATTATGTTTGATAGAAGGAGGGAGAGAAGAGTTAGAATCATGAGATGCATTTTCTTCTTCACTATATGTATAGTAGTCATCATTATTCCATGCATTATCACAATCAAAGTTTTGTTCATATTAACTGTCATTTAATATTCATTTTTATGTTCACTATCATACTCATTATCACTTCCATTATCACTAGGGAGAGGGGGTAAGAGAAGATGTTAATTCTTTTCTAATATATAATAAATTGTCATGTGAAATTAGAAAACTATGTTCATCTATGTTATCCTTGAATGGAGTGTATTCATTATTTTTATTTTCAATATGAGAAGTAAGAGTAAGAGATTTATCATTTAAACATTCTTTTGCCATTGTTTGAGTTGACAAAGTAGAGTTAAGAACATTCTATTGAATTTATATTATTTTAATTTGAATATAAAAGTAACAAGAGAGAGAGAGAGAGAGAGAGAGAGAGAGAGAGAGAGAGAGAGAGAGAGAGAGAAGAAGAGAGAGAGAGAGAGAGAGAGAGAGAGAGAGAGAGAGAGAGAGAGAGAGGAGAGAGAGAGAGAGAGAGAGAGAGAGAGAGAGAGAGAGAGAGAGAGAGATTAGGTTAAATGGAAGAAAGTTATCACCAATGAGAGGTTCACTTAGAAATGAATGACTAATTTTTTCATTTGATGTATTGTGCATAGGAGAATGAGCTGAAAAGTACCTTTCCCATTTATCAGAAATATTTTCTTTAGAAGAGGGGAAAAAAAGAGATAGGTTTGAGATAAGAAGATGTATCTAATTTTTATTCACTATAATTTTCATATGCATCATCATATTCCTCATTGCAACACTAGTAATTATCTTCATTGTAAATGAAATCATTTTCTGTATTTTTGGCTAATGTGTAATTTTGTATTTTTGTCCATTCATTGTCATAATTATGAGAAAAAAATTAGAAATTTATCTATAGGATGAGATGGAAGAAGTGCCTTAGTGGCCATTTTATTTATTTCACCAAATATAATATGAAAAATTAATATTAAGAAAATAAATGTAAAAATAACTACTAACATGGAGATTTTGAAAATATTTTTGACACTCCTAACAATTTGCAAAAATTTCAAAACTTTATCTATAAATTGTGAGAAAAGCTTGGGGTTTGAGGACCTAGTTTTAAAATATAGGGTTTTGGGTTGGAGTTTTAAATTTTTTGAAAACTATTACAATAATTTAAATTTTAAAATAAATTTGAATAAAATAAATGCAAAAAAAAATTATACAAAAATCAGAATTTTGAAATTGATTTTTTGCACAAAACTATGAAAGAAAAACCCTAAGGGTATCTAATACTTTAAATTTGTTTGAAGTAAGTCAGGTTCACCAAAAAAATTTATTAATTTTTAGAAACTATGGTTTATTTCTTAAAAAATAAAGGGTTTGGATTAAGAGGTGAAATCTAATCAAATATATATTTTATATCAATTTGATCAAATCAATTACATAGGGAAAAATAGTAACTTATCTGAAAAAATAGAATGAGATGATTATTTCAAAGGCTAAGAACTATTGTGTAGAACTCTATATATATATATATATATATATATATATATATATATATATATATATATATATATATATATATAATTTAGTGAAAGGATATGAGCATTGAAAATATGACACTTTGGTGTCTGACACTTTTGTCCACTCCTACTGCTATTGTCCAAACTAGTCATAGAGACCTAATTTTTTTGGGTTCTTTGCACTGTTCCTAGTACCGATGTTGAATGTTGATGGAATTTTTTATAGAACTATTTTAATCTTTAAACCCTAGGTCTATCTACACACATGAAAAAAACAAACATATCAAAAGCAAAAGGGGAAAAAAATAGGTTAGGGGAAGTATGATTTCTCAATCTAGAAACCCTATTGTCTTGATCATTACCTATATTAACCCTCAAGATAGGGTCTCAGATCAAATGTTGTTCTCCCTTAAGGAATGTGCATAATAAACATACATGGTATATTTAAGAATGAACTTTTGTATAGGCCCTTTCTTGATTAAGAATTCAAATATATGTGTGGTGTAGAATGTTGAGCTATACTAGTGACTAATTTTAATTATTTACAATGCCAAAGTAGTAAGTGCTAGATATAAAATGCCTTGTGAAGTCATTTATATACAATACTATTTATTTTTAGTTTAGGAGCTTTATCCACATTAGCCAACATTAAAAATATAAAAAAGACTTAAGGGAGGGGCTGAGAAGTGTTAGGGACCCATTAAGGAAGAAAATATGACCATTGGATAATAACACTGAGTAAGATAGGAGTGTCAGGCACTATAATCCTATAAAATTCTATTATCTGGGACTTATAAAAATAGGTTAGGATTGACACAAGCCAGGTTTTAGGGTCTCTGGGGGTATATGTTAGTTGACTAAGATGAGGAAGAGGTGATAAAAGCAAGAAACAAGACCAAGACAAGAAAAACAAAGACATGACTAGTATGAACAAGGCTAATATTCTCCATTCAGAGTCTCTTATGAAAATGAATATGAAAAGACATGATATGTGTGGTTACTTGACCAATTTAGGGTGTATACAACATCCATAAAGTAATCTAAGACCCTCACTTTTTTATCTTATCCCCTAGTCCCTCAAGTTTTTTCCACCTAAAAACTAGCACAATAATTTAGATAGTAGTGCCAACCGAGCTAGTGTCTTAGTTTGGGCACTATTATCCTTTTCCCACCTTTGGCAACCAACATATATCTTTGCAAAATAAAAATCACCTAGGGTTAGCCTAGACATCTTTTAGGGCCCACACAAATATTATAACAATATATAAATGATTGTTAACCCAACATTCACTAGATGGAAATCAAATTCAAATAACACAAACTAAATTAGAACAAGTTGAACAAAATAAAGGTTATCAATCCCTATTCTTCACTACTTCTACATAAAACCATCCATAAATATCCCAATCTTAGAATACTTAGATTTACAATCATCATATCCACTCAAAATCACTCAAATTGACATTCATACTACTTTCACTTGCACTTGTACCAACACTTAAGTTAGGAAAACTACATCAAGATTGATCCCTCCTTAGTGTATTGGTATGTAGGTAAATCTCATCATAATAGTGTGTTAAGGATTTCCATCCTACCCCACTAACATCACAATTTGATACTTATGCCAATGGAATGCCATATAAATATGGAGGTTTTGGGTTTTTATATAAAATAAGTCAAAATAGATCATCTACAAGGAATCAAAACTTATGTGCATAGGAATAGGATTGGTAGACTTAGACACAAGTGAAACCAGAAGATCAACAATTATGTACAAAGGAAACTAAAACCAAAAAGACACTAGTTCTATTGACACTTCTATCCAATTGAAGAACTATTATGCAGGAAGGGTGTTTTGACACTTGGATCATATCCATGGTACTCAGATCATCTACTATCCCATTTTGTAGCCTCTAGATCTCGTGTCTCAATCAATTTATAGCTAAGTACTTATTTATTTCATTTATTACTTTTTAAAGAAAGGTAAAACTAGGTCAATTCTATTAAAAATTAGTGACTATATTTATTTCATATTTATAACCTAATTTCCTATACTTGGACCCTTTAACAACCTCAAGCTTAAACTCCATAAACCCTAAAAATTTAAATCATAAAATGATACTTGAGTACTAAGAGTGGTTACTTTAGACCACCAATTCATAGATTATATCTAGGCCTATCTTAGGGCCTATTTAGACACTTATCCATCCTTTTTGTGGGCCATACATATCCCTAAACATCCCTAAATCAATCCTAAACCCTCACTTTAACATCTTGGCCCCCTAGTGCCTTAGGTTCTACTGCCTAAACACTAGTGCCATAATTTAGACATTAGCAACAATGGTGATGGTGTCCCCAATTTGGGTGCTATTATATTTTTCTAGAATTTTACCACTAAAGGAAATATTTTTAAAACAATAACCACCTAAGGTCAGATTAGACCTCTTTTATTACCCACACAAACACTATAATAGTATATACATGAGTTTTAGCCCATTATTCAAGGGAGGGAAATTAGATTCAAATAACATAAAATAGCTTAGAATAAGTTATACACAATCAAGTTATCAATCCATATTTTTTCATACTTATAAATATAGCCATCCAAATCCATCCCAAGATAATAATAATTAGATTTATAGTCTCAAAATCCATTCAAAAATCACTCAAACTAATATTCATACTGGCTTCACTTACACTTACACCATCACTTAGGTGGGAATAACTACATCAATCTTGATCCTTCATAAGAGTATTGGTATGTAGACAACTCTCATCATAGTGGGGTGTTGATAATGTGCATCCTACCCCACTAACATCAAATTTGATACTTGTTCCCACTAGATGCTCTAAAAACATGGATATTTAGGGTTTTACATATAAAATTAGTCAAAATAGGTTACCTACAAGGAATAAAAACTCATGCACACAGAAATAGGGCTGGTATACTCAAACACAAGTACACCCATAAGCTCAAAATAGTTTTCCATAGAGGAAATTAGCATCAAAATAAGGACAATAGTGCTATTAGCACCACTATCCAATTAGGGTGCTACTATCTAGGAAGGTTTTTGACAATGGGATTATATTTATGACACTAAAATCAGCTCCTATCCCATTTTATGGCCTCTATATCTCCCATCTCAATCAATTTATAGATAAGTACTTATTTACATCATTTAATTTAATTTTTAGAAAGGCCAACTAGGTTAATTATATTATAAATGAGTGGCTATGTTTATTGTAAATTTCTACCTTGATTTATTATACTCATACCCTTTAACAACCTATGGCTTACACTTCTTAAAATCTAAAACTTTTAATCAATTATTAAACCTAACTTACTTCAAGCACATTATTTCAAACCCTAATGCACCATTAGGGTTTCCATTATTATTTCCAAAATATACCTAGTTTTTTAGTTTGCATCCTATCATCATTATTATCATGATCGATGTCATTTTCTAATTTTAGGCACAAAGTCTCATGGTTTAAATTTCATGCCTATTGCCCACCATTTATACAAAGATTCACATGTATGTCACTCTTCTCATGGATAATTTTAGAGATAATCTTATTTTACACATTTTTTCACCCTATATTGAGTCCTTCTTATATGGCTCACTTTGAATTACCTCTGATTACTACTCACTAATAAAGAGCTTAGATGATTCCTTTTATTCTAACCCCCACCTACACAATATGATTAGTTTTTCTCACATCATACCTCTACTAATCACCTTTGAAAAATAATAGATCCTATAGTTTGAGTTATTACTAGATGAAATAGGATGCCTCTTCAGCCTATACAAGAATAACATAACCCCATCATCCCTCTTCATCCCTGAAACACTATAACATGACCTATAGATCATAAAAAAACATTAGATATTGTGTATCAATTAAGAAACACATTTGAAAAGAAATCCATATTTAAATTACTTCAATAGGAAACTATTTTTAGAGACATTCTTTTTCAAAAACTCAATCATACAGCTTTGCCTCATGACACAGATCTAGCTTACCTTGCATATATTATGAACACTATCAAGTAAATTGAGGATGTTCTATCTTTTTCCAATGATAATTTTCCATCACAATCAATTATTGATTAGAATATATCACTCTTTATTATGACACAAATCAATACCACTTCTATTAAATGAATTCCAATTGATAGTGGTTTAAGACTTAACATATGCAGCGTCACATTTATATAGACTATGGGGGTTGACATAGGATACATTTAGGAGACATAAGAATATCAAAGGTTTTTATGACATTCATAGACAAACATTCAGTTCTATTACATTAGATATTATAGTTGGGCCCAAAACCCTATCTATATAGTTTCAGGTGATGCCTAATCATTTTTACTACAACTTATTGCTTAGGAGACATTTGATACATGTTATGGAGGATGTAAAATTTACCTTACATGTATGCATCAATTCTTTTACATGGTGGATACTTATACACTTGTAAAGTAGATAATCAACCATTCAGATATTGTAGAATCATCAAGCCTACCACCCTGAGTACATATTTAGATGAGACACCTCATGTTATTATAGATTTTAAACCTTACAAGACTATGCTTGAGTAAATACATACATATGATATTGGGGAATTTACCAGTACCATTCCTAGATCAAAATTAGATCCTCATAAATATAATTACCTTCACGCATGATGGATAAGGACCCTCTTATAGTAAACCTATCCCTACCTAGGGAAAATGATGGGATTCTCATAACACAATTACCATTACTTGTTAATTCAAATGAAGTATACATCCAAAAATCTAATATATATTCCTAGGACACCACATAAGATGATCTAACTCCCATTGAAAATTATTATTGCTTATGTAGATTGAGATTCACACCAATGGGCCTTGTAGAGTACAAAGATGATTATAAAGTACTCATGCCTTTTTCTACATTAGTATCACCATTAATTCATAGTCCCATAGTTATAACCCCACCTAATTGGTTAAAGTTAGAGGAAAATACCTCCATTAACTTAGTACATATGGTTAAATCTATGTATATTGACCCAATTATAATTTATGTAGGTAGTTCATAGGATAGACCACATCAGATTCTATAGATATTACTTGACATAGGATTGATGTCATTACCCATAGTTCATCATAGATCCATTAGTAGATTATCATTGTAATGAGGTTAACCCCTTTATAATTTTCATAGGATTATAGTATATGATGTAGATACATGCTAAACATTACAACATAAGTTGAATAAGTTCAAGGCTCATGGCACTATTCATATTACATAGCCTCCACCTCCACTGGTATAGGCACTAGGATAGAATTATCATCAACACAGATACTTAAGGAATGATCCATTTACTATATATATTTTTTAAGGATAGATACATACCCTATGTTGTTATAGATATGTATTTTTATCCTAATACTTGTAATGTGGAATTTTTACAACACATAAGACATCAAGGGAATGAGCTAAAACATGCGATACATTAACAACATTCCATAAGACATATCACACTACTAGTTTCATGTGGCCAAAAGGTATCAACCACATTATTATTTATTATGGGAATAAGAAATAATATATATGTTACACTTATAAGTACATGGTTATAGGTGATGGATGCCATAGTTTATTGATCAGAGAGATGTTTGATATTTATTCATGAAGGACACATGGTCTACATTCTACATGATGGCATAGTTGATAACCATGGGTTTCATATATATACTCCATGATCCAATGTGGTTTACCTTAGGAATGAATAAGAGGAATATTACATAGTAGATCATCATATTATTCAGATGCATATAATCTAGACTAATGCCAAGGGTAAGGCTACACTGATACACATAGGATGGTATGATGATCATGATGATGAGAAATTATTTGAGTTTGGATATATCCTTTATCTAACATCAAATGATCTCCAACTTGATCCACCATTTTATTATCCACATCCCATGGATGTGCTCGTAGGTTTATAGAGACATTGCACTTCAGTTGTGCATTATCTCAATTATTTCTAACATTTACTTATACATAGCTTATATCATAAAAATAAAAAATAATATAATTTTCCAAAACACAAAGAAATTCAAACATTTAATAAAAAATATAAATTATATATTTATGCATTACCACATTTACACTTATATTTTCCAAACATTGCATATGTTAGTTATCTTAGTATAGTCAGTTTTTATCATACATACATGCTTCACTTATTCTTTTTGAGTGTTCACAGATATTTACAAGACTCATATCCACTACATAGATCCATATTTGATATTGTCTACCCATTGGGTGAATATACATAGATACATGTGGTCTTCATTTGATAAATTTACCGATTTTGGGCCATTTTACACATAATTTTGATTTTCAAGTTACATCTTTCTAAACTTTAAATCATAAATTTAGAATTGTTATATCTTGTTATTGATCATCCTACACTACTCAAATTCATTACTGACTACTGGTACTCCTCTAGACTCAACTTATGTACATATTTAATCTGATACATATTTATACCACATGTTTATGCACACTTTCTTTTCTAGCTTTCTTAGTTTAGACTTGATTTTTTTCTCTATGTTTCTTCTATTTGAGGTCATTTGAATATGTCATTGTTCTATCACTCTCCACCACTTATTTTCATTATATGTATGATTTGGACATGTGCCCATGTAATTGTGTGTACCTTTATGATTACGTATACATACATTTGAACATGTCCTTTCATGTGGCTCTAAGCTAACTTACCTATTATTTTTATTTATGGACATTAGAACATTTCCTTATATGTCTTACTTTCTTATATTTAGTGACATGTACCCATGTACCTTGTATTTTGGTCCCTTATAATACTTTGTGTTCCTAATATGTTTTTTATTTATGCTTCCATGTATACATAATGTGCATGCCACTTGTCTCTTTCTTTTTGCACACTTCGGTTTTAAATTCCATGAGGGACCTCATGCATCTCCTCTTACTCCTTAGGTGTCATGATGGACATCATGACCCATCCCCCTAAGTAGTTACTTATTTTATTACTAAAATTTTAAGTTCATATACATTTTTATATCTATATTAAAAGCTTGATAAATTATATGTCTAACATATACTATACATTACAAACTTATGCTCAATTATCTTACATTCCAATGTTATATATGCACATTATATTGATTTATTATTCATATATCATATATACGCTAGCTAACACATATTTTGTAGATATTTTTATTTTGAGGATATTTTTTTTCATAGGTTCAACAACTCCACTAAAAACACATGTAATTCATAGAGGTTTTTCATAAAGATTAGGATATTCAAATGCATTCAGATTATAGTTTTTAGTGTATAGGTGCAAAATATATAAATTAGTCTTAGGAAAACACTATTGGAAATGATCACATAGAGGGAATTTTTAGTTACATATAGATTAATATAATTAGGCATCCAATGCACAAATTAGGACACTAACACCACTAGTGATACTATCTAAGATATGGTGCTACTATATAATAACCTCAGTTTTAGGAAATTATAGATTATCTAGAAATGTACAGTAGGTATAGTTTGTGTTTCTACATGTTCAATTACAAATAAATTTTTTTGGATTTGTTTAGCACATATTCATACCAATTTTATTATATTAATGGAATCATGTGTATCATTATCATTCCCATTTCAGTTTAGATACTCAGATACAAATTATTAAAACTCAATCTAGAATCCATATACTCAAATATCAAAATTGGGGACATGTGCATGGCACATTATTTCTATATGATCAATTATGAACCAACTTATTAGATGAAATGACAAACTCCATGTCACTCTCTACATTTTACACAATAAGAATCATATTCTGTGTTACACATCATATTGATTCCTTACTTCATATGCATCGATTGGCATTCTTGAGTGGCCTAGAGCTACCTAATATTCTCAAGTGGCCTAGATATGTTTTACATTTTAAATTTTATGAGTGGCCTAGAACCATCTTATACAATTAATTTACATCACATAGCTTTAGTTCATATGAATCTACTACACATGGGTAAACAATGATGGAGTCTATTGGAAGCATAACCACTAAGAAGGTAGGGGTGAATCAGTGCCCTTAATTTTTTTTTTAAACTTGATTAACTCAACTAGTTATCCATCACATGCATATGAATATTAAAATCAAATCAACATCACAATGAAATCATACATAAAAAGCATAAACATATCACAACACACCATATATGTGGGAATCTCTCATGGGGGAAAATACCCACTAACCAAAGCTTTGGACTACTTTTCCTATAAATCAGTAAGGTAAATTTAGTTGAGAATCAACCCAAGAAGGAATACCAAACCCTAAATTTAGAAATCACAAACTTTCAAGGAGGATACAACCCCATAGGTAACCAAACACCAATTTATCCACCTCTTGAACATGTACCAAATCAACCAAGATTTGAAACTCCACCTAATTCTTGTTGTCTTCTCACAACTGATGATGGTCTCTTAGCAATCTTCTCTTTCTCTCCTTAAATTATGTCTTCTACATATAAGCAAGTCTACCCTTATTCTTTTGTGCTCACTATGCCTTCAAAAACTGAAATCTAGATCTCAAGACCTATAATCATATCAAGAAAACATCACTGATATCCCTTAACACTCTACTTTGCTTCATTCTTCATTCATTAAACATTAATCTATTCTCTCTCTCTCTCTCTCTCTCTCTCTCTCTCTCTCTCTCTCTCTCTCTCTCTCTCTCTCTCTCTCTCTCTCTCTCTCTCTCTCTCTCTCTCTCTCTCTCTCTCTCTCTCTCTCTCTCTCTCTCCTCTCATTCACTTGCAAATTACCTCACTATTTGTTTCCTTTCATTGAGTAACATATACATACACTATCTATATTTATGGCATGTATTCATGAACATCCTTACCTCTATGACCTACCCCTCAAATAAATTACATATTTAAAAATATTTTCTCTTATTTTCTCTATTTTTTCTAGACAAATAGGCCTAATTATCCTTCCTTTAATACAAGTCACTTTTATACTATCACTCTCACTTTCTTGGTTAACCAAGACATAATATAATAAGAATAAATCCTTCATTATACCTTATAACACATTATAATAAATTAATAATAAAAAATAATATCAACCTAAGGTCGGTCAAACACATTTATAACTCATTCTCCACTTTAGGCCTAACGAGACCTAATTAATTAGGTCCATCCTTGTAATGAACAACCAAAGAGCATTTATGGCCCATATGACCTCTCTCAATGAGCAAAACCTTTTCATATACTTTTTTTCCATTTTATATGAGTCTTATACATGCATATGTATTCAAAAACCATTCTCTTTGACTTAGAAAGATACATTATCTCTCATACACTCATTAGGTCTCATGAAGACCTAATACAAATATGACTATCTTTCTCTCGACTAACAAAGTCTTATTGAACTTATTGAAAAGACATGATCATATTTAAAGAATGATAAAAAAACTAACCTATGGTCCTAATACCAAAACACATCTTCTCTTGAATCCTCACAAGACATCATGGCTTAAACCAATACAAGACACCTTTTCAGCTATCACATAGTCAAAATAGGACTGTGAGACCTCATTCACTTTGATGACAATATTATGAAACTATTTTTACTACATGATATGAAAATAGGTACCAAAAAACATATAAATTGATCATATATGACCTAAATCTCATCTTTATGAATAAAGTACACCAAAGATTCTCATGGAACTCTTCAAAGAACAACTCTTCAAACACTATCCACACATAATCAATACCATGTTATGAACAAATAGAACTTCAATCACCTTTAGACCACTAAATATATTCATTGTAATTAAATAAATTAAATTTGTCTTCTTATGACCTTATGGGGTCATCATGACATCTGTAGAACATTTTAACTCATGATACAGCCTTAAAGAACACTATAACAACTTTCTTCATTAAAGTCACTAGCATCTTGACATGCTTCAAGAAAACATCACCTACAAAAATTTCATGCTTACTTTCAAGTCACATATATCATGAAAAAATCAATCTCTTAACATATATAGTCCTTAAAATTTAAGTAAAATAAATTTACCAAGAAGATGTTGGTCTTGAGAACCAATCATCAACTCTTTCAAACCTTTATTCTGATATAAATTCTTAGACACCACTTAAGAATTCAAACATGCATTACCAACATAAGAAACTAAGATAAGCATTACACATACTTCACCTAATGTTCACTAAGATTTCACGTATCATAACATATTCATTTACTTCAAGATCACACACCTTAGGTTTTGCAAACATAAAATGACTTGAAATCCTCATGTCATTGAATTTCATGTCTTGGGATCATTATTCACATCTAAGGCAAAAATGACCATCCTCAAAGCATCTACAAGATCTCCATGACATTAAGAACATCTTCAAACACTTTTTCCAATCACCTTGAGAGTCTAAGAGCACCAAACAATTCTACAAGAAACATTATTATACCATTGTCAAACACTTTGACATTTGGTCAGCTTCCATGATGTATTTTTTGCATAAACACATTTTTTCAAACCTCCTTCAATGCATATAAATGATTTATAATGAGGTAAAAATATCATTAAATCCTTATAACATCAAGCAAAGTGAATTATACAAGTTCTAATCCATATTTCTCTCCTCAGGTCCACTAAGAAAAACCTAATCAATATAAGTTGACTTTGACCTATATTTATAGCAACTATAGAGACTATCAAAAACACTAGTAACTTTGAGGATTATTCTCACACATTCCACTTCAACTTTCCTTTTTATACCAATAATACTTGATAAAAATCTTAGATTATACACATAAATCTTTGCTCTTAGGTTTTATTCTCATACACATAGTGATTTAAATTTGAATTACAATGGCTATTTTATTTGAATCTCAACAACTATTTCCTACAACTTTAAAATGATGGCCTCTATCATGTGACAACTAACAAGGGCAACTTTGGAGATTTATAACTTGAATAAATAGACTAATCAAGAAACCCAAATTTTAGGGGATGTTTATGGGACCAATATCAATATCTTCAAAACTTCTAATGACCAAAATTGACTTTTACCATATAATTAATAAATGTACAAACAAACTAAATCATTCATACCTTCATGACAACCTATGATGGTTTAGCCTCTCTCAAGAAATAATGGCACATTCTTCTCTCTCTAAAGGACACTATAAGGCACTAGAACCTTACAAATGAATCTAAGGATGAATAACAACCTTCTAAAACATCTAAAAGATCTACAAACATGAAATTAGACCTCTAAACACTAAATACACCTGTTTGTCATTAATGCACTAGACCTCAAGCTTTCCTTGACATCAATGACAACACATGACACTAATGGCCATATTCCAACAATCTCCCCCTTTGTTATTGATGGAAAACCACAATTATAATGAGTCTTTTGATTTGATATTTCTCCTCCATTCTGATCTTTCTAAACCACACTTAGAATGCTTCTTCTAATCTGATATTTCTCCTCCATTCTGATCTTTCTCCCCCTTTGACATTAATGACAAAGGGCCATGTAAAATCTCACAAGATCATCCATATAAATCCTTCTTGATAATTGGAATTCAAAAACTACTCAAAGAGATGGAAAATTCCCCCTAACACCATGCATATCTTAGAAAACCTATTCTCAAACCATATTCAACCACATAAGCTTATTTAACTGAAACATCTCGCATATGTTCCCCCTCACTCTAGGCATACCTTTCATTCTATTAATGAGCATACCTCAGTATGAACTTATCCACTTGGGATTATGAAATACATGGATTTTTCAACCACTTGATTACAACGAAGAGTAATAACTCTAACCTTCCATAAATGATATGACCTTCTCAATATTCTTCACCTATAAGCTGACTTGGACTAATGACTCACAAAATTTCTCCTTGACTCATCTCACATAAGAAACAAGTCCATATCTCACATTATTCTCATGGGACCTAATTTAGTTCCCCATAACTCCATGTTCCTCCTAATCACACCACTTGAAGCCACAAATCAAAAGATAGCAACTAAAACATACATGAATTATCACAAGATTGACATAACTTATTTGAATACACCTTCACCCTTGCATAAACTACTAACTTCATACTAATATCTAAAATTCTTGGACCCAAGAGACCTCTTTAAAATATCAATACATCTTCTCATATGAATCTCACCACTACTACTGATCTGAACATCAAAACCTTACTAAAGGCAACTAGACTTACCTGAATCCATCATCACAAGAGCTCTCAAGACACTACACCCATATAAATCTACATCAAACTAATATATAAACTAATCTATCAACTCACCTTCATGACTTTCTTGTCATGCAACATAGCCAAGACCCAACAAACATCCACCATGCTTCCTCTTTCTGCAAAGTGTTTCCTTGAAGCCTAAACAAGACACCCCACACAAAGGGTCCTAGAATAAAGTGAACCTAGGAGATGCCCACATATCCTCTATTACTTCCTTGATCCTCTTACATCCATAAGAGTAATTTCTTTCTCTTATAATCCATTTAGGCATGTCTAACTTATTTAACTCACTAACCTCAACATCCATGATGTTGTTTATCTTCTCAACTCTTGCAATTGTCTTACCTTCTAACACATTATCATTAGAAACTAAAAATAGTTAATATTAACAAGGCTCATTTTCAACTATAAAAATAAATTATCTTTTATCTCTAGGCTACTTAGGACTAGTATTCACTATCTTTTCTACCACTCTTGATAACAAGAGCTCCACATAGTCCTTCCTATCTGATTCTTTCTCCACTATAGAAAGTAATCCATTCTCATTCTTAGACTTAATTTGATCAACATTTATTATCTTAGGTTTTCAAACCTAAGTTTGGCCCTTCTCATATCTTATAGGAGCTCCATATCCTTTGACATACCTTGATGATCTATTTACTTCACTTGGACATAATTTAACAATATGGTCAACCTTATGACAATAAAAGCAAACAACATTTCTCATACCTTTTTATTGAAGGTCACTGAGATCTCCATTTTACTGATTGATTCTCCTCATAGAGCCTCTTATCCTATGACCAACATAATGATAAATAAAATAATGGCCATGAAAAAAATGGGAAAACCTGAAAGCATTGGGTTACCTAATTAACTTCTTCAATTTGCCCTTCAAACTTACATCCTTATTACCCTAGATTTATATCTCATGATATTTATAAACCTTGACTATGATAATATCATAATTATCCTTCAAATAACCAAACTCAGCCTTCAACTAATCACACTCTTCTTCTCTTGATCTTAAACTTGAATATGTAACCTCTAGTTGATTCTTAAGATCCTGAATAGAATTTATATCATATTTTTATTTTAAATACAAATTAGACTCCAAGATAAATACCTACTCTTTAATATCATTGACCATAGATTTCAAATATTTATTCTCCATCCTTAGCTACTTGGACATCTTGTGCTTCAAATAACCTCCTTTAGGCTTTTTATTTCTAATCCAAAGGACCTAATCTAATACCAATTATTAGAAGCACAATCATTAAGTGGTCAGGGTGAATTAGTGACCTTAAAACTTTTGTTTTAACTTAATTAACTTATCTAGTTATCCATCACATCTAAATGAATATCAATCATCTAAGAAACATCACAATGAGAGAATACATAGAAAGACTAAACATATCAAAACACACCATATATGTGGGAAAACCTCATGGGGGAAAAACCCCACTAAAAAAATATTTAGACTACTTGTACTATAAATTAATAAGCCAAATTTAGTTGAGCTTCAACCTAAAAAAGGAACACTAACTCCTAAATTTAAAAAGATTCAACTTGAAATGAGGGTACAACCCCTAGGTAACCAAGCACTAATTTATCCACCTCTTGACCAAGCACCCACTCATCAAAGCTTTGAAAATCCACCTAATTATTTTTTTCTTCTCACAAATGATGATGGTCTCTTATCAATATTCTCTCTCTCCTTCAATTTTGTCTTCTACATACAATCAAGTTTACTCTTATTCATTACTCACTATGCCTTCAAACACTATAATATAGATATAAATACCTATAATCATATTAGTAACACATCATTTATATCCCTTGATACTCTAATTTGCTTCATTATTCATGCATTACACATGAATCTCTTCTCACTCTCATTCACTTTCAAACTACCTCACTATTTACTCCCTTTCATGAAACAACCTAGACATATATCATCTAGATTTATGGCATGAATTCATGGCCATCCTTACCTCTCTACCCTACCCTTCAAATAAATAATATATTCAAAAATATTTTTTATTATTATCTCTAATTTTCTATACAAATAGGCCTAACTATCCTTCCTTTAATATAAGTCACTTTTGCACTATCACTCTCACTTTCTTTGTCATCCAAGACATAATATAATAATAATAAATCCTTTATTAGACCTTATAACATGATATAGTAAATTAAAAATAAAAAATAAGGTCAACTTAAGGTCTATCATACACCTTTAGAACTCATTCTCCTCTTTAGGCCTAATGATACCTAATCAATTAGGTCTATCCTCTTAATGAACAACACAAAAACCTTTATGGTCCATATAACCTATCTCAATGAACCAAACCTTTTCATATATTTTTTTTTTCATTTTATATGAGTATTCTCCATGTATAGGTATCCAAAAACCATTCACTTTCACTTATAAATATCCATTATCTCTCATACACTCATTAGGTCTCATGGAGACCTAATATAAATAGGACTATCTTTCTCTTTCTTAACAAAGTCTTATTAATCATATTAAACATACATGATCACATTTAAAAAATGATAAATAAACTCACCTATGGTCCTCATGACAACACACAACTTCTCTTCTATCCTCATCAGCCATCATGGCTCAAACTAATACAAGACACTTTCTATCCTATCACATATTCAAAATAGGTCTATGAGACCTCATTCATTTTGACAATATTATAATAATATTTTTCATCCTTCATGATATGAAAAAAGGAAAAAACAACATATAAATTTATCATCTATGACCTAAATGTCATATCTATGCACAAAAGACACCAAAGCTTCTCATGTAACTCTTCAAACATTGTCCACACGTAGTCAATACCCTATTATAAAACACATAGAACTTCAATCACCTTTAGACCAATGAATATATTCATGGTATTTAAAACAATTAAACTTGTCCTATTATGAACTTATGAGATCATCATGACATCTATATAAAATTTTAACTCATGATACAACCTTGAAGAACACTATAACAACTTTCTTCATTCAAGACACTAGCATATTGACATGCTACAGGAAAAAAATCACTTATAAAAAACTGATACTTAATCTAAAGGCACATATATCATTCCAAAATCACACTTGGAACATCTTTAGTCCTTATAAATAAAGGGAAAAAACTTTACCAAGAAGACATTGGCCTTGAGGACCAATTATCAACTCTTTCACACCTTTGTTCTGATCTAGATTTGTAGACACCACTCAAGAATTCAAACATGCATTACCATCATCATAAAAAATGAGGGAATAATTACACATACTTCACCTAATATTAACTAATATTTCATAGATCATAACTTTTGTCACAAATCTTTCACCCTAATTTTTTTTTTAAGCTTCTTCTAGATTTGGACAAAATGGGAACATTTCTAGGCATGTGGGTGTACCTATATTACAAATGAGCCTCTATGTTTAAGGGATATCTCCTTGAATATTTATTGAAATGTTATTATCTATGATAACTAATTACTTATGGGTAAAATATTTATATATTTCATGAGTTAAACCTAATCTAAAGGTGGTAATGCACTAAATGTTCAAAGATCCACTCTCAATATTAAACTCACTAGCACACTAATAGACTATGAATAAAACTAATACAGTGTCTAAAATGGTTTCCAAGAAATAATGTTTCACCTAGAGGTCAATTTTATGGACTTAGTCTAGAGGAAAATGAGAGTAAGGATTTATTGGAAGCACTTATAGTCAACTATCCACTCTATACCTAAGACCTCAACCTTTAAACATGCTAGATAACCTGCAAAAAAAATTATTAGCACTTAAGTTGAACTTGGACCTATAAATGGAAGATGATAACCAGTTTTGTATATCAAATAAATATAAAAAACTAATCAAAAATTATTAAACAACTAGGAAATGCTCTATTCATTACTCCAAGAGGTGTAGACTACAATTTTTGGTAGAGTCTAGTCATATCAACTTGAGGGATACTTAAAAATATCTCAAAGGTTGAATTTACAGAAGAAAGAGAATTTAGATAGAGAGAAATTGGTGATAAAAGAGGAATCAATGAGCTCAACTCCATTTGAACTGAAGTTACAACTACCTCTACATTTATACTCATTCAAATTTCTTAATTGATCTAGGTTACTTCAAGTGGTTGCTCAATTATATTATTCCCTCATTGATTATACATGATGTTACAATAGTATGATCAAGATGTTCTAAGTTGGGTCCTAGAATCAATGCAATTACAATTATCATATTAATATGTTAGAGCTTTATCCTAGTGATAACTACTCTTCACAAATTTATCACGACATGCAAAGGTGGAAAGAAGGGTCCTTTTCATGAAGTTGGCCCTATAGATGAAACCATTGGGTTTTAAATGTATACCTTCATGGAATCCTTTTAAATGTTATCTCTTGTTCAAATTGGATCATGCTCAAACTCATCCCCATGTTTATAGGTCCATTATAGATGGAAAACCTATCTCAAACTATTGGTTTTGCTATAGTCATTATGTTAATGTAGACCTATATACTATATATCCCCCTTTTGATTATATTAGGTCCAAAATAGACCCATTCTATCTTTATGGGAATTGAGAGTTCATCATATGCATAGATATTTATTTTTAAAATGGTGAACAAAGTCACAAAATGAACCTTTCATGACATAAAACCTCAAGCTAAAGGTCCATATTAAGCTTTAATGGTGGTCCCTTTATGTCCTTTAACTTGATTACATCAATGTGTCCCTTTAATGGCATTTATCTGAGCTCCAATAGCTATGAGATGAACCTTATAATACTTTGTTTTCTCCAATAAAAAACTTTCCATTTGGTTCAAATTTACCCATTGCAAATGACTCAAACTAATCAAAATGCTCAAAACTATCTTTACTATCATTAGCCTTGTAGATATCTACTATTAGATCTTGACCTTTTTGACCTCCTACACATCATTGATCTCCTTGGTATGAACATATGTGGTCCATTGATTTCCTACCACAAAGATCCTTTGACATGATGACTCGAGATCACACCATTGGATCAAGATATATGAAATAACATAGATCATTCAATTTGCCTAGACCTACTGAACTCAAATGACTAATTCATGAGACCTAACTTTGACATCTGCATGCCCATATTTGACATTTGTGTGAATGTATTTGACATTCACATGACTGTCATTAATATTTTTGAAACCCAATGGTTATTTACCATGTATTCAATTTTGAATCCATGCACTCATCATTTGATGTTCACATGACTATCATTGATGTCTACACAATAGTCAATCTTTTGGACCCTAATAGATAAATGTTGAGTTTTATTTTTATGTCCACGTGAACATTTCTTCTTGTAGGTTCAACTTTAGAAGCTCATAAATTAACCTAGAAAGGTCACATGGACTTAAATTTTTTGGATCATGTTCCTACCATGAATAAATCCATTGTGCTTCAACCTTTTAGCTTAGGAGGCTTTCAGCGTGAACTTATCAAATGCACAAGTGAGCTAGTACATTCATTTTCTAGATAATGTCCTAGTGATGGTCTGATCCATTTGGGATTTTTTTGAGATATTTATTGATCTTTGAAATGTCTAATGAACTTATTGAGTCTTATGTGAAATATTCACATGATATTGACCTTTTAGACACCATGAAAACCTGCCACTTTCATATATGACTCTAAAATGCCCCTTAAGACACCAAATGACACAAGGACTAAGCTAGACTATGAACAAAGCTAGAATGGCATATGAAATGACATCAGATGAACTAAAACATACTCTAAGACATTATAAAAATCCCATATACAATATTTTGACTATAGGGGGTTGACCCATTTTGGTCTATGTTAAAAATGGTTAGCATTATTTGCAATTTCCCAAGGGTGGTATGCTTGTTATTCCATGAACAATTGCCTAATCTTGTCCATTGGGTTATGGAGTCACAACTATACATGTTTGACACATAAATTCCTTTAAAACAAACTAAACAACATAAACTAACAAGAACAAGACACCAATCAAGAAACACACATGTGACTCATGAGCACTTATAGAACGCAACACAATAAGAAAGGAAACACACATCTAATCTAATATTTACAAAAGTGACCATTACTTCTCAATATCAAGGTTTAAAATGTATTTCATTCACAAGGATAGGTAAATATTATCTATTCATCCTTTCTAACTAAAAAGATTTGATTTTCTTATACTTGATGATGACATATGGTTTTCTACATAGGGTATCAAATTTGGTTTGACTCCCTAGTTTTTCTCTATCTTCATCTCATTTCAATACTATGCCACCTTCTTGAAATAATATTTGATTTACCTTCTTGTCAAAATATCTCTTTATTAGTACTTGGTGATGCTATATATCTTGATAATCTTTATCTCTAGTCTCTTATAACTCAATTAAGTATATCAATCTCACCTCCATTGGGGTATTTTCAAGAAACCCTAGTTAATTTTATAACTCCAAGGTAGATAGTTATTCAAAGATAGACAACCTAAATTCCCCTTCCATAGACAATCACAAAAGGAGAATTCCCTCTTGACCTCTTGGGATTTATCCTATTATCCCATAAGGTTGTTTTTATATTGGTGTGCCAAACTCTTTGGTTATGCTCCAAGGTTATTTTGATGATTTTGATCTGATTCTTGATAGTATATTAATATAATCCATTAACTTGAGGGTAATATTTAGATGAATTTCTCACAAATATGCCATTACTATTTTACTAATCATCTATCTTAGCACCCATAAAAGCAAGAACATTATCTAGAATAATAGGAGTGCTAAACTTTATGATGATACTCTCATATAACTCTAAGATAGAATTCTCATTGGCTTCCTTCAATGTTGTTACCTCAACCTACCTTGTAAATTAATTAATTATTATGAGTATTCATTTATGACCAACACTTGATGGGGGGTTTATCATACCAATAAAATCAAGACCCCATTATATGAAAGGTTGGTCTACTTGGATAGGATTTAAAGGAAGAACTAAAAGAGTCTATTTTCCTAAAAATAAATCACATTGTCTATACCTTCTCACCCAAACATGGAAATACTTTAAGAGTCTAGGCCAATAAAAACATTACCTCATGATCTTGGTAGTTATGGTTCTTGGAGAGAAATGACCTCTTGCTATCCCATCATATAACTTCTCAAGAAACACTCCAAACTGATCATTATCAATGCATCTCAATAACACACCATTAATGGCTCTTCTAAATATCACACCATTCACAAGAAAAAAAGCAATATATTTCAACCTAAAATATCTCCTCTATGACCTACTCATACCATTAGGATACTTTCCATTTTGAATAAATATAATCACATCCTATGTCTAACTTTGTGAAGGTAATGAACTAGTTGATTGGGAATAATCATGATTGACTAGAGCCCCTTCCTTTGAATCATGAATATTTAAATATATATGTTCATAAATGCCTTTAACCCTTATCCATTTTGACTCCTTGATATCAACATCATATTTCATTGCTTTAGTGATATACCCTGCCCTATTTTCAATAAGATCTTTTCTCAAGAGAAACTATTTGACACTAGGATGAGAAACCATAACATAAATCCTATTATTTGAGACCATATGTCTAAAATTATTTATTCCCCTTATAAAAATTACCTATTTCTCCACAAAGGATTACTTGAATTCATAATATTCTAAACCTTGATTAAAGAATATAATTGGCTAATCCACACCCTCATCATTCTTTTTCATTAGCATGGTTGAGATAGTATCAAGGTTATCAAATGAATACAACATGAAGTCTTTAGTAAAAACATGATTCATAAGAGTAGGATATTTTTCAATTTCTTTTTGTATGGATTTAAAATTTCTCTTACCCTCTTTGGTCTAGGAAAAGACTTGGTTCTTACTAAGCATAGTTATGACAGGTTTCACCAAAGATGCAAAACTAGGTATGAACCTCCTTACAAAATTTATCTTGCCTAAAAAACTTTTAATAGTTTTATTATGTAAGTAAAATGATAATCCTATAATATCCTCTATTATTTTAGGATAAATAGTCAAACCATCCTTGGATATGATATTTCCAAAGAGCTTAACTTCATGGATAACAAATATGTACTTCTTTAGATTAAGAGATACTCCATATCACCTAAATCTTTCAAACACTTGTATCAAGTGTCACATGTGCTTATTATAATATTTATAAAACACTTTTATATCATATATATAAACTAGTATCATCTCATTGATCAAACTTTTGAAAACTATGTCCATTTCTCTTTGAAATGTGTCACTGACATTATATAAACCAAAGGGCATCTTCTTATAATAAAAATTCACCCATTAATCAGTGAAGGATATATTAAAATGGTCATAATCACTAAATAAAATTTTATTATAGCCTAAATATCCATCTAGAATATAAAAATGTTGAGAACCTAAAACCATTTGCAAAATCTACTCCATTAAGGGTAGAGGATAGTGATATTTGAGTGACACTCTATTAAGATCTCTAAAGTCTACACAAAGTCTTATCTCCCCATTCTTACTTATAATAGGAAAAAGGTTAGATACCCATGTTGAATGCTTGATGGGAAATATTATCTTAGATTCAAGGAGTTTGGTAAGATATAACCTCATGAGTTGTTCTAGCTTGGGGTTGATGGGTCTTTGCTTTTGTCTAACTGGTTTAACTCTAGGTTATAACTCAATGGTATGATGTGATAGGATAGGATAAAATCCTTTGAGTTCATTATATTCAAAAGTAAATACATCATGAAACTCTCTTCATATCTCAATGAATGCTTACTTCTCTAATGTAGAATATACCTTGCCTAGTTTGAGGAGTTTGTCTTTGAAGATCAAGACTCTTTCATAATTCTCCTCTTTTTTAGACATACTAACTTTATCCTTATTATTTTAATAATTCTCATTCAACATACTTTATAATGTCACCAAACCCTTATGTATCTTATTAGTTCTTAGTTGCACAATCTGATCACCTAATTGTTCTTGGAGCCTCCTTTGATTCCTTGAAGAAAACTCAGCCTCATTTTATAAGAAGCATGAAATGTGTTTAAATCAAACACTTTCCAAGACAATTCATTATAAAGTATATAATGTCTGATAATGACCTTAATATGAGACTATTTTCCCTCCTCTTTTATGGTATGTGGAGTATCAAATTGATCTCCTATGACATCTAGTCTATTAACATGACTATTCTTCTCCCTTAGGAATGATTGATTTTTGAATGCATTAAAGTGTTCAATAAAATACCATACCATATAATTATAAAAAACCACATCCCTCACCTAATACACAACCAATTCACGGTCTCCATATGCTTGCAAGTTCTTGATTTATTTTATCCTTGCCCATTGAAGTCCATGAATTAAACCTTCATACTCAACCAAATTACAAGTACAGCTGAAATGAAATTTTTATGAAGCATAATACTATTATTTATATGGGGAGACTAAAATGAATCAATATCTTGCACCAACTTTACTTCTTTAACCATCAAAAAACATCTTCTACATCTAATCATTTTCACCCTATTCCTTGGAAAGTAGAGGTGTTGGTACTCCTTCATGTATACAATACACTCCTAAATTAGTTTACTCTATAAAATCATAGGGATAATTCTCATAAGTGTTATTTACATATTAATCAAGAAACAAATGTGAAATACCCTCAAGATTTGAAGAAGTTCCATCATCTAAAATATAATCCTTTTCTTCATGGGCCACATAATTTAGATTAGAACTTATCTCAATGTAAGGCTCAATATGAAACCTTGAAAGGGGTTATGTCCTAATTATCACCTTGGCCACATAAATTATTATAAATGCAAAGAAATAAAAATAATATAAGAGATAGACACCTATCTTATCTATGAAGTCCCTTGATAGGCAAATTGCAAGGTGGATTGGGAGATCAACCACAACTATGTCTTGCAAGATAGGAAAACTAGGAAAATCATGCAAAAAAACATTAAAGACTTTTAATATTCCTAATATATTTATATTTTTAATATATAATTAAATTACCCATTTTCTATGTGACTCATATTCTAGGACCAACTTGTCAGCTACAACTTTGGGGCATGACTGAAATAGAAGCTCCATTATCAACTATGCAATTATGTACCAACTTGTCACCTATAATGCAAGTGAGGTAAAATGGTGGAGGTTTATAAACCATAGTAGATGGTTAAAAAATGTTAATAGGATAATTTTTTATATCAATATGGATATGAATTTGATTTTAGGGTGAGACACCAATAGGGATAACAGATAACTACCTTTATAGGAGTTCTTTTTTACTAGGAATATGAAGAACATCCCGAATAGAAATAGATGTTTTAGTGTTATTAAAATAGTATAAAATTTTTAAATAATCAATAACTAATATATCTTGGTCTCTTTTAGGTATAAAATTACTTTAAACTTGAGGAATATGAACATACCTTACCATATTTTGAATTAATAGAGATGTAAAAGTTTTTGAACTGTCACACTTGTAGTTATGTCTTATTGCCTTGATAGAGGATTATATGAGCCTATTATCATGTTAATAAAACCTCCTAAATCCTTCCTCTTAAACCTTGTATTATATACAATAGAGGATCTTTGATTTATCACAAAATTGTCTTCAACTAAAAAATTGGTGAAGATCTCTCCTTGAGGTTACCAATCCTCATTAACTTACATCATCACCTCATCCTCATTTGATAGGAGGGGAGTAAATCCTCCTTGAGCCACCATATATTTATCTCCATTATAATTATCATTCATGAATTGGTCTTAATAATATTCTTCTACCTACACCAAATTACTATGAACTGGTACCATTGCCTTTGTATTGGTGGTAGAGTTAGGACTGTACACATTGGCAGACCTATTGGGGTTAGGTTGTCATTAGCCTCTTATTATTCCATATTTTTGGACAAATTTTTAATGGTAATGGTATGTATTTTGATAAAAATATATTTGAATTTTGACTTTCTTAATTTGAGATTTTAACATTTGATTTTTTACATATGGATCCATGACATTTTTTGCCTTATTAGGAGCATCCTTAGACTTGATATTGGCATTAAAAATTTGAGACACTTCTAAAGTGTTAGGAGAAGTATGAGACAAATGAGGCATAAACACCTTAGGAGGAAATATTCCAACTTGGATGAGACTATTATCAACTTTGATAGAAAGATCATATGTTTTAGGAAGACTAGATTTCAAGTAGGGAACACAAAGATAGAAGGTGGTCTCATGGGAGGAGGAAATCTATGCCATGTTTTCTAAAACCTTTCATTTAAGTCATGAATTATTTCTTTGGGTCCCCTTTTTATCATGTTGATCTAATTTAATAAAGAGGCATGGTTACTTTCATTTCCAAATCATGAAGTCAACAACAATTCAAACTCATCCCATGTTGTGATACATCCACCTTCTATAGTATTATACCAATCAAGAGCCTTCCCTTCAAGGGGCATGGTGATGATTCTAATGGAAATTTTCTCTTGAAAAATGTTATGGATACTAGAAAATTTATAAACATCTTTAATGTGCTCACCAAGTGTGACATGACTCTCACCATTGAACGTGGGCACACCTTTCATGGCATTAGGTTGAATGGTATCATATACTTAAAGTTGAATTGGTTTTTTTCAATATTTAAGGTAGGGAAAACATGAGGTATATCCATGTCTTATTATTTAATATATTCAATCTCTTTAGCCTCTTCACTCTCTTCCTCTCTAGCAAAATCTACACATTCTTTAAAGGGTAAATTAGGTCATGGATACTGAAATTTAAGAGGAATTTTAGGCTGAATGCATGGGTTAATAGGATTGAATGTTCTAATAGAGGATAACCTAGTGAGAAACATGAATTATGAAGGAAAATTTATAAAAAAAACAATGGCCTTGAACTATATTTACTTTGAAGGAGTCACTAAATGTTGAGTAGCACACTAATTTGTAGTTGATGTTGTTAAGACTAATATTCACCTTGACAAGTTGTCTTGAAGACAATGTGTCCCAATAGGCATGATATAACTATTTTCACTAAATCTTGCACCCTATAATAATTTTTTAAATCTTATTATATATTTTGGAAACATGTGAATATTTATAGGCATGTGGGTGTACCTATATTGGAAATGAGCCTCTAGATATAAGGGCTAGCTCCTTTAATGTATCTTCAAATTATCTTATCTATGTTAACTAATTACTTATGTGGAAAAGATTTATATATTTCATGAAATAAACATAATCTAAAGGAGGTGATTCACTAAATTTTCAAATATCTACTCTCCAAATTGAACTCACTAACACACTAATAGACTCTAAATAGAACTACTGTAGTGTCTACAATGGTTTCCAAGAAATAATGCTTTACCTAGAGGTCAATTTGATGGAATTAGCTTGGAGGGAAATGAGATTAAGGATTTATTTTAAAAACTTACAATTAATTATCCACTCTATACCTTAGACATCAACCTTTAGACATGATAGGTAACTTGTACAAAACTTCATTATCACTTAGGTTTAACATAGACCTGAAAAAGGAAGATGACAACCAGTTTTACATATCAAAAAAATAAAAAGACTAATCATATATTAGTAAACAATTGTAAAATACTCTATTCATTTATTTTAAGAGGTACATAATATAATTTTTTGAAGAGTCTAGTCATACCAACCTGAGGGATACATAAAAATAGATCAAATTCTATATTTATAGAATAAAGGGCTGAGAGAGAGAGAGAGAGAGAGAGAGAGAGAGAGAGAGAGAGAGAGAGAGAGAGAGAGAGAGAGAGAGAGAGAGAGAGAGAGAGAGAGAGAGAGAGAGAGAGAGAGAGAGAGAGAGAGAGAGAGAGAGAGAGAGATTGGCAATAAAAGAGGAGTTAATGAACTCAAATCCACTTAAAACATAGTTATAATTACCTCTTAATTTATGCTCATTCCATATTCCTTATTTATTTGGGTTACTTTAATTGGTTTATAACTTATATTATTCCCTCATTGATGCTCTTTGATGGTTGCCACAATGGGATCAAATTATTCCAAGATGGGTCCTAGCATCAATGTAATTACAACCATCAGATCAATATGTTAGAGATTTTTTGTAGTGCTAACTACTCTTCATTGGTTCATCATGGCATGAAAAGGTGGAGAAAAGTGTCCTTTATAGTTAGTCCTAGAGATGAAACCATTGGGGTCTACATGTATGCCATCATGTCATCCTTTGAAATGCTATCTCTTGTTCAAACTAGATCATGCTTAAACTCATCCCCATGTTCATAGGTCCACTATAGATGGAAAACCAATATCAAACTATTATTTTTCCTATATTCATAATGTTAATATAGACATATAAAATATATATCCCCCATTTCTTGATTATATTAGGTCTAATATAGACCCATTCTATCTTTGTGGGAGCTAAGAGTTCACCATATGCACTAATCTTTCTTTTAAAAATGGTGAACATAGTCAAAAAATGAAGCCTACATCACACAAAACCTCACTCCAAAAGTCCATAATAAGATTTAATGGTCATCCCTTTATGTCCTTTAATATGAATACATCAATGTGTCCCTTTAATGTTGATTAGCCAAGCTCTAATGATGATGGGATGACCTTGCAAGAACTTATTTTATTCAATCAAAAAATTGCCCTTTGGTTTGACTTTACCCATCATAAATGACTTAGACCAATCAAAATTCTCCAAAATATCTTTATTCCCATTATCCTCATAGATCCCTACTATCATATCTTGATATTTTCGACCTCCTAAACACCATTGATCTCCTTGGTATGAATGAACATGGTTCATTGATTTCCTGCCATGAATATCCTTTGACATGTTGCCTAAAGCTCACACCATTAGATAAAGATGTAAAAAATAACTTAAACCATTATATTTACCTAGACCCACCATTTGAACTCAAACTAGTAATTCATGAGACCCAACTTTGACATCTATGTGCCTATATATGAAGTTCGTATGAATGTATTTGATATTAATGTGACCATCATTAATATTTTTGAACCCCAACATTTATTTATCATGTCCTAAATTTGATGTTTGCATACCCATTAATTTATGTTCACATGACTGTCATTGAAATTTGCATGACCCTTCAATAATTTGGAACCTAATAGAATGTTAATCTTTATTTTGACATTCATGCACATGTTTCTTCATGTAGGTTCAACTTTATAATCTCATAACTTGAGCTAAGAAGCTCACACAAACTTGAAATTTTTATAGCATGTTCTTGCCATGAAAAATTCCACGGCACTACATCCTTTTAGCTCATGAGGCTTTCTGATTGAAATTATCAAATAAACAAGTGAGCTGGTCCATTCATTTTTTTTTATGACATCTTGGTGATGTTCTGATCCACTTAGGCTTGTGCTTGAGCTATTGCTTGATCTTTAAGATCTCAACTGAACTTCATGAGGCTTTTGTAAACTCTTCCCATGTTCTTGACCTTTTGGATGCCATAAAAACCTACCACTTGCATATATGACTCTAAAATGGCCCCTAAGACACCAAATGACACAAAGACTATGCTAGACTATGAGAAAAGATAGAATGGCATACAAAATGACATCAGATTAACTCAAAAATACCCTATGACATTATAAAATTCCCCTATACATGATTTTAATTATTGGGGTTGACCCATTTTGGCCTATGGTAAAAATGGTCAACAATAACATAGTCTTTGGTTTCAAGATCACACACCTTAAGGTTTGTAAACATATAATGACTTAAAACCCTCATGTTACTAAATTTCATGTTTTGGGATCATTATTCATATCTAGGTCTAAATTGACCATCGTTAGAGTATTTATAGGATATCCATGACATTAGGAACATCTTCAAAGACTTTTTCCAATCATCTTGAGAGTCTAAGAACACCAAACAACTCTGCAAGCAACACTATCTTACCATTAATAAACATTTTGGCACCTGGATATCCTCCATGATGTAATTAATGAAAAAAACATGTTTTCAAACCTACTTCAATGCATGTAAATGATATATAATGAGGTAACAACATCATTCAATACTTAGAACATCAAACTAGGTGTATCATACAAGTTCTAATCCACTTTTTCTCCGCTTGACTCCACCAACAATAACCCAATCCAAAAAAAGTTGAATTTGACATATATTTATATTAATTTTATATAATTTCATAAACCATAATAAATTTTAGGATGATCTTCACAGAATCCACTTCAACTTTCCTTTTTATACCAATAGTACTTGATAAAAATATTGGCTTATAAACACAAATATTTATTCTCAGGTTCTTTTCTCATACACAATTATTTGAATTTGAATTATAAATTCTATTTTATTTGAATCTTAATGACTATTTCCTACACCTTAAAAATGCTGGCCTCTAGGACATCACAACTAACAAGAACAAATTGGGATCTTTATAACTTGAACAAGGAGATTCATCAAGAAACCAAAACTATAGGGGACCTTCATGGGACCAAGATCAACATCTTTAAAACTTCCTTTGACCAAAATTAAATTTTACCATACAAGTAATAAATTCACAAAAAAATGAATCATTCATACCTTCATGATAACCTATGACGGTCTAGCCTCTCTTAAGTAAGAAGGACACATTTTTCTCTCTCCAAAGGACACTATGAGGCACTAAAACCTCACAAATGCATTTAAAGATGCCTCACAACCTTTTATAAAATCTTAATGACCTATAAACATTCCATTAGACCTCCAAAAACCAAATACACCTCCTTGTAGTTAATTCACTAAACCTCAAGCTTTACTTGACATCAATGACAACACATGTCACTAGTGACCATATTCCAATAGATTCATAGTCTACTTGAGTTTTGGAGCCACCTACATGAGATGGTTGGACAAACCATCAATCCAATCCAAGCTATTTATAAGTCATGATCAATAAAATAGTGGTGGGCAATGATGGATTCAAAACTAGATTAAGTTCTTGAGCCACCTAATGGTGATTGAGCAAGCCATCAATTCAATCTGAGTTATTCACTAGTTGATCACTATCTACATACACACACATATATTTTCACTAGGTCTATACATTAGTTTACATACCCAATGAGGTGTATTAATTATTTTCCTCTCTCTTATCTATTTACTCTACTTTGTATTTTGCTTTTGATATCTATTAAGTACTGATATATGCACATTTAATTTGTAGGATACATAATGTAGTATGATTCACATACTTATATCTAGATTCATGGGCTTTGCCTCTTAGGTAGTCCAAATACACTTCTTTTTCCTTTATCCTAGTCATTTCACTTGTTTCATATCATAGGGCCTATTTAGAGAATTATCTAGCCTTTGTGTAGGCCACATGCATCCCTAAACATCCCTAAAGTAGTCTTAAACCCTCACTTTAGCATCCTAGACTCTAATGCCATAGATTTTACCACTTAGACACTAGTTCCATAATTTATATAGTAGAACCAATGTTACTAGTGTCCTATTTTGGGCACTATTATCATTTTCCCTCATTTGGAAACCAATAGATATATTTTAAAAACTACAACAACTGAGTGTTAGCCTAGACCTATTTTAAAACCTAAAAAAGCACTAGAATAATATATATATATATATATATATATATATACATATATATATATACACATGGCTTTTATACTAATATTTAGGGTATGGAATTCATATACTAATAAATAAAAATAAATTAGAAAAATTTGTGAAAAATCAAGGTTATTAATCCCTATTCTATGTTACTTATGCATAAGACCATCTACACCTATCCTAAGCTCAAAATACTTAGATTTATAGTCTCAATATCCACTCATAATCACTCAAACTAGCATTCATACTAGCTTCACTTACACTTGAACTAGCACTTAGATGGGAAGAACTAGATCAAGATTGATCCTTCCTAAAATTATTGGTATGTAAGAAACTCTCATCACAATAGGGTGTTGAGGATGTCTAACCTACCCCCCTAACATCACACTTTACTACTTGTGCCAATCAGGGGCCATAGAAACATGGAGGTTTAAGTTTTTACATACAAAATTATTAAAAATAGGTCACTTACAAGTAATCAAAACTCATGCACATAGGAATTGGCTTGGCAAACTCAAAAATAGGTACATCCAAAAGGTTAGAATAGTTCTGCATAAAGGAAAATAACACCAAAAGAAGTATACTTACACCATTAACACTACTATCCAAGAAGGTTTTTGACACCTATATCTTGTCCATGATACTTATATTAGCTTATTTCATAGTATATAGCCTTGAAATCTCCCATCTTAGGAAATTTTTAGTGAAGTACTTATTTACATCATTTATTGCTATTATTTAGAAAGGTTAAACTAGGTCAATTTTATTACAAATCAATGGCTATATTTATTTCATATTTATACCCTAGTTTACTATACTCAAACCCTTTAAAAACCTAAGGCTTACACTCCGTAACCCTAAAATGTTAAATCAATAGAAATAAGGTTCTATCTTTCTTCTTCACAAATACAACATACATTCCCTATGGTAAACTTGGCCTTATGAGACCTTGATCTATGATTCCTTGTATTTGAACCTTAATTTATTAATTTTTTTTAATATTAATCTTAGAAGGGTCCTTTGAATCAAGTGTATACCCTAGCATAATATCAGTGGTGAAGTCAAATTTCCTCACTGGATGAAACCCTAAAAACTCCTTTATGAAAATATTCTTGAACTCTTGTATGATAGGATAATCTCTAAAATAATGATCAAATTCCTAGGTTATTTCTTCTACCTATTGAGAAATATAATAGAAATAAATTTTTTATTACCTTGTTGAGTTTTAAGGTGTAATTAATCCTTCAAAATCATATAATTTTAATGCCTTCAATGTTACTAAATTCTTTGTATCATCCAAACACTAATTTTTTTTCAAAACATTATAATCTCTCTTTATGAGTATGGAGCTAGTCCATTCTTAAGATAAAATTATATGATCATAAAGGAGATCCATTGATACAAAAAATTTCCATCATATTTTAGGATATTTGTTTTGAGAATGTAGATTTTTTAGAGGATTCATACATGTTTTGGTTATTCTTCATATATTCCTAGTAATTTTCATCACATATTTCTAGTCTCCTTGGTATGGTTACCTATGGCCTTTACTCATTAATAACATTTTCCCCTTGTCCAAATTTAATATTTTTCCCTTGGTTAAATTATATTTCATAATTAATTATGAGTCCCATCTTCAGGGTAACCCAATCAGGTTTTAGCTTGATTTGAAAAGGGTCACATAGTAATAATTGTAAAATTCAAATCCCCTTGCATCCATTTTCATTCACTTAGGTCTAGTTCATTTCATTATAGAATTTTTTTTTCATATTCACCCTTATATTAAGGCCTAAATTACTTTGATAAAGTTACAATGTGACCACCTATATGTACCTTAGTATATGGTTCACCTTGTAAATCACTTCTAGTGACCACTTTGTTATATTCTTGAATTTATTCACTTCACCAATAATTTTTTGCATGGTCAATCTTCACATATATACATAAGGTTATGGAACACCTTGAGTGGATATGAAACAATCCATAAGTCATAATATATAAATTCATGTATCTAAAAATAACATATTTATGTGAGACTAAGTGAATATTTTGTGAGTCAATGACTATGTGGCTAATCAAAAGTCCCCACATGTATTTATTCTAATGGTTATCTAGGATAGCTTCAAAATATCTTTTGTGTCTTAAATATATTATAATTGGCCCAGTTTATGTCTAGTGATTGATCATAAAATAGTTTGGTCACTACAAGGGTATTATAATCAAAAGGTATTTGGTTTAAGCACATTCATGATGAACATTAGTAACATAAAAAAAAATTTGTCATGGATCTTAGGTGAAATTAAATTAAAAAAAGAATATGAATGGATCTTGTTGTCATTAAAAATGTGTAACCATAAATAGCCTACTATGCAAGGGGTGAATATTGGTGTAGATCATAAGCACATGGTACAAGGCATGAAAGTGCTCGATGTAGGGTACAAAAGTATTTAGGTCTACCAATGTGTGTAAAAGATCCTATTTCTCTTCATAATAATGGGAACATCCCTAAGGCATGGGACCCTTGTGTTCCTTGGGATACACCTTTGACGTAGGATTTATTCATTCTAATATAAGTTCACCTAGTTTAGGACCAATGTGTAGACCTACAAGAGTTAAAATGAAATCTACGACTAATACTAGACCTAAATATTTTGAGGGAAAAAGGGAGGAAGAAGGTAAGAGATTTTTTAAAAGGGAAAAGTGGTGATGCACTAAGAGTATAGTAAACACCTAACCCACTTGAGGCATAATAAAGATAATAGGACTGAATACACAACTTTCAAATCATGTATCCAATGGCTAAGTTTTTTTCATATAGGCAAGGGAACACAATGCCGTGTTGATAAGGACCACAAATAGACCACAAACTACCTATGTAAACCCATGTATACATAGAGTATGACCTATAGATAATTATGATTTCGTGAAAAGGTGAAAATGTAGGATGATAATGAGAGGGATGAACAAATATAGATAAATATAAATAACATTAAGTACACACAAAATATAGATCATGAAGGGAAGGTAGTTCAATTCACATTAATTTCATAGGCCAATATTACAAACATTAATGGATAGAGATTTACTATACCAAGGAGAGGGATAGATATATAATAAAAATTAGCGATTTTATATTTTTAAATAAGATATTATGAAATAAATTCACCACATGGGATGGTAGATATAAACTTGAATTCATAGGTTGGTGTGTGGGGCTCTAGGTTAATTAGGAAGACCAACTCACCATGTAATAATCACTAAGAGCAATGCTTCTTTAAAATTTTGTTTAACAATTTAAATTTGGAAGTGGTTGAAAGGCTTCTTATGGATCCATGTGTGTGTTTAGGAATGAAGGATACTTATGTATTGAATGGAGGTGTATGGACATGCTTGAACATTTGACAACCATATTTTCCTTTAACTTTTTTGACATGGCTTCATTCATCACCCAAATTCCCAAAAATACTTCATGTAGTTAGTTACCACCTATCAATCCATCTAGGATCACTTATTGATGTGTAATATATGTATATAATTTTATATTATACCATGCCATCTTACATGCATAGTGTAAATACATAGCCTACCCTTTAGGAATTACATATGCACTAGAAAGTGTATGCTAAAGACCTTGTTGGGTTTTGCACATGTGACATGCTTATGCATAGAGAAATTACATAAGAAGAGGGTGTGGGTCCCTATTTAGTATTTTTATCCTAATTAATCTTTTCACTCTCAGATTTATGCATATAAGTATATGCTCACTTTGTACCTTTAAATGTGTAAGCTTTAATGATTGGTTTCACTCCATGCAAAGAGTGTGCACTAAAGGATATGCAATAGGATGAATGTTGAATTATGCAAAGGAAGGTGTGTATCTTACAAAGGATGGCATCATAGATACTAACTATTATGATTGAGCCTAGTATTTATAAATAATTAACATAGGGTACTTTTAATAAAAAACACCCAAGAGAAATGAAGATTTTGGGTGTGCTCTTATAATTTTAATTTTCACTCTACATGCTTCTCTCTTACCACTGACTGAATTTTGGTATCCTTACACACACAGTCTATATACACCTATAGTTATGTTTTTTTCACAAGGCTTCATAAATATTCATATAAGGTGTGTATCAATGCTTGTAATAGGCATGCATGGATACTTGACTAGGGTGAAAATCTGCACTAACTGCCAACTTTGAGTACTTATGGAGGATGTTAAATCATGATATCACTTATAAGGGACCTAATAGTATGTAAGTATTAAGACTCTCTATGATTAGTCCTTTGAGTTTTATGTAGGCTAGGGTGTGATAAAGGGTCAATAGTTTTGGTGAGCTATACAAGTCATTTGGCTACTAAGCAAGGACCTAATGGCCTTTAAAGCTATCCATTGGGCATAGATTCATAGCAACATCCAACACTTCTCATATTATTTGGGAAGAATCTATTTTTAGCCTTCTTATATCATCACTAAATAACTAAACTAAACTTCACCTTCTAAAAAAGACAATAAAAAATAACTAAACTGAACGACACTTGGAAGAAAGGATACCTAAACTAAGTAGAACATTTTGTATAAGAACTTGGAGGAAATAAAACTAGTATAAATAACATGAGTGCACAATGCTTAAGGAAATTAAAACACCAAATATACTAATTTATAAAATATACAAGATTAATGGAGATAATACTTGAGGTGAATCCCATTGATTAGGATGAGCAAATCCTCTTCATTTAGCTTTATGAGTTAGAGTGTGTTGGATTGCTTGTAATAAAATATAGTATATGGGACACTTTATATAACATCAAACTTAGTGTGTTTTCTAGATATTTATCTATCTACATCCCACTTAAACACTAAGTCCCCATATTGTAAACTTCTATCAATAGATTTTCTATTGAACATATTCTTTGTTTATGCCTACTAAAGATCTATAGTGCATATGGCGTGTTCCATAATATCTTTAAGCTCTATTATTTCAACCAATCTTACTTTGAGGGGGTGGACCTTGATCAATTATAATTGGTGGGATAGTTATAATGAAGGAAAGTGATGTAGATAATCTTGCTTCCCTCCCATAGACTAACATGAAAGGGGAATTCCTTAAAACCCTTTTCAACATTATTTGATTTGATTATAGAGTGGTCTTGAGATTGGTATGCCAATATCATTAGTTATATTCCATGGTTAATTTGATGATGTGAATCAAGTTGTTATTCTTTGATTTGGCTAGGTCATTACCCTGAGGGTAGTAATTGGAGGAGGTGCTCAAATGAATGTTTTTTTTGACTACCTACACATAGATTTTAGATCTAAGGAAGCCATTTCATTGTAAAAGATAATGGTGGTTGAAACACTAAATATGGTTATAGTGATCTCATAAAAGTCTAGAATTGATGCCTTGTTATCTACTTTGGGAGATAACTCCTCTTTCTACCTTATGAAGTAATGGTCCATGAAGATCCATTTATGACCTACACTCAATGATAAATTTATCATGCCAATGAAATCCACATCCCATTGCATAAATGGTTGATCAACTTATATTGGGCATATGGATAATGCTTCCACTTTCTACTTACTTATAAATAAGGTGATCTTGTTGCAGGTTTAAACCCATACATATGCATCCTTGAAAATGTTAGCCAATAATAGATGACTCACATTATTTTAATATCTATGGTATTGGGTGAAAAATGATCTCTTTATGGCCCATCATGCAACTCATTAAGAATATTATTCACTTGATCATATTCTACACATCTTAAGAGAAATATATCAATGTCTCCTCTAAAAATCACACCATCAATTAGTAAATAATGAATGACATTTAACTTGAAACATCCATACTTGGATTTATTCAAGATAAGTGGGAACATGCCACTCTAAAGGAATACCCTCATGTTATTAGTCCATATTGTTGGGGTACCTTAATCTTTCGGTTGGTATTTGTAAAATACAATAACTATGATATTTTCATTTTTTACATTTTTTATAGCTTCTCTCACAACCCTTTTCCTCTCACTAGTTTGGTGATTTGGATATATAAGTTATATTCCATCACCTTTGTGATCCCTTCGGATCTCTTATTCATGTCCTTAATAAGAAAAAATTATCTTATACTTACATGTACAACCATGAGATGGATCTTATTATTGGAGAGAATATGTCTAAAATTCATAAGCACCACTATTATTATGAGGGAAAGTTTATCCATAATGTTATATATAATCTCATTATCTTAAAGAACTTGGTCAAATAAAGTAATAAACTACTCTATGTGATTGTTATTCTACTACTCAAGGATGGATGAGATGCCTTCAACTCCACCCAATGTATAAAGAATGTGTGATGGTCCAATTGATGGCCTCAAAAGTAGTTTTTCCTTCCAAAGTATAGCTAAATGTAACACCTTTCTTGATAATTGATGTGAGAGGATTGGTTAGAGTATAAAATCTTGGCATGAACCTCTTGATGAAATTTATCCTTCCCAATAAGTTTTAAATACTTTTTTATAACCTAAGAGAATAAGGGATGAGATGTCCTGGACTTACTATTGACCAATTATGAGTACATATTTAGAGATGAAATGCTTGAGAAAACTACTTTCATAGACATCAAAATGCACTTATTTAGGTTGAGAGAGATCCTAAACTCCTATAACCTTTCGAATACTTACTCTATATGACTCAAGTGATCCTCTATGCACTTATAAATAATAGTTATAAACTCAATGTAGATCAAGATGATTTTTTTAATAATTCCCTTAAATACCATATCCATGGCTCTTTGGAAGGTCACTCTCATGTTTTTCAATATGTGAAGGTGCCCCACTTAGTAATGAATGTAGTCTTTAATCAATCACACTCCTAAAAAAGTATCTAATTATAGCATGAATAACTATCTAGCATAAAAAATATCTTTGTGTGTATCACCATTTATAAGATCTACTCCATTGGTGAGAGGGGTAGTGATTCTTGATGGACACATTATTCAAATCCCTAAAGTCTACACATAGTCATATTTATATGCTCTTCTTCTATACTAGGACCAAGTTGGCCACTCATGAATAGTGCTTGATGGGAAATATTATACTAGATTCAATTAGTTTTAAGAGCTCATTATTTATTAAAGGATCACATTTAGCATTGACCAAATTTTGCTTTTACCTGATTGGTTTTGTGTTGGGTTGGAGCTCGATGGTATGTTGAGTTAAATCTAGATCAAATCCCTTAAGATATTTATGGATCCATGCAAACATATCATCATACCTCTTGCTAAGATCGATGAGTCTTTTGATTTAAAATGGGGAGAATATTTTATCTACCTTTAAGACCTTACTATTAGAGATGGTCACCTAAACAAAGATCCCTTCTTTGACTATCATGTTTCATTTCTCACCTTTTAGACAATTGTCAAATTTGAAGATGATTTCCAATGTGATAAGTTCCTTAAGAATCTTTTTTCCCTTTAGTTGGATGATTTTATCATCATATTGGGTTTGAATCAATGCTTAGGTCATTCCACTAAATTTTGATTCATCTTGTAAGAAGTTGATTATTTGTTCATAACTCTTAAACACCTACCATTTTTTTACATTATCTAATACCATTAGTCTAACCATGATATTTACAAGTTATTTGGACTCTTTCCTTAGATTTCATAGGATGTTATAATACATACCTATGGTTGTGATCCTATTGGAATTACTATTCCATACCCTTGGTATGTAATGGATATTAAAGGCATATCATATCCTATACTCTATACTTATAATATTTTAACAAGTTATTCTTAGACATATTGTATGCCCAAACCTAGTTCATAACCAATTTATTGTCTCTAATTACTTGTAATAATTTGATTTCATTTTTCTTCATCAATTGGAGACCCCAGATCAATGCCTCATACTTGGAAAAATTATTTGTGAATCTAAACTACAACCTAAATGTGTTGAAATATGTTTCCTTCTAAAGGGAAACTAACAAAACACCAGCTTTGGTGCTAATTTTACTATAAGAACCATAAAATACAATTACCATATGCCTTCAAGATCCTCTTTTTCCATCATGAGATCCAACAATACATGGTTATCTTCAAAAATGTAGTAGGTCCTTTATCCCATGTTTTTTGCATTGCAATATGGGTCTCACTCATAATGCTCACACCCATTCATCAAGTAAGTCATTCATGACCTCTTCAAGAGGTTTGGTAGTCTTATGGTCTGATTTCTCCTGATTAAACACTAAAAAATTTATTTTAGCTGAGTTTTGAGAGTATAGCTCCACATGACTTCTAAAGATAGGTTCAACTTTGATGGTAACTCTGGTCCCATATCTAGTATAAAGTAGCATGTGTGACCAATATGATTATAGGTATCCACCCATATTGGTTATAAAATATTTGAAAAGGAATATAGAAAAGCAGGGGGGAGATCAATGACTATGATGTCTTGCACAATGGAAATACTCAAACATGCATGAAAAGTGAGGTTTAGGTCCTTGATGATCCCCACCACATTAACTATCATTCCACCCAATTAGATGAGGCCTTTGAAAATAAGAGATTATGTTATATTGAATGTGTTTGTTATTTCATTTGGCATAACTAAGCTTTTTAAACCTGATTCTATCATGAAATTATGTATTATATGCTTATTGATGATCAAATAAATGTATAATGGAGGCATCTTGTTTCTTCTATGGACCTCTTCCTCCTTCAGTTGACATAGGTTTAGAAAGTTAATATGCATACTATATAATGGCTTACATTCTTGGAAATTATTTAGAGCATCTTATAGTAAATTCCTTTGAACAAAATTAAAAAGAGTATCTCACATTGTTACATTTAGGCTTATATTATTCATTTGCTTGACTATGTTAAAGGGATATGGGGTCCCTTTGTTTGTGATATTTGAATAATAACCTCTTATTTCACTTATGAAATTTTTAGGTTGAATCTCTCTCTACGTAACCTAATATACATGCACCAAAGGTTTTATAATTGTTTTGACTTGGGTACTTACACATTGGGCCTAGGGTGTAGAAGTTGAAGGTGTTGAAGAAGATAGTCCCTCCACCATTTCTCTTTTTATAAACCTTTTAATAAAATCAACTAGTTTTCTTCCCACATTTGACATATCACATTGATTTATGCAAGTCATATTCATAATAGTTTATAAGAGTGGATTAAATTTGTTCTTACATGTGTGATAGAGTTTGCTCCCTTTGCAAAATTGTGATATTTTTTGTGTCCAAGAATGAAAAACATTTCTCACCATGAGAACTTGATTCAAGTTTCTATTTGCACAAGTATCCTAATAATGTGGTTGATTACATGGAACACACCATTCATATTCCTACACCATGTTTTTTTCCACTATCATGAGGGATCTTGACATGCTAATAGCATTGGAATTTTGCATATAAGGTAGCTTGTTATATGGAAACTAATTCTAAATCTATGTGCCACCTTGATAGGGAGGCTTATTTGACTAATATGTCTATTTGAAATGCTAATAAGACTTGGAATGTTGCAATTGCTACCTTTTGAGTGTTACTAGCTCATTTCTAAATCTATGCAATAATGATTTGAATTCATGTATTCCACTCAAAGGTGATTCCAATGGAGTAAGAGAGTTATTTAAAATGGGGATTGATGTTATAATTAGATCAAAAGGTAAGGTAGGTTGAATTGTGGATGGGGGATACAAAAATAAGGCATAGGTGGTCTGGGTGTAATCTTTCTATCTTAAATAAAATAATTCATTGTGCACATAATAACCTCATATGCATTAGGAAACATAATTTCTCCCATGGATTAGACCATTATATCTATATAACTATTGAGAGCCTTCAAATAATATAAGAATGTAGTATTTGGAGATGAATTACATAAAGGTATTATTTTATCCCAAACCCTCTAGAATCTGAAATTGAAATAACCCATCAAATTTTGTGAGGCTCTCTTTATGGTGGTGACATAATCTATCAAAGATAAGTTGTCACTTATGTCTTTAAATTACTTGCATAGTTTATCCACTATCTCATTATAGTTGTCAATATAATTTGGCCTCAAAATAGAGTACCATTAGAGAGCCTTTCCTTTCAAATAAAAGGTAAGTAACCTAGCTACTACATTATCTCCCATGATGTGGTGGAATGAGCAGATATATTCAACATCTTAATATGTTCTATAGGGGAGGTTATGTTCTTTCCAATAAAGTAGGACAATATTTTCATGGATATGACTAAGATGTCATCATATCAGGATAGAACCAAAGGAATACCCATATTAAAGGGCATAAATAATTGGTTCCTCTACATAACCATGAAGGAATAGGGAATAATCATCTTCTAGGTTGGGAAAATATACCAAAATGATGGGTAGATTGAGCTCTTAGGAAAATTTGGATTGAATCACTAGTTACTCTAATTGGAGATAAGGATATTATAAACCTTCTTCTTCTAAAGGGTGTAAGTATCTCAATGAAATGGAAATTAGTACCTATCGAAGACAATCTCATCTATCTTCAAATATAGATGAAAGGTTGATCTTTCAAAAACTATAGTTACTTAGAGTCACCAGGTGATTTAAAAAGTGTCCTCAACACTATTTACTAAGAAAAACACCAAGCTCTTAGTTGAATCTTTATATTAGTTCCACTGAGTTTGATATAAACTACTTTAATTCTAAACATTCACTTATGGAAGTGTAATGTGCAAGGGGTGATTAAATATGGGTGCAGAGTGTGAGCACTTGGTGTGGGGAATGAAAGTACTTGACATGGGGTATATAAGTATTTGGGCTTATCAATGTGTATATAAGATTATGTTTCATTACAATAATTGGAATGTCCCCAAGGCATGGGACCCTTACACTCCTTATGATGAACCTCTTAATTAGGTTAATTTTTTTCTAATCTAAGTGCACTAGTTTAGGACCCATGCACAAACCTATAATAGAAATTAAATATGTGGCTAGTATTTAACCTAAATTATTGAGTTAAAAAGGGTGGAGAAGGTAATAAATTTGTTAAAATGGAAATGTGGTTAGGAACCAAGAGGAGAGTGATAACCTCACCCACTTATGGCACAATAAATCTAAGGGGACTAAAAAAACAAACTTCAAATGAGGTATATAATGCATAAATATTTTTCATGAAGGTAAGGGAATATAATGTAACATTGAGAGGGATGGAAAACAACCCATAGACAATGCCTACATAGACCCATATATACACAAAGTATGATCTATAGAGGATTTTAATTTTATGTAAAGGTATGTAGTAAGGATGATAATAAGAGGGATGAAAATCCACAAACAATTGTTGAAAACATTAAGTGCACATAGGACATCGAGCATGAAGGGATGGTAGTCTAATTCACATTAATTTCAAGGCTTAAGCCAATATTAAAAACTTTAATGGGCATAGCTTTGCCATACCAAGGAGAGGGAGGTATATACAATAAAAATAAGTTTTTTTGTAGGTTGAAATAAGATATTAAGAAATAAATTAACCACTTGGGTTGATAAATATAAACTTTAATTCATATTTTGACTCTCGAGGATCTAGGTCTATCAGGAAGACCAACTTGCCTCACAACAATCACTAAGAGACATGTATCTTAAATTATGTCTAATAATTTTAATTTGGAATTGGTTTAACAGATTCTCATAGATCCATATGTTCATATGAGAATGAAGGACACTTAGGTAGTCAATTTTAGGTATGTGTCCATTCTCTAACATCTATCAGTTACCTTTGCCTTTAACTTGTTCTGACATGGCTTCATCCACCATCCAACTACCACCAACTACTTACTATACTTATATACCACCTATCAATCCATCTAGGATCACTTGATGAAAAATTTAAATATATCATTTTATATTATACCATTTCATTTTGCATGCATATTATAAATATATGCTTTATGCCCTTAGGAATCACCTGCACACTAAACAATGCACACTCTAGACATTGTTAGGTTCTACACATATGGCATGCTTTCATGAAAATAACTTGTGTGGGAAGAGGGAATGGGACCTTATTTATTATTTTTATCTTGATTAAACTTTTCACTTTTTAATTTATACATCTAAGTGCACACTCAATTTGCACCTTGACTTATGCATGTTTTGATGCTTGGTTGCACTCTATACAAAGAGTGCACACTGAAGGATACGTAGTAGGATGAGCACTGATATATGAAGAGGAAGGTTCACAATATATAGATGATGGGATCATAGTTTCTAATTTCCAAAATTGAGATTGGGCATTTAACATCTTGTAACAATATAATTTTGAGAAAAAGAGATCATAATAAGAATGAATATTTTGGGTGCACTCATACAATTTAAATTTGAACTCTAAATGAATCCCTCTTATAATTTTTTGAAGTTCAATAAAATTTAACACAAATTATATGCACACTTATAGCTCTTTATTTTAAATGAGGGTGCATAAATATTCATATAGGGAACATAATGAGGCTTGTTCATAGGTGTGCATGAATACTCAACCAAGATGTGGATCCATACCAACTACTAACTTCATGTGCTTATTGAGAAAATATATGAACAAGATCACTTATAAGGAACTTGATACTATGTAAGTATGAATAATATTTATGTAGGGTCATTTGAGCTATGTATAGGATCCTTTGAGCTCTTCATAGGGTCCTTTGAACTCTATGTAAGCTAGGGTGACCTAAAGGTTCAACAGATCCACACAGTGGATTTTCCATGATAAAATGAATATATTGATTCTATGATCTCTGACCAACCAATGGTTGACACGCATACTTATCATATACTATGTAGGTAGATGAATGTAAGGGGAAATCTTTAAGTCTAAACCATTTACTGAAGTCCATATGTCTCACTATTATTTGTAATGAAATACAAAATAAACAATAAAGCATGTGAAATATAAAAAACATATGGTATATGGATAATTATATATTTCCATGTGGAATAATCATGGACTTTTTAGACTAGATCAAGATAAGGAAATTCATGGTAACTCTATGGTCTATGTCCAACTAGATACTCCACATGTTTGATTTGTGGGCCATTCATGGGATTCCACATAGATCACTTAGAGACCATAGCAATAAAGTGAACAATAAATATAATAGAGGTCTATGACCCAATTCTCCAAGATTAATGGGATATTTTCACTAGGATCAATCAAAAGTTACATTAATATAATGAAGGGTCATAAATTAGTAGGAACAAATCAACATGCTTGTTCCAAATGGACCAATCAAAATTGTCCATGTATATATAATAAAAAATATATGTCAGTCCCATGTGATGACATGTTGCACACGTTTTATTATTAGGTTACATCAAATATGAAGTGTAGGGGTCACCAAATAAACCATGCAAATGCTATTGATATTAATGTAAATAAGTTTGATTTTATAAATCCATAGATTTTCACAACATGGGAATTTTGTAGGATTTTTTAGGCTTGAAAAACTTTGTGAGCTTGTGGCCAATCAAGAGTGGCCACATGTTCAAATATGATTGGTCATGAATAAAAAATAAATTGATATGAGTATGAATATTCCATGAGCTTTAGGCCAAGGGATTATGTCACGTGGATATTTGAGGTTTTATTTTTCTAGAATCTTAAATTTTACATCCCAAATTTTTTTTGTCATAGTGAACAAGGCCATAGGCCACACCACCTATAATTGTATTAATCCATTATTTTTATCATAACTTGAGTTTTACTAATCCATTTAGAGTGTGGTAGGTATTATTATAAATGTCTCAACAACATATAGATAATGGTCACTTTTTTGAATGGATTCGATGGGAATTAAAGGACCCTTTTGTAAATAAAGTTTTCATCTCTATTCTCACCCCCCTTCCCCATAATGAAATAATGATGCACATAATGATTTGGTCACTTGAATAAAAATTGTAAATGTGTGCATATGAATTATGGAGGCTACAAGTTATCATTAATTTCCCCAATGTGAAAATTTGAGAAATTATCATGACCTCCTTCATGCTTGATGATTGATTCATACAAGAAAAATTATGATTTTGTACCACATGTCAATGTAGAGGATATTCATTTACACCCCATGATTTCATAGTTACACATTATTCTATTAATTTTGTAAGTGATGATTGTGCTTCTTTGGGCCAACATTTAAAAAAAAACCTTTTCTCAACAAAACTTTGAATTTTCTCTAATCATATGAGATCCTAAGTGGCACGTTATTTAAATGAATCAAAATCTTCCACCACTTATCACCTAATGCCCCATGGATAAGCTTGAGTAATGTGTGCATGTGTAACTAAGAAGTATGGTTGGATGAGTGTGTAATTTTCCATAATGAAGACACATGTCTTCTCTTCTAAGATTGGGTAATAATTATTTGAAATGATCTTGAAAAGAGGAGGGAAAAAATAATAAAATGATGAAATTTTTCTTCATCTTGATATTTTTCAACTATTGGTCTAGTGGGTATATAGTAAAATTATGTTTTCTAAGGTCAAACTTTATCTAATTTTCATGTTACTTTTCATGATATCCTCTCATGACTAAAAGAGTAGCGTGTTTCTATGGATCTGAGTATTTTTTTATTGATTAATTTCATAGTTTCTAGAAATGGCACTTTTTCATGAAGTTATGAGGCCTAATGTGTAATATTTATTAGTATTTAATTTTTAAACATCCTTGTGTAATCTTAGTGTCTTATTTTAATAATATATCAAATAAGTAGTCCTTTGTTTAAATTATTTTTTATGATTCTAATTTATGAAAGGCAACAATCATGTATGTTGTTATGTAAATCTTAATCAAATATTGTTATTACTTTGGGCTTAGTGGTAAGTGGTACATTATTTTGATAAATAATGAGATTTCTGTGTAGGTTATCTTTTAACTTATTTGAGTTTATGAAAAATTCACAAAAAATATCAAATTTTAGTGTTCATTTTAGTTTTTAAATTAAAATGATCATTAAATCTTTGAGGATTCCATGACCCAATGGAAAAAAATGTTTATAACTTCAATAATAGTTAAATATGTCATCCTTTTGTATTATTTTTATATAATTTATCCTTGAGATATATTTCCACTTCACATATTTTACAAGAGGTATGCATTCTTATGAATTTTGGTCTACATTGGTAAGGTTATCTATGTGAATGCATGTAAAATAGTGAATATTGTGCCTTAAAGGTTGCAAGTCATAATTTTTTGTATTCACACCCATTGATGATAAATTTTATCTTAAATTTGAGTGATTTGTGACTAATTTACTAATGAAAACCAAACCAACAAATAAATCATATTGGCTATGCCCTATATTCAAATTTGTTTTATTTAAAACTTGTAATGTATAATAGATTGTTGTAAGATTTATTCCATTGGTCTAACATACAAAATAAAGTAGATAGTATGACACATATAGTATATTTTGTATTTATGTCTTAGTTGCTAAAATGACCTATACTTTATTATGTCCTCATTTGTCCACTAAATCTAAGGTAAAAATTTGGGTTCCAAAAATTTATATGATTTTTAGGGATTCAAATCAATGTTTGAATAAAATCATTACTAGAATTTGTTATAATTTTTGTAGTCACAATTGGTTTGTAGAGTGGTGTGTTGATTCATGGTGTCTTATCAACTTTTGCCAAAAAAATAGTGCCAATATCATGGATTCCATTCAATTTCTAAATTGAATATTTTTTGAACTTTGTTGTATTTTATGTTTAGTCACAACTAGTGTAAAGAGTGGTGGGTTAATTCATTATGTAATGATAACTCTTGAAAAAAATTGGTGTCATTATTAGAGATGTAATTCATTATGTAATTTGAGATATCTATAGTTTTATTTTCAATTCCTATGATGTTATATTCAATCTCAATTACTCTACATTATGCATGATTTGGTTTAGTATGTCCCATACATTTTACCAAAATATGGAGAAATTATATGGGATTTAGGTCAATATGTGAATTAAAGAATATTAGATCTCTTAATTAAATTTATATTTTAGTTATAGTTGGCAAATTTATTAGTGTTTGGTTTATTAGTTTATCCTATTAACTCTTCCAAATAGAATAAGTGCCTCTTCTAATAATTTTAATATATTCTCTAGGATTACATTTAAAATTTTATACATCAAATCTATGCATTAGAATAAGTATACATGTGTGGTATTGGTGACTCTATTGATGTTAAGAATAAGATCATCCTCTATATATTTTAAGATTCAAGTGGATCTCAAATTATTACAAAATATTTTTCCTTTGTGGCCCTAGATGCATCAAGTATTATGCCACTACATTTTTAATTGGTTTAGGTAACCTATATGTTATTTTATAATTGAATTCTATTTGAATAGATATTATTGGTTATATTGGAAATATGATTTTTAGTAAAATGTATGAACTAGTATATTCTTTTATGATTTTAAATTCTATGGATTATTATGATAATGGTTTATGTGCTTTCTCTTGTTATTAAAGTATGTGTAAATTTCATATTTAATTTATTGATAAGATATATTATCCAATTAATATGTTACACTTTTATAATTTTCATGTTTTCCATAAAATAATTAGAATTTTTTTCCAAGTTTTATGTTTGTACACACTAAATTTGGTCACATGTACTTGACAACGTTAATGATTGAAATATCCTTAATCATATTACTTTCATATAGTTACATCAATATTATTCACCATTACTCTAAGAAATTTATCTATATGTGAGCTCAACCCGTTGTTTCCCATCACTATTACATAGAAAACTCAATGTCAAATGTTTAATCTATATAAAATAAACTTCATACTATCTTTAATAGAGGACAATTGTCCTTTATCCTTATAAATAAGTCCGTAATAGGACCATGGGAATGAAATACACTCCTATTCAATTGTAATGGCCACATCTCATACCGCATATTGATTACTTTCTAAATTTCAAAACATCATTTTGGGTTTTCTCGCACATTTCATATGGTCAGCTAAAGGAAATTGTCAAAATATTATCTGATAAATACATGTCAAGAGTGACTCATTATACAACCATTTTATTAACTTGGTTTAAACATACCTTTTCCCCATTATGAAACTTTAATTTATTTTACCTAAATTCATGATTACTCATAAGTATTAGTCATTAATCCATGTCAAGAGATTTCTACAGAAAGTCAAGAATTATTATTGTCAAGTATCTAAGATATATTATAGTTGGATACACATAGTCAAAGGAGCATGATTTCACATTAACTCTAGCTTGGATAACTACATGATCTTGATTTCTCTCCTTGGATTATTGAATACATAGGAAACAATAAATCATTAAGGGGGTGATTGAGGATAACTCAGCCCATTACACTCCGCTCTTTTTTTAAAATATTCTAGATATAAAAGTGACCTTATGGATTTAAAGACAAAATAAGTGAAATAATAAACTATGCAAAACATAATATGAATCACAATATCTAATCCTACTTAGCAGATATAAGTGCAAAAGGCACAATAATCATTGTTTGTTAGAATCATCATAGACAAGTATTTTCTCATCATACTTGAGTGTCATACATTACTATATAGATAAAATGATACTATCACGTAATGTTATTAGATTTTAATTCTGATCTATCACTATTAAAGTTATTTTTTTCTATCTTTGTCCTCTCAGTTATTAACTACAATTTATATACACATAATACTTTTCACTTTTTCATTTACTAACACTTTCTTTTGAAGTGAATTGTCAAGTTTTAATCCCCTAAGTGCATGCCATAAAGGGTGCACTATGAAATGGGAAGGTAGGATCATGGTGCTTTGCAACGTATGTTTTTACTATATGATGATTACATCATTCCTAGTATTAGTCTAGCTTATTTAGAAAGCCTTTCCATTTACCTCTGCCATCTTATCCTTATTTATTTGTGTTAGTTCCCATTACATTTTACACCTTTACCCAGATCAATACCATCTATTTAGTGCATACCAATTTTATGTATTGTATGATCTAGCCTGATATATTTATGATCCTGCCTTTTGAAATTTGTATAGTATCATCTAAGTTAAAATTGTTTTGTGTCATCTAACTTATTTCAATTATATATTTCAAGAGAATATCATCATATTAGAGTTTAGGATTGTCTTTGGGTATATATGTATAAATGTATATATGTATATGTATATGTATGTGTGTGTGTATATATATATGTATGTATGTATATATGTATGTATGTATATGTATATATGGATCACATTTCATTAATACATATAATATAAATTCTATCCACTCTAATGTCACTCACACTTTTGCCCTAATTCATATTTGGAGGTGTTTGTGGTCTATAACCTTATCTTCAAGAAGCTTGTCTTCTGGTGTCTTTGGAGATAAATATGAGGAGCCATTAGGAGTCCCTATTTTAGGATATATTAGGTATTTATCTAAACATTTGAAGTATTCAACCCAAAACATATCTTTAAAATTTCCACTTGATCCAAGAGAGATATTAATGTTTGGTGGTCCATTTTAAGGTAAACATTTCTAACCATATACTATTTACTTTATTTACTCTATAGATATATGTCGTTTGTTATTGAAGGAATTAATTTATGTGTATATTTTTATAGGTTCTATGAAAAATAAATAAATATAGTATGGCTCTAGTATTTATTATACTTGTCATATTTAACTTTAGATTAGTTATACCCCTATTTGGCTGACCATGACACCTTCCCCCTAGTTTAGCTTACTTTACTTGCACATTTAATTTCATAGAGTTATAGTAAAATATATATCCTTATGTAATCAAATATAGAACCCTTTATTATTATAATTTTAAATATAGGCAACCCTCCACCATATCTACATATTTCATTAGTCATTACTTGGACTAAGTATCATAGACTCTACTTGATTTACCTTCATGTGAGTGTGATTCTATTAAGATAGGATAGTTGTAGGTTAATTCTAACCCATGCATACATTCTAGTGAACTTGAAACAAAACATATTCCAACCTTCATATGTTTATCCAACCTAATACAATTTTATCTCTATCTATAAGTAGTATCATCTAGTCTTGTTTCATTCTATGTTTACATAGATTTTATCAACCAATTTTATACAATTATGTTTATGCTTATATTAGCTAGATTGATACAATTATATGTGTTTCATTTCAATATATTTAATTTATAAATACATCAAATAGTTTGATAGATTATTTTATTGCCTATTTTAGTTCATTGAATGCTATAAATTAATTTTTAATATTGATTTTAAAAATTTATTTACTCTCAATTTGGTTTTCCCTAGAAACTGTGTTTAGTTAGTTTTAAAACTACTTAGCTAATATGGTTATAGGATAAGTGGTTTTATATTTTAATAACCTTGTGGTATGATGGTTAGTACCCCAATACTCATGCCATTATACATCACTAAACACATAGTTTAGTTTCCACGTACTTTACTATTTTTCAAAAACACCTAGGATTCCATTTTCATTAAACTTTAGGAAACCATAAATTTGTTTGATTTTTGGTACACCTAAGAGGAACATATCATCTAGGAAATTTAATATCACCATACCCTCAAATATGAAATAGTAAGATATAGGCACAATTTAGCCTATGTAGTTAGTGATTTGAAACATTGGGCTAACAGTAGTCTATGAACAATCAAATATATTTGAGAAAATACAAAATAAATAAACTAATTTTAATCCTAATCTTATTTTAAAAATTAGTTAGATTTAATGCATTTCTTTATTTTATTTTTATATTGCAGATTATATTTTCTAGCCCAATATTATACTATGTTATATATAATAAATGCATCACCATCTCAATATAATTATATATGTTTGCATAATACATCAGACATCTTGATATGGTTCCCTTTAGTTTTATCTATGAATCCATTTACTATCATGATATAGTCTAATTTTTACCATCCTTTACCCAATTGTATAAATCATGTCATGCCCAATTTTTCTTAAAAATGTAGGCATGACATACAATTATAACTAATAAACCACCTTCAAACAAGGATGGATACTAGAATATATTTAAGCCACAAAATATATCAAGGTGAATCCTATAGATTCCATGTTATATTTCATAGATGTACACCATAAGTCGTTCATCCTCTCATTTTGAACTACTCTCAAGCTCATTTCAAATGCTTAATACATAGATGACATTGAGAAGGTTATCCAATTTAACCCATGCCATTGATGATGTATTAGGGCACCACATGGTAGCTTTGGACCTACACTAGTCTAAGTTATCAATGACTACAAATGCACCATGCATCACAAATATTAGCCCTGAGGTCTATATCTAAATGCAAGCCTCCCTAGTCCATGAGTTCTAGGATGCTACCACTTGGAAAGATTTCAAGATCTTAAGCCCTTAGAGGCATTGGTCTTTAACTCTAAATTAAAACTCTCCTAAGGTTTATATATTTAATAGAAGGCCATATGGAGATAATACACTAACTTTATACCCCACCACTTTGAAGGGTTATCACAACTTACTTAGGGATTCAAAGTAGTAGGAATATGCCATGTTGTAGCATCCCACTCACTTGCATTCCCATGGTCTTCATTTCCACTACAAACATATCTAAGATATCAAGTAACTAGGATGCTTCTACATGGCAACATCTTATGATCCCACTTGGTCAGTGGCTTTATAGGCTACATGGACATATCTAAGATAGCAAGTCACTAGGATGATGCCATGTGGTAGCATCTTGTGAACCCATTTTCCTAGAGTATGTGTACTTGGTACAATCATTTTTAGGATCATGGGTCACCAAGATGATGCCACATGGAAACATCCCAATCACACACTCACCTAGAGGCAAATATTTATGTACAACCATATCTAGGGCTATTAGTTTACAATAAGATGCCACATGGAAACATACCTCTCCTCCACTATCCTAGATGCACTTGTATAACAAACTAAGTTGAAATCACTCATACATTAGTAGGAGGATGAAACATGGATTCTTCTAAACTACTCATAAAATGTTGTAAAATTGACTAAGGCAACATTAAAATAAAAGGGGATAAAAAAATTAATTCTCCAAGGAAAACTTTGAGAAATAATCTAGACTTAGCCCTTATAAGTGACTAGAATCACTTCACAATAAGTGACTACCCAAATATGCATCTTATGACTAACTAGCTTCACAACATGTGAACATACTGACTATGCAAATTTTGACTATTCCCAACTAAAGGATGTGAAGGATAAGACCTTTATAAATTTTATTCTAAGTCTTTTACCAAATACTTAGTCTCATTTATTCTTAAACTAGGAAAACATAGGGTTTTAACAAAACATAGGCTGCAAGGTCAACATTATATTTACTAAGGCAATTAAGGCCAAATACTCCATTAATCTACATAGAATCATCTCAATGAGTCTTTGAATTTAAATGATATGATAAAGTTTAGGAAATATCTAGGATAAAATATGAATCAAATGAGCAATCAAGGCAATGTTGAATCAAAATTGATAAAATGGAAGTATCAATACTTAAAATATGCCTCAAACACTAGACCAATATTCTCATTAGTTTAGTTGACTATCTAAAAACATAAGGTGACTCTTTCTAAAATTTGAATGGTCTAGTTATCCTAATATAATAGTATAAATATTATTATAAAGACTTGTTTTATTATGATGTGATTAAGATAAAGATTAAAAGATATGCATGTATAACTCAAAGTTGATAAATAGTCTTTAAAATCCTCCTCTTTCATTAATTAATTCCTATAAGGGATTATATACTCAACCCATTTGGTTATCTTTCATTAATATCCTAACCCAAGAGCCAAACTCTATTATATTTTTTTCTTTTTAGAAGTTTGTCTTGATACAAGAAAGGCCTAAGACATAAATCTTGCCCAATGCTTTAATCTATAATCCTTTCATAAGGCATTTCCTTATTAGAATATAATCAATAATTAGACTATAAAGTCCCATTTTATTTTTATTCTCAATAAAATCCCTTAACCATTTATTTGAGTTCCACTCATTTATGGCTAAGCTTAGTCTAAAATATAATTTCTAATAGAGTGCATGAGGAGGCATAAATCTCATCTCTTAGGCTAATTATTTAGGAGTTTTAACCCAAAAAACATATTCATCATTTTGTTAAAATATACATACATGATTAAAAGTTGTTCAATTGACATATTCCTTGTAGGAGATCTAAAGTCAAGTATTAAATAGGTGTTCTCAATAACACTCCTTATAAGTGTTGATAAATATTTTATCTTTCTTAGATTTAACCTTAGCAAGGGTTAGCCAATTAGGGCTAGACTAGGTGATCATAATCCATATTATCAATGGTTTGACATAACCAAGTTTATAATATTAAAAACACCATATGTATTAATTGTCCAAGGCATATAAATCCTAAATCACATGCCTTCATATATGACTAGTTATTTATGTGCACATAGTTCATTTAAATTAATACCATTACAAGGAACTCAATATGCAATGAACAATCATTCATAAGATATTAAAAAAAATATAATATATGTATTAAGACCATTAACTTGGCTAGGCTCAGTCATGAATAAACAAGCATCTACCTGGATTCTATTTACAACAAGGATTCTTCTCAAGGAGGTCTATTAATATGATACAAAAAAAAACTTCTATAGTAATTATCTAAAGTAATAACTAGAATATTCAATTGGTGAAATATATAATATAGTGGCTCATAAAAACCCACAATCAATCATTAAAACATAAATTCAAAAGTTTAACTAAGAATAATAAATCCTTAGATTCTATCCAGTTATAGAAAGCCTCAAAACATGAATAATTAATAGCTAAAGATGATCTCCTCTTCACTCCAAGTGTAACTTTGGCCAATATAATGTGGGTTCACCTTCGAACCTTTTTCCATCATCAAGCGACTACTCTAGGAACCCTCGAGTACGACTCCCATCTCCAGGCATGTTCACATTATGGTTTAAATTAAATAAAGACAAATAATGTTCAAGATGTCTTGGGGTCAAGGAGATAGCTACTTTCAAGGTGACAACTAAAATCTCTAAGTCAATAGGTTACTAACCTTAAATCTATTTTTATCAAAGATGAAACACAAAAGGGAAGACACAAGGATAGAACTCATTAGGCATATAACCACTAACATATATTTTAAAAGTAGTCATGAGATGATTTAGGAAACATATCATCATGTCCAAGATGAGATACCTACATCTTCCTCCATCATGAATAATGTGACCTTTCAAGGCATCAAAATTCTTACATGATGAAATCATAATTTCCATGTAAACATAAGTACCATAGTTAAATATATCATTGAGGAATATCTTTAATCCAAACTCCCACACAAGTGTAATAACACTATGGAGTGACTCAATCATAGACATAAAGAATATAAATAAAGGGGGGAATTAAACCAAGTGGTCTTACTCCTCTTGAACATAGTATATCAATAAAGTATCACACAAACTTCATTTAGTCAATTAATATGATATTCCTATTAATATGATACCAACCATACAATCTAATATCTTCCATGGATATTTTTTGTGATTTTATACTAGTTGAGGCTCTCCTTCTCCCAACTCTCTTCTTATTCTTCCTTCCTCTTTTAGGTTGGTCCCCAAAAATATCCTAAAATTTTAAGTTTAGATAACATAATCCTTTTCCAAGAAACCCATTTTCCTCAAATATGAATTCCCTATTTCTTGGAACCTAATTAGAACATGACATGTGTCTATTCTTCCCTTATATTAGCTAACCACTTCTATTATCCAACCCATGCCTTCTTAATGGTAATATCTTTGCAAGTCCATAATGGCATATGTCATATCTAGTAGATTTCTCTAGTTTATTCTAAAATAATTCACCTCCCTACATATGGCTCAAGCAAAATGAAATTAATGGACAAGTATGCAATTATACAATAAGGTAAGCTAGACATTGGTCTATTTTATCCTCACACATTTAATATGACCAACAAAAGGTTGTTCTACCAACCCAATAGTTATTACCATGAATTTGGACATGTTGAGACTAAATAATGGGTTGAATGGAATACAAGGCATTAAATTATGATAAATCAAGGTTTAGTACAAGATTTGGGATAGAGGTGGGATCACACATGATGTAAAAATGCCTAGCATAGTCCCTTTTACTTTAATTAGAAAGGACTTGTTCCTGCACACTTATTGTACCATTGAAATTCATTATATTGATAACCAAAACTTGCAATCATATCATGATAGATAATTTAATCTAAACCAACATAATTAGTTTACCAATCATGTATAATTTTAATTACAACATCATGGAATAATTAAACATTGCTTAGCTAATTCTTACAATTTTCATGATTCACTCACCTTGGAATCAACACCACTATTGGAGTATCATCATTAATTTGAATAATTACATGGCTTTGTCATGAGGGGCCTTACCAAACAACCTGATACATTTTTTATTGTCTCTAACATTGCATTGATCAAATCGATATAATCTATTTATACCTATTTATACCAACTATATCATCCAACTTAACATAGATATTTCATATCATCCTATTTATTCAACCAACATTATACATTAAAATTCTTCCATTTCTAGTTATAAACCATGTTATCTAACCTAATATAATATATTTTAAGTTTTCCTTATCTAACTATAGTGCTTAACATAGTTCAATTATAATTTTCTCTTTCGTAATGTAATACATTTATGTTTAATCATAAGATGAAACCTAAAAGTATCTCATGGAAATGACCATCTCTCATAAAAAATCTAAAACTCATTTGCCTTATAATACCATAGAACACCAAAATCCAAGAAATTTTCATGTGGCCACTAGAACTACAAACTTTGATCCACCTAGTAATATTCAAGTCATTTACCCATTGAGATGCATTAGAGAAATAAATGGTGAGGGTGATATTTAATATACTATTGAAATTATCATTTATTTTAATAAATGTCCTAATCATATGGGAAAGTGACCATGAGGTGATCTAATATCTCATGATGGTAACCCATGTGTAAGTTCCTCCTTTTCACACTTAGTTTTTTTACCATACTCGAGGCAAGTCACTACATGACTTCTTCCATTCCTTCTTCACACACCATGTCTAGTATTTCTATTGACATGGAGGGTCTTTCCTATAGTGGGCCTACCCAAATGTCCCATGTTAATGTCACTATTATTTCACCTTAATAAACTAATCAAGCTTCCTCTTTTAGCCAAAAAATTCTTCATGATAATCAAATATTATTGTAATCCATTAACCAAATGGACACCTTTCAAGCTAATAATACCAATCAAATGATGAAAATGTAAAATTATCCTCAATAGACACAATGGGGAGTGACAAATATAAATTTCCCTCATTACACCCAAGAGATGTTTATGGTAATATCATTATGTGTCCTACTCTTCATATAAAAGTAATAAAACATTTTTAAAATTAACCATTGGTTCCTCAAATTACACACACACACACACACACACACACACACACACACACACACACACACACACACACACACACACACACACACACACACACACACACACACACACACACACACACATGTTTTAGCTAGAAGTTTGGAAGTTAAAAAATGGATTATATTAATCCAATATTTTTAAAGGCTTCTAAAAATTTTCAAATGCAGAGTAGGATCAATGGATACATTATAGGCGATCGAAGGAGTGATATCACTCTCACACACACAAATATATATATTTGTGTGTGTGAGAGTGATATCACTCCTTCGATCGCCTATAATGTATCCATTGATCCTACTCTGCATTTGAAAATTTTTAGAAGCCTTTAAAAATATTGGATTAAGATAATCCATTTTCAACTTCCAAACTTCTAGATAAAAACTTTTAAAATAATGATTTATATTGGTGAAACTGACTCAAGTCTAACTCTATATATAGTTTAGAAGACTTAGTTAACACATTAGTTCAATAATGTGATCAAGGAATCCAAGAAGGGTGGTAAGATAATATGTTAGAACAAGTAATAAAAATTGAATAAAAACACACTAACATGCATAACACTTACTTTCCTAGATCATAAAGGGGATTTTAGTGAAGAAAACAAAAAATGACAAATCTCAACTAAAATTCAAAGAACTTACAAAATTCCTTACCTTCCTTGAATGTTCCAAATGATGTGTTCATTTGGCTTGTTTGGCTTGTGCTCAAGAAATATTTGGCAAATAAAGTTGTGTGCTCCTTATCTCCTTGGCACAATTATTTATATCATGATTTATTGATGTAATTTGATGTCCTGTCTTGTTATTTTGTCATTATAACACTATTATCTTGCAATCTTGCTCTAAAACTAGCATTATAACTTTACTATGCTCAAGCTCTCTAAATGAAGAGGTTTAGGCGTGTATTTATAGGTTTAGAAACTAAACCCAAATCAAGGTGATTTAGAGTGTGGTTAGAGATTATAATGGGTTAAAACCTAAGATTAGTGAGTTAATTAACCCTATTAGAGTTAAAAGATGTTAAATGGTCATGATTAGCAATGAATAGGCATGTTGAAATATTTTAGGATATTTGACAACTCACAAAAAGGTAATTATGAATTCCTAGGATATTATTTAATTTTTGAATTTGATTTTTTGATAATTCATTTAATTGTTCATGGATGATTTAATTAAACATTTAATTAGTTTTTAAATTTTAATTAATTTTTTTTAGGCATTTTAGTATTTTTCAAGATTTGAATGAATTATATGTGTGCCTTTCCACCATTTAATTGGTTTATAGGCCAAATGGCTTGTTATGAAGACAAGTTTGAGATTTTTAGTGATTATTAGGTTTAATTTTCAAAGGTTGGTAAGAATCAATCTAAAGTCAAGTATGAAGCCATTGGTGGCTATTTTTAGGTGTCTATAGTTTGCCCCAATTTGATAAGGTATTGCAAGCTATAAGCACAATAATGTCTTCTCAAATATTTAAAATGTACTATATGATTATGAATTCAATGGAATTGGATTAATTATGGGTTCCACATTGAGGGATTACTTGTAAAAGGGGTGGGAAAATGGTCCCTCAAAAGAAGGAAAAGAGTGGACTAAATAGATGAAAAAGATGGGGTAGAATGAACTAATTTTCCCAAAGGAAATTATAATCTATGGAATATGGAACTACCCTAATTAGGGTAGTCAAATAGGATGATTTTACCATAGATAGTTATAATAATTTACATAGGTGGGATAAAAAAGGTGATGATTTGCCTAAAGGTAGTTATAATCATTGAAAAAGGCTTAGGGTAACAAGAGACTGATTTTCCTAAAGGTAGTTATAATCAATTAAAGGGAAAAGAATGATTTTCCCACAAGTGGTTATTATCATTGGTAAGATAAAAACATGCCATAGTTGGGTAGAAAAAAGTGAATGAATTTCCCAAAGGTGGTTATAATCATTAACCCTCAAATTTATGGAAATGTAATGATTTTCCCAAAAGCAGTTATAATCATTAGAAATGCAAGTGGGATGGTATGTAATGATTTTCACATAGGGGTTATAATCATTGGACCTTGATTATGGTAAACATGATTATGGTAAGGATGATGGTAAATTGGTACAAAGGATAAATATGAATTATACAACCTACTAGTAGGGAAATGCTCATCCAAAATGTTAAGTAGGAAAAAGAATTTGTTTTATAATTACTCTATTTGGGATATAATTTAGATTAGGTTTAGAATTTTACTAGTGCTGGTGCCAAGAAGATATTGATTCTGCATTACCTTATAGACTCCTTAAAGATTATTTTTTCTTTAACATGTAATAATAGGTATCATGATAGAGCACCACGAATATTTGGCCAAAATATGCATAAGGACTAATTCTCAATCCAATGATCAATGGAAAATAATGTACCAATGATAAAAACCATGATGATAATGTGGATGTATGAATATGGATATATTAAAGAATAATGCATAAGGAATCAACCAATGAATGCACATAGACTAAATTAAGGCACAAAAATAAATTAAAAAATAGGTAAAGAAACAAACAAAAATAAAGAAACAAAAAGAAAATAAAGAGAAATAATAAAACAAACAAACAATGGTTAGTCATAATGTTAGTAAAAACAACATGACACAAATAATATGATGAACATTGCCCCTAAAAAATAGGTGATAACTTAACAAACAAATAAGAATGGAGGAATAGAAGAAAATAAAGGGGTTGTCCAAGCTATCTCCAGATGCACAAGTCAAGTGGATGTTGCCCACATAGTTCCATAGTCATGATATCCAACAAAAACATTAGGCCAAATGTAGTTCTTCTAGGAAATGGGATAGAAGAAAAATGATGAGAAAGAAAACATGATGGATGTGATAGAATAATATAGTAATGGGATCACAAAATAATGAGAACATGGTACAAGAGGGACAATATGGATGTGGAAACTAAATGACAAGTGGTTTTTTGTGACTTAGGATGGGTTCCTATAATCCTTAAGGTAAATAAATCAATTTTTTTTTAATTTTATATATTGATTTTACAAATGTTTTTGGAATTTATTGGTATCTCAACTCAATTGATTATGGTGAGACACTAAATAATATAAGCTTGAAAAATTGTGAGAGAATTCAAAATTAATATGATCATAAAATAGTGAAAGTATGGTGAAGGGGGGACTGAGATGACCTCAATAAGTATTGAACAACTACCTACATAGTCACAAGATAAGATCATAAGTCACTACAGTTCTACCTTAAAGTAGAGGAATATGAATAGTATAGTAACCAATTCAAATAAAATAGTCAAAGTTAGCATAATAGAACAATATGACATAGGAATTTTAAGGTGTTATGTCAATGCACAATAAACAAATGTTACCCCTAGTTTTCCCATAGGTAGATATAACTAATAAACAATTACATACATCAATGATACTAATTTTACTATAGGTGGTTATAATTACAATAAAGATGGTGAGACACTAATTTTCCCAAAGGTGATTATAATCATACACACTTGGTATAGAGAAAAAAATAATAAATGAAGATTGAAACTACCAAAACCTCTATTATATTGTCCCAAAATATGGCCTCTATATATAATACTTGAAATAACAATTGAAACTTCATTTGAATATTCATGCTAAAAGCAAAATCAATGGAATGGAACCAAGGTCAAACAAGATAGGTAGGGAGGGTAAAAAAAATAGGTCAATAGAAAAGGTATGGTAAAATGAAATGGTGTAACAACAAAGTGATAAAATGGTAGGTTACAAAGAAGAAATTTGATAATATGGTACAACTTTAAATGGTCCTCATAGACAATACACCAAGTCACTCAAGAAAATTAATACTTGAGGTGTATAATATTCATCTGCTCATCAAGTTTATACCCATCTAGTGTGGTGAGCCTGTATGCTCTAGCATCATAGTCTACAATAATGATGAAAGGACCTACCTAATTGGGCTTGAACTTGCCTTTATGTTTATTCTCAACTATGGTATTCTTTTGGTTTCCTTTAATAACAAGATCACCAAATTTAAATTTTACGTGGTTCATGCACCAATTTTAGAGTCCATAGAATCAATTTTGATATGCTTGAAGGTTATTTATTGTGTTTATGTATTTCTCATCATGTAAATATAGTTCTTGTAGATATGCTACTCAATATTATTCATCATCCAAATCATTCTTCAAAGAGATGTGTAATGAAGGTAACTCAACCTTAATGGGAAAAATGGATTTAGTACCATAAACCAGTGAGTGTGGAGTGGCTCCTATGGGATTATGGTGATTGGTATGGTATTCCTAGAGGGTGAAAAATATTTTAAGGTGTCAATTATGACTGCTATCATTAACAACATTTTAAAGGATGTTGACAATGTTTTTATTAGATGCTTCAGCTTGGCTGTTACCTTGTGGGTAATAAGCCATGGATAAATGTTGTTTAATTTTGTACTTGGTACATAAAAATTCAACATCATTTTTATTGAATGATCCTTCATTATCAAACATAATGTTAGAATGAATACCATAATGACAAATTAGATGGTTAAAGATGATGGTGTAAATTTTCTTTTTAGTAATGTGAGGGTTATATCTTTAACCCACTTAGTGAAGTATTCTATGTATGTAAGGATATGTTTATGGCCATCAAATGAGGTGGGTTTTATCTTCATAATGAGATAGAGGCCCCATGTATTAAATTTCCATGGTGTCAACATTAGTTTTAGATTCTTGGTTGGGTCATGAATTAGATTATCATGTGTTGACATTTATTACATCTTTTCACATATGTAGCTGCATCTACATCCATCATTGGCTAATAGTACCCAATATGTAAGAGATTTTTGGATAGGAATACCCTACTATTTTGGATCCACGCACTCCTTTGTGAACTTCCCATAATGTTAGTGTATATTTTATTGAAGTTAAATAATGAAGCATATTTCCATAAAAATTATGATGGCATAGGGTTTGTTCGAGTAAGGTATAACATGTAGCATTGTGGAAAAAGGATTTGGATTATTCATGGGATAAGTCAAGTACAATTATCTAGTCATGGAGGTATATTTATAGTTTTGAATACCAAGCAAAGTTGGGACTAAAAATATCATAGGTCATTATGACATCATGAGCTGACACTAACATATTTTTAATGAGAAACAAGTATTATTTTGTTGTATCTATATGTTGAATCAAATATCCTATGGTGTCCATGGCATCTATTGTTCTATTAATTTCCCTTAATATATTTTCAAACCAAACATTCACAATCTATTACTTGAGAGTGTCAACCATGGCCTTGTAGGGAACTAGCTTGTCATATTTGGTCTAAAAATGGTATGTAACCTGATATATGATTAACTATGAATCACCATAAACCTTTCAATGATGTATGTTCCATTATACTTCTTGTCAAATCCCTACAATAAGTGATTCATATTTGATCATGTTATTGGTACAAGGAAAGTTGATCCTGAATGGCTTAGGGATTAGATCCCCATGTGGTATAATGAACAAAAGACCCACCATTGATCTATGTGCTATGAATGATCTATCAAAACATAGCTTCTAGTGTTTTTCCTCAAGAGGTGTTTCAATGATGGTCATAATGGTTTCATCAAGAAATTTGAATGTTAGTGACTTTGTATCTAGAAAAGGGTGCTTCAACAAGCCAATATTTAATAACTTACCCCTTGATTGATTTTTGGTTAACATATTCTATCTCAAACTCAATGAGAATCATGATCTATTTGGCCATGTAAGCTTGTCGTAATGTTTTATATATTATATACTTGAGTGGATATACTTTTGAAATGACCATGGTCTTATTATTTAACATGTAATATCATAATTTTTGAGTTGTGAAGACCATAACTAAACAAGATTTTTAAATGGACATATAATTATGCTCATATGTGACTAGTATACCACTTAGATATTACATGGAATGATATTTTCAATTTTTATCATGTTGAGCTAGAAGTACCCAAGAGATTTGTTTGTGGCTAATATATATAAGAGGAATGGTTTTCCTAGCATAGGTGGTAGTAAAATAGGTGGAATTTCTACAGAGTCCTTCAATTACTAAAAATATTTCTAGCATTCATCATCCCAATGAAAGTCTACCCCTTTATTCATCAAGTGTGTGAATGGGTGACACTTGTTGACCAATTAAGAAAGGAAGTGTCTGATAGATTATATTTTTCCTTACAAACTACAGAGCTGATTCAAATTGGTTAGTGGTGGCATCTCTATTATGGATCTATTGTATAGAGATAATTCAAATTGGTCAATGGTGGCATCTCTATTATTGCTCAGTGGTGGCATATTTATTATGGATTTTGGTTGGATTGACATCAATTCCTTGGTGAGACACAATGAAGCCAATAAATTTTCTTGATGTAACTCCAAAAACACACTTCTTAGGGTTAAGCCTAGCTTTGTATTCATGTATTCACTCAAATATCCTCATCAATATTGTTGGATTATTGGCCCTAGTCTTTGATTTTCATAATATGTCATTGATTTAGTATTCAATAATGTCATGCATGATATCATGAAATATGATGGTCATGGATCTTTGATAAGTGAACCCTACATTTTTAATACCAAATGGTATAACCTGATAATGAAATGTTCCACATAGAGTGGTGAACATTGTCTTATGTTGGTCTTCTAGGGCTATTTAGACCCGATTGTAGCCTAAGAATACATCCATAAGTGAAATAATCTCATAACCCATTATGGATTCAAAAATAATTTCAATGTTTGGAAAATGAAATTCATCCTTAGGTTAGGCATTGTTTATGTCTCTAAAATCAATGTAGATTCTGATTCCTTCTAGATTTTTGTTGACTAGTATAACATCAGATATCTATTTAGAGTATTTGATTAGCCTAACACATCTTGATTTCAAAATATTTTAAAAATAATTATTTCCTAATACAACAATGTGAGGATGAATCTTATGCAATTTTTTTCAATAGATTTGGTATCAAGATATACCACAAGGTGGTGTACAACCAAGGTGGGGTCCAAACCATGCATGTCAGCGTAGGTCCATGAAAATATGTCTAAAAATTACCTTAATAAGGATATAAGTACTTAAATTTCCTCCTCAATCAGGGATGCATATAATTTTATCCATTTTGGGTCATTTAGAGTCCTGATGTTTATCTCTATAGTATCTCTGACTAGAAGGGTTAAATCAAATTCAAGAATAATGGAAAAAATTCAAATTATTTTGAAATGTTAGAGTCCTCTATTAGGACTAGTTATTTGAGATCTCTTAGGCATGATGAACCAAAATTACCCAAGGGTAAGGATGGAAATGTAAAAAAAATAGTTGGAAATTCTTGAGTTATATGATCAAATACCTACTGCTCTTTAAGACTGAACTCAGATCCATAGGAAAGTTTGTCATTAGTGGTCTCTTGGATGATTCGATCAAAATCATGTTCTTCTTCAAGACTAAATTCAAACCCATAAACAAGTTCATCATTTGTGTTTTCTTATTCTATGTTTGAATAAGGTTAAACACCCCCATCTAATGGCACCTGAAATAGGTTTTCACCACTAGACTGGTTGTTTACTATTTACCTAGTCCAAAAGTACCTCAAAGAGGTTTTCACTTTAGGACCTCAATGTTTTATTTAATTATTTTTGGATAAGGGTTCACCCACTCTCCAAATTATGCTTTAGGATATAAATTGATTGAGAACCATTATTTATGGTCTTCTAATTAAACATTTTCCCTAAGGCCTAGAAAATTATAGAAGGCCTCATAATTTTGGAACTCATCAACCAACCCATTAGATTCTTGTTGGCCCTAGTCTATCAATTAGAGATAATATAATTGGAGTGGATTATGATGAATAAATAGTAGAATATTAAAAATTGCATTATTTTTAATAAAATTGGTATGGGTTAGGTCATTGAAAGGGCTATGATCTAACTCTGCTTTAGTATCAACATCATCATCACTAGTCATTGTCAATAGAACTCAAATAAGATAGGTGGGGTTACCCATAGGTAGTTTAACTCCAAATCCATTATGTATTTTATTATGAGTAATATAAATTGGCTCAAATTTTCCCTTTTGATTTGGTTTGAGGCCTCCTCCTTTATAGTCTTGATTTTCCATAATCCAATTAGGAATGGGGTATCTAAAATTTTTGTAAAAAATGGCCAATTTATCATTATAAAACCATGAAGCATCACCTTTAAGAGGGTCATATTTTTAGCTAGAGGTTGGTATGAAATTTATAGGTATTTGAATATACAAATGACCTTTTCCTTTTCTTTGCCATTATATGATTATTTTATATTTTGGTCTGCCAAAGGACCTTGGGTTTTGTGGAAGATTTTCAATGTGAAAGGTGTATGCAATAAAAAATGCATCATGTATATGAATTAATCATAGATCAAATAATATAGATCATGCCTGAACTTCTAATTAGGATACACTTGTTAAGAGGGAGCATGACCAATATGGGGATCCACTATACCCGATTAGGGGATCACTTTTATCACTTATCACAACACATCATGCTAAGAAGGGTTCTAAAGAATATAGTATAACATAATCATACAAAAACTTAATAGATTCCTAAGGTTTTTAAATGTTTACTCTATTCTAATAACAAGAAAGCAAAATATAATCTAGTTCTCACCAAAGCTTGTGGCACAAAATGGTGGTTTAGAAATAATAAAAGAAACAAATAAACTAAACATGTATTAGAAGATATATACTCACCTCAAAGTATAAAAAATCCTAATACATGGAGAGAAGAATATAAATTCATTATCTATCTACTCTTACAAAGGAGAAATAATGTTTGGAATACTTACCTTTGAAGATGAACCTATTGAGCCTCAATCTCTCCCGTGGCCAAGGTGCTTTAGAAGAGATTGTTGTGATATGTAAGGATAACCAAGATAAATCAACTCTAGGCTACATAACCTATCTAAGAATATAAAAGAATAATCCATAAGATAAGTCCATATTTTTAAAGAAATTATGGAACCTTAAGCTTTATTCCTCAAGTAAAATTGTCAATAAGAAGATGTTCACTCTCATTCTTTGCTAATAATTATTATTTTATGAAATGGTGGAAAATAACCTTGTATATATAGGAGGATCTTACCCTAAATATTTGTGGGAATGTTAGTTGTATGGGTTTGACCGAATTTACCCAGTGTGTTTTTGGGAACAATTTACCAAGTCTAATCTAGGTTAGCCAAAGGGCTAATAAGCTAAGAAAGTAAATAATATCCCTAAAATGTATTTGGTCAACCTAGTTGACCTAGTATAAATAATAATAAAAAATGATGTTAAGATAGTAAAAAGAGGAATGAAAGGAGGAAAAGACTAGAGGAGGTAGGACTAAGAAGAAAAAGCTTAGGGTAAATGGTTTTAGGAGACAAGTGTGTAGATGACAAGTAGAAAAAGGAATAATAATATTATGAAGCACTAATGGTCTGCCCACCCCTTTCCTGATGTACCCCTTGAGGCATACACTTAGAGATATTAAGATTTGATAGGTTCCTTCAAGATAAAAAGTGTCATTAATTAATAAAATTTTGAAAATGTTATGTGTGTATAAATGCCCCACTTGAAGCTCATCATGTGTCACATAAGTGCAACATGGGATGGTGCTTCAAGATAAAACATGATAACACAAAACCCTAATGCTAAGTAAGGTGAAATAAGTGGAAAATATGATTAATGAAAGGATTGAATTGAAAAATACATACCTTAAAATTACCTTAGTGCCATAGATAAATAAGGACACTGTAAGAAATGTGAAGGTGTCCAATATAGAAAATACTAGATGAACCTATAAAAGTTAGTGCAAAAAATAACCAAAATTTAAAAGAATTGGAAAAAAAAGAATATGATATTGGAAAACAATATATACATCATCATGAATCTAGTTCATTTTATAGTTTGCAAAATAGATGAGTAGAAACAAAGATAGGAGCAAAAAAAGAAATTTGTGGGACAATAATTGAAAGATCTACATTTTAAAAAGTGTTAAAAATAGGGGAAAAGATAAGTCATTTGTTATTTTGACTTGTGAGAGAGTTTAAAAAAGAGCTATAGATATAAAACAAGCTAGGATGGTAAGGAGATGACATGCTAGATAGGGAGAGGCTCCAGAGGTGGTAGCAGGTGCATTACAACTGTAACTAAGGATCTCAAACCAATTTTTGAAATTTATATTGAATTAAGTGAAATATTAGTAATTTTGAATTTTAAAAAAAATTATATGTCAAAATGAATCAAAATTAGATTTTAGGGCTAGAAAATAGGAAGAAGGGAAATGGGTTTGAAGGATTTAGGTAAAAAGCAATAAATTTGAATTTTAAACATATTTATATGTCAAAATGAATCAAAATTAGATTTTAGGGATAGAAAATAGGAAGAAGGGAAATGGGTTTGAAGGATTTAGGAAAAAAGGGATAAATTTACACTCTTTTAGAAAAATAAAAGGGGTTAACAAGTAAAAAGCACTAGGTCAAACTAGTTAACCAAGTAAGATGGAAAATAGGTAGAATCCACAGTGTTGATCGAGTAGGTATGGGTCAACCCTATATATTTTATAGGCTAAAAGTTTGATTTGGAGTTGTCAGGTGATCTAAAAGGTCCAAAATATAAATTCAACACTAGGGAGGGGAAAATAAAGGGGTTGACTCAGATTTTTGAATCAAACAGGAAAAAATATAGGAAAATTTTAGTCAAACTAGATTGACCAAAGAGCTAGAAGGATACAAAAAAGCATGTAAAAGGCTGAAAGAGGGCTCCAATGGCCCAAAATGACAAAGGAAGGTCAATAAGTAATAAAAAGGATAAAAATTAATAAAATAAGGTAATGTTGGCTTGTTTTTAATGTAAAAATATAAAAAGAATGTATTTTGACTACACATGACATGGAAGAACTAATACATCCTTTGTTATTTCTTAAGTATAGGGCTAACACAGATTTTGGAAACTTGTAGATGTGTCATGGTTACCATATTTAATAAATAGTATATCAGATGGAGATAGGGCTAGACTAAGATCCATAGGTCTAGGTAGGATAGCAGAGATGTGCCACATCCCCCTTAGTGTTGACTTGTTAGTCATGTTCCTTAGTTGTTGAGAATGATTGAATAAAAACTTCATATGGGAGGTGGATGGGGATATAATAGAGTTTGATATCATGTTGGAGGATTTCCATGCCATCTTGGGGCTGCCTATAGTAGGAGCACTAGTGATCGTAGGGATATTAGATAGTCTAAAGGAAGGGAGAGTCTTAGCCATGTGGGTTATAGGTTTAAAGATGATTATAATAGGTAAGAGGGTAATTATGTTTGATTTATATACATCATAGATTATAAATATCCAAACATTTGTGATAGTCCTATGACATAGTGGGTGCTATGTCACAAGTCAGATAAAAAGGTACCACTATTCGTGGTAGCCTCGATTAGGATGATACTAGAGGAGTGAGTATTATATGACCTAAGATCAATAATCTAGGTCCAATTGGTATATAATATATATGAGATTCTAGTTATAAGGTAGAGGACCATGGGATCAAACATATTATTGATATCTTGGATCTATGAGTGATTTCCTATGTACCATCTAGTTGGGTTTCCCTATGCATTTGATGATAGGTTACCTTGGGTGTAGAGATGGAACGAGGACCAAGTAGTGCAATTTTTGCCCCATGTGCTAGTGTTATAGTCTATGACACATGTAGACATCATGTGGTAGCCATAAAAACACATAATATCTACATGGGTAACTTGGCAAATAGTTACACCAGTGACAGAGAGGGTAGAGGTGATTGGACACTATTTTTTGTGTAGAGAGCCACATCCAATGGCATGGGTGCCAGGGTATATGGGCCTATCTAATCTATCAACTTTGATACTAATACCCAATAAATGGGATTGATATGTGAGGGAGCCATGGGAGAAGAGAGCATTGGGTCCATTAATAGTGAGGTCAACATTGAGGACACATCAAGAGTAACTATAGATTGGTCAAGCATGATGAGGAACTGGTTAGGAGGATAGGGATGTAGAGGTAGAGATACTATATGTACCACTACTATCTCCACATTGAGATGAGTAATGTCCACTAAAGACATAACATTGATGGAGGTAGGAGGTAAAGGAGAGAGTGGATACTATTACCATCCCATATGACCCCATAGGTGAGCCAAAGGAGATGATAAAGAGACCACTTAGACATAGGATGAGATTAACACAAGCCATGATAGCCAATTTTGAGTTGAGGAGGTGGCCTATAAAGGATTTTTTAAGAGGTTGTGTAGATGGGGAGACTATGTTAGGCAGTCATGTAGATGGAAAGACCATAGTAACCAAGACATAGATAGGTAAAAAGATGATTATTTTCTTTCTTAAGTTTTATTTAGATATATAGATAGATATTATTAGATATACCAGTGATCTAATAGCCATCTTTCATTCTTTTGAAGGTGTAGGTGATGATGAGGAGGAGAGATGGGGGTCCCTAGTGAGGGGAGCTCTCTATGATGTCTTAGGTGAAACTCTAAAGCCATATGAACCCATGACACTAGAGGATCCAAGTATAACATCTACCCTATCTTTGGTGAGCTAATTTAAATTAGCTAGAGAGGCATCAAGATACATACCAACATATAGGGAGGGGATGCATCCACCAGTAGTGATGGGTGTTGGGGAGCTACAATCATGGTAAGCCCTAGCAGATGAGAGAGATACACATCTAGATATAGTAGTGTAGATGATAGAGATTTGAACCTAGCTAATGGAGTCACAGATGTGGGCAACACACATATACAAATAGTTAGAGGGACTGAGATCTTGGACAACCTCCTTATAATGTACCATTTAGAGGATTCAAATTGAGTCCTCAGTAGGAAGCATGACTAGGCCATGAGATAGACAAGATGGGACCCAACCATAGAGTTGGGGCATTGTATATGGTCACATTTGTTGTTTTAAAAGTAATGATATATATATATATATATATATATATATATATATATCATTTTAGCATATTTTTATTAGATGTGTATCTTGTTATTATGGTTGATTTTGGTTGTTCATTATGGTTGAGGTTGTGGATGCTTAGGATATATTTCTTTCTAGCACATGTATTTAGTTTTTGTTGTATATGCTATAGGAAATATATGAGATGTGGTTTTTTTTCTAGCATTATGAAAAACACATGCATGGTTAAAAACAAATAGGCAAAAAGGACTTGAAAAAATATAATCAATTAATAAAATGTATTACATGTTATTTCAAGATGGGAAATGTGTAATAACAAAAAAATATTAAGTATAAAAAAACAAGAAAAGGCAAAACAAGATGGTAAAAATGAATTTGTTTTTAAACCAATGTGAAATATTTTTGCACCAAATTAAAACAAGTTAAATCATACTAAATATCATGTTGGGAAGTATGACAACAAAGTAATAAAATGGAAGGTATGCAAAAGGGTGAAAATGGTAAGAAAAACAAATTAATTAAGTCAATCAATCATACTAAATCATGCTAGGAAGTATGAAATAAAAACAAAATTATAAAATATTTGTCTTAAATTGGTCATACTAATTCAATCTGGGAAGTATGAAAAATTCAAGAAATAGTTGAAACCTTACATGTACTCAAAAAATAAAAAGATAAAAAGGCAAAATAAAAATGAATTAATCATAAAACATACTAAATATCAAGATGGAAAGTATGTAAAATGACATGTAACTTCATAATCGATTGAATCTTATCTCAAATTTGGCACATGTAATTTGGATGGTGACTTGGGTATTAGAAAATTTTGTGAGGAGGGTCAGGTCCTATCCACATTCTTACACTACAAGTCAACAAAGAGAACACCAATGGGGTGGAATAAGTAATAAAACTAGGTAATCAAGGTTGTGGGTAATAGGAAGGAAAAGATGGTAATTTTTTAGGATGGTTGGTTCTTATCTATGATCTTACAAAGTAATACACAAATGAAATCGCAAGGGGAGTGATTAGTACACCAAACAACAAATCTCAAGAAAAAATATAAGGAATATAAAGAATCAAAAAAATGGAGTGTAAAAATCAAGACTTAGGTATCATATGAGAAGATCTTACGATTTAAGAGGCACACTAAGGACATGAGAAGACACCAAGTGACTAGTGGTCATCTATGCACAAAAGAAACTTACTCTCTATAAACATAAAGCTTTGTAGGAAAATACACATGCTACTAAGATCAACTCATGAAGGTAGTTTTTTACAAGGAAAAGTAAAATGAACCTACCTTTCCATGACATGTTCTCTACTCTTCAGGACCCCTTAAAGAGCCATCAATCTACTACAAATATTGGGTAATTGTATGAGAAAGTAGGTAGCACTAAAATATTTTTTTTATTCTTCTCTTCTAATTTACTGGCCTACCGCACCCCAAAGGACCTTGGCTCTACCATGAGGCCAACTATGTAGTTTGAGATTTGACTAGAATAAGGAGATGTGCTTTGAATAATGTATTTTAGTGTGATTTTACTTTTAATAATAATTTTTCATTTTGATATCATTGCCAATTATTTAAATGATTTGTATTATAACTTTATTTTGAAGGTTTTTTAAGATTCCTCTTCCATACAGATTTGGAATGACCAATCATGAGAGAGATAGTGATACACATGAATGAGCTATAGACGAAGGCTAAAGGAAGCTAAGTAACTAAATATGAATATTGACTAAGACACTTAGGCTTGACAATGAACTATCATGTGATCTTAATTCTCAACCATGTATATGTTTAGTCTGCAAAAAAAAAGGAAGAGGGAAAAAGGGGATTCAAAATGGATTGGTAAGAGGAAATAATAATGAGATATATTGTTTTCTAATTGATCACATAGTAAAGGGAGATAATAACCAAGGGGAATAGGTTAAGGATAATTATATCACCATGATAAATTATCTATGGAAAATAAGGATAATAAATCAAAACAATCATAAAGATACAAGAAAAGAGTTTTGAGAGAAACTCCTAGGAAAAAGGGAAGGGAAAGAAATGATAAAACAAAATACAATCATATGCAAAAATAAATGATAATATAAGCAAGATATAGTACAATAAGTATGATCATGATATGAAAGAATAAAAACTTTGACATAATATCAAATGATATACAGATAAAGATAATATTAGAGCACACATCCAACCCAAATATAAATGTGAAAGCACCATGCATGTGCTCATAAATATTGGTAAATATATCCACACACATTATTCAATACATTAGATAAATCTCTATGAAGTTATAGTCAAATTGATGCTAAGGTTTCATCAAACTTAAATTCATACTGGGCAAATACTTCATTTATGATCTCCTCAACTGAAAAAGTAAGAATTCTCAAAGGATAATGCTAAGGAGGAAATTTAGGAAAAGGCTAGTCATGAGAACATGCGAAAATAGGAACTATAGAAGAAAAAGGAATCATTGGTGGAGAAGGCTCCATAGGTGAAGGACTCATGGGTGTAGAAGGATCCATGTGTGAGGGAAGGTCCACAGGTGAAGGAATCACAAGTAGAGGTATAAAAGGTGGTGAAGGGACCATGGGAGGTGATGTAACCACTAGAGGTGGAGCCATAGGAGACTAATGAGAATCCTTCTTACAAAAAAAACCTATGGGAGGAGTGGTAGAAGGTTTGAGAATGGATATAAGGTGACCTTTAAGATGTTATTATAAGATGTGATAATGGTCAGTATGATGGGTGTTATAGAGATGCCATAGACAATATACCTCACCATACTTAGATAAATATTTAGGAAGTACCTTCAAAGGATTTATGGCTTTTTTTGATGATGAGGAAGAAGGATACAAGGTATCAAGATATTGTTGAAACTTGTGATAATGGGTGGAGGAATGGTTATTTATCCCATGGAAGTAACATATATGCTTGTGAGTGGGTTTAGTATAATCAGTCATAGAAGGAGGTAAAATAAGAGTGGAAGAAGTTGAATAACACTCATCAGCCCATTTGGTGGGCAGAGGAGCCATCTTAGGCAAGGGAATCAAACCATCACCAAAGGAGGGTGATGATGAGGAAGGAATGAAACTAGGCTCCATGGAAGAAGTGATAACATTAGAAGTAGAGTTAGGCTCAACAATAGTAGGAGTGGGAATAGGATCAAGTATAATAGGCTCAAGAAGAGGCTTAATTATAAAAAGATATACTAACGGAGGGATAATTTATACATAAGGTTTAATGAGGGTTTCACTAACCTCAGGGGTAAGCCAATGATAAGAGTTATGGAACTTAGAAAATTGGTAAGGCCCAATCATAACACAATCCATGAGCATAGTACTATTGGGCTCCTTAGAAATTGGAGGTGTCGATACCATCTCTACCCTATAATAAAGGGGAAAAATTCAAAAATCAATAACTATAAGTGAAAGAGAATGATGATATGCATGAAAAAACTAAAGTAAATATGAATGACAACAAACAATCTTAGCATCATGAGCTTAGATAAGACCACCTAATAATGGATCATCTAAGAAATAACCATCATCATAATCTAGGGTGTGAAGATCAATGACATAAGTAGGGATGACCTTATCATCTGATGAAGCATGGTGAATAGAGTGCCTAGTCTTGGTCAAGACTATGAGAATGTCATCATAAGGAGGTTTAAGAGAATGAGGATACAAGGAAGTAAGAATCTACAAGATGAGATGAGGCAAGAGATAATTTTTTTTGATATTTAAGTTAATCTCATTGGACTCATCATCATCAAAATCTAAAAGATTAGGAATAATGTTACTTATGAGTTTGGGATTCCCATTATAACTATGGGTTGAATTGATAAGAAAATTGAGATGCTGAGACTCATAAATTAGAACACTTATAAGAGGCTCAATAGTAAGAAACTTGAAGACACCACAATCTTGGAATTTTTTAAAATTACAAGGGTTAGTGTCACTTTGAATCCTATAAATGGCTTTATTGTGAGGGAATTTAACACATTGCCAAGTGGAATAAGTGATATCTCTTATGAAGTGAGTCCACAACCTACTAAGAAAGATGTTATACAAAAGGGGGAAGCTAAATATCATCAACTTCACACAAATGGTGACATGTGGAATGGTAATGAGAAACCACACATAACCTAGAGGAGGCATTTTATTTCTATCATATCCTTGGAATGTGTTACGTGTAGACTTGAGATTACATTCAAAATATCCTAGGGTCTTAATAAAATTGATAGAAGTGACATGGGTGCCAGAACCCTCATCAATAAAGGCATGCTTAACATGGATATCACCAATTTGGATTTTAATGAATAAAGAAGGATTATTCACATGAAGTAGAATCTCATCAAAAATCATAGAAGCTATGGGAAATTTAGAGAAAGAGAAGTTTCTATGGTCTCATCAATATGGATAGACATCTCTTCACATTGTTACAAAATACTATCTTTGGAACCAGATAAAGCTACATCCCATCCTAGAAGGGGAGGATGAGGGATGTTCATCTCAAATAAGAGCTACATGAGGTGGTTTATATGATGTGGAGAGGTCCTCATAAGTTCAAGGAGTGAAATTTGGGATGGGAGATTAGTGAGTTTTGCAATGGGATCCATTTCATCATATCTCATAAAAATATTATTAGATATAGGTGCATAATGGTTAAAGATGTCCTAAAAATGAGGAGATAAAGTACATTAGAATTTTTTTTGGTAATAATGAGAATAAAATTTGGAATAAGGTGGTAAATCATGTTGAGATGATGAACTAGTTATTTTAAGTTGATTTTGAGAATTAGAAAAAGTTTTAATAGAAGATTGATTATTATTAGTATTAGAAGATGATATAAGAGTGGTAGAAATAGAATGAGATGTGTTATTCAAGGGAGAATCATAAAATGGATCATCAAAAGAGATAAGATCTTATTTCCCCAACTCATTTAAATGAGCTGGACAAGAATCCTAGGTAACATGATATGTCTTATGAGAAGAAGTGTATATAGGTTGGGAATCAATTAAAGCCACCACCCTTTGCATATTAGTCATGCTAACAGAATTCTCATCAAAATTTGTTTCAAAAATATTTTATATGTTATTGGTGGAAGGGGTGGACTTGTCTTGACTAGCTTGGATAGGTTGATGATTAGGTAAAGGATCTTTATAGATAGTCAAATTAGCATTTTATTTATTCAAGGTTTGAGTTTTGTCATTTGATTTATAGTCCTTGAAAGTAATATCATAGGATTTTTAATGATTATGGATAATGGAATCATGACAAAAATTAACTCCAAGAAGAAAATCCAAAGCTAAATTATGAAGTTGTCTACAAGTCTCATGAGAATGACCCCAATTAGCGTGAAACCAACAAAACTTATTAGGATCATACTAGGATTTCATAGGATTATTAGGGTCAATTTCTCATGAAAGAGGCATAGGTAAATGCTTAAGAAATTTAGACAAGGATAAAGGTTTGTGAACATCGATGATATTGGGTGAAGAGAAATGAGGATTGGTATAATGTTGAGAAGAAGAAACTAGTTTTAAAGAAGGGTTATGAATGATAGATTAAACATTATGAATGGTGTCATAAGAATAGGTAACACCATCATTGGTAATATTGCCATTTTTATTCTTTAGTAATAAATGAAGACCCATAGAAGGTTGGGGTTGGTTGAATTGATTCATTATGAAATATTCTCTTTTAGGTTTTTCAATATCCTCCTCTAGGGTATGTGGAGAGAGAGTGCAAAGTCGATATTGAAGTTTAGGAAAGATAGAATTTGTAAAGAGATGAAAAATATTATCATCTGCCATGTTATATTCACATTTGTTTGACAAAGTCTTCCATATCTTAACCAAAGCTTGGGTAGTTTCATTCTCATGTTGTTTTAAATTAATGAAATGGGCCAAAGTTTTTTTAGGAAGATCATTAGTTTAGAATTATTAAACTAAAGCATTTACTAAGTCCTCCTAACTAGAAATAGAACGAGATCTAATTTTATTGTACCAATCCAAGGAATCTCTTGTGAGGTTTTTGGCTAGGATCTTGGTAGTGGTAAAGGTATTTAATTTGACCCAATACTTGTAAATATTTCCAAATGTGTTAAGTTGAAGGGTAGGATCAGTTAACCCATTATAATAAATTGTATGTGTTATGCCTCCTATATTGATGTTGGAAATTTGAGTAGTAAGAGGTTCATTTTGTAGATGTTTAATGGTTTTATTGACTGAAGGAGGTTAAGGAATGAGATTGTCTTAAGAATATAAAAGAGGAAGAGGGGGAACATTTTAATTATATGCACCCCAAGCCATTGGTTGTAGATGAGATTGAAGGTTAAGGAGATGGTTTTGCATTCTCATCATTTGGTTCATGTTATGAGATTGAAAGGTATTCATTTGGTTTAGATTTTTTAACAAAATTTGGTTTGTTTGATTAACATTAGAAGCATTAGAATTATTATTTGTGTTAGTATTAGTGGCTTGGGTACCACTATTAGTGTTGGTATGAATATGAGAACAATTGTGAGAATGTGAGGCACTAGTGGTAACATTTTCTTGTGAAGCAAAAGATGGATTAGTGAATGGTTGAGTGGAAGAAACACTAGAAGCATGATTTCCTTGGTTATAAAAAATGAACTCGTGGAAGGATTAAGGATGGTGGACCTTATGAGAGGCCCACTAGATGTAGAACCTTCCATGTTAGTTGACCTACTAGGCATGGAGGTAGAGTAGGTTAGAGAAGAGGAATTCATGGTATAAGAAGGAATAGAAATTGAAGGAAGAGGTTGAGAACCAAATAAAGTGGTACCTCCAAATATTGTATGGAATGTAAGAGTAGGTGAATGAGGCTCTTTGGTTTGACCACTAATCATGAGGCTGTAAATGGTAGAAGAATATTTTCCTCTATGTTGAGGAAATTTGGGGATAAATAAAATAATTTAAAGAGTATACCTTAATTGAAGTTGGTCTTCTAATGAGAATATGATTATACAATGAATAGGTATGAGGAGGGGCCCCATAGTTCATTGTGTGAGTGGCAATATGAATGTTGCTAGAATCCAACAGAGGATCCCTACTCTATCTATGGGAAACCCTATTAGGATTGGTAAAGATCATCATTGTAACTTAGTGTCATTATCTAATATAAATTCCATAATGAAGGGAAAAGAGGAGAGATGAGAAAACAAAGGTCAAAAGAGGTGACTAAAATTGTATAGGGTCAACTAGGTCGATCCACTACAGAAACAAGGACTATAAAAATATATAGGATCAATTAGGTCAATCCTTTATAGTGTACATAAGGCAAAAAAAGCACTACATCAACTGGGTCAATCTAGTATAAAAGACAAGGAACTAGACAACCAATTGGAAAATGAAATAAACTAAATTTGAAAGTAATGAAAAATAATAAGTAATGAAAGGAAATAGATAGCCAATTGGATTAATGTTGGCCAATCCAATTGAAACACACAAAAAAAAATCTTGCACTAACACTAGATAATGTAAGGTTTTACACACACAATTGAGCAAAGAGCAAGCAAATAATTTGAAAAGTAAAGCTAACTAGTTGGTCAACCTAAAATGTTAATTAGATTATTAAGAATGGGTTTTAATGTGTTTGTAAGTAGGCTATAAGAAAGGTACTAGATAGAAATATAAGGATGGTTTTAGGTAGTTTAGGATGAAAGAGACTATAGTGGAAATGATATAAGCTTGCTATTGGGGATCAACCCCTCATTTCACACATTGTGGTGATAAGGGTATCGTGTACTTAGCTAGAATATACCATTAACCATGATTTATACTTGACCAGAGCATCAAGTCAACTTTCCCCTTGGTGATGAAATCCAAGTAGGTTGGCCTAGGGTAGAAAAAATGTTAAAGTTCTTGTTTATGTTATGTGTTTTGGCCACGTGTGCATAAAATAGAAATCGTGAAGCTAAGTAATAAATTGAAAATCCCCTAATTAAACTATGTGAACTATTCTAAGAACACAAAAAACATGAAAAGAAAGTGTGAGCTAATTACTAACATATATGATGTTGATTCTAACCTTGAAACAAGGTATAGTGTAAACACTATATGCACACAATATAGAATAGTTTTGACAACCTCAAACCTTTACTATGGAAGCAAAGTCTAGAAATGAACTAGGTTAGAAGTGTTGATCTAGTTATTTCAAATAACACATAAAACATAGAATTGGGTTGGTAGTGTTGATCTAATTCACTATTTAAGGGTAGTTTTGAAGACTATAAACTATGAAATAAAATATGGAAAGGAAATAAATAGATAAGTATAAATTAACCTTGGTGGATCAGAGATGTAATGAAGAAGATTGCTAGTTTGGAACCTAGAAATGTGCTTGAGAAACCTAGAAACAAGGTTGACATAATCAATCAAGTTTTACTAGAACATGCTCAAAAAGTGATAAAATAATAAGGGGTCAACTGGGTCAACCTGGTAGGTTGAACTGGGTGTTTAAAAGGCTAGAAACCTATACTAGGCTGACTAGGTTGACCTAATTATATGTTCTTAGAAACCTATGCATAAAAAAGTAGGGAGGTTGATAGAATTGATCTATAATGTCAAAAAATATGATCAAAATAAATTAAAGAAAAAGTGAACAAATCCTATAAGCTTTAGCTCACATCAAGTTCACCAGAAAGTATATAATTATAAATGCATCATGTCAATGAATTAATCCTAGATTGGATAAGATAGATCATACCTACACTTTCAATTGGGATACACTTGTTAAGGGAGATCATGACCAATATGGGGATCCTCTATACTTTATTAGGGGATCACTTGTATCACTTGTCACAACACATCATGATAGAAAGGGTTTTAAAGCCTATATTCTAACACAATCACATAATAACCCTAATAGAGTCATAAGGTTTTTAAATGGTTATTCTATTCTAATAATAAGAAATCAAAATATAATCTAGTGTTCACCAAATCTTGTGGCACAAAGTGTGGATTTAGAAACAATAAAATAAACAACTAAACTAAACATGTATTCAAAGACATCTAATCAAATCAATGTATATGAAATATTAATACATGGAAAGAAGAATACAAATGCATTATCTATCTACTCTTACAAAGGAGAAATAAAGCTAGGAATACTTACCTTTGAAGATTAACCCACCAAGCCTCAATCTCTCCCTTGGCCAAAGTGCTTCTCAAGAGATTATTGTGGTATGTAAGGATAACCAAGATAAATTAGATCTAGGCTACACAACCTATCTAAGTATCCAAAAGCCTTATTCACAAGATAAAATCCATATCTCCAAATAAAGTATAGAACCCTAAGATTTGTTCCTCAAGTATAATGGTCAATAAGAAAATTTTTGCTCTCAATTCTTTGCTAATAATTCTTCTCTTATGAAATGGTGTGAAATGACCTTGTATATATAGGTATATTTTGCCCTAAATCCTTCCAGGAATGTTGGTTATATGGGGTTGACCCAATCGACCCATTATGTTTTCAAGGACAATTTACCAAGTCTAAGTTAGGTCATTTAAAGGGATAATAAGATAAGAAAGTAATTAATACACCTAAAATATACTAGGTTGACCCAATTGACCCAATAAAAATGATAATCATAAAGGATCTTAAGGCAAAGAAAGAGGAATGAAAGGAGGAAAAGATTAGAGGAGGTAGGACTAAGAAGAACAAGCTTAAGGTAAATTATTTTAGGAGACAAGGGTGTATATGTCAAGTGGAAAAAGGAATAAAAATATTATAAATCACTGATGGTCTACCCACCCCTTTCTTGGAGCACCCCTTAAGGCATGTACTTAGAAATATTGAGACTCAATAGGTTTCTACAAGATACAAAGAGTCATTAATCAATAAAAGTTTGAAAATATTATATGTATACAAAAGGTATCATGGGTCAAGTATTCTCCCAAGACATTAGTTGAGATGGTATAATAATTGGACATTTTAGGAGGTGGTATGTTGGAAGGTGGATCAAGGGTATTAGGGTTAATGCAATTAGCCTCTTGTGAATCAACACATATTTTTTTCACCTTGTCCTTCTTGGCAACTAAATTTATGACAAAATGATAGTTGTAGATTTTAAACTCAACCTCTAAATGTTTATAATTCGCATATGGATGAAAATATCCTAGAATAGTAAACTCCATTATTGAATGGAAGAACTTGGTACATAAATGAAATTTTTATGAGATTTCATGAATCTCATGTATCCAAGGTATTCCCAAAAGAATATTATATGACAATTCAAGATCTAACACATGTCATAGTGTATCATGGGTCAAAGGTCCAATGATAACTAGCAAGCTGATGGTGCCTTGTGATTCTCATTCTTCATTGTCATAGGCTTTGATGGTGATTATTTCTACTTGGAGATCTATTTTCATGTACCCAAGAAGCTTGATAAGCTTTAGAGACATAATATTTAGACCTCATCCATTGTCTATGAGGACATGCTTCACTTTGTGCCGCATTATGTAAACTTTTATGTATAATGGATTATTATGAAGTAGGCCAAGGGATGACATATCACTTTGATTGAAGGTTAATTATTGGCCTAGAGCTAGATTTCCAACCAAAGATTGAAATTTATCAAGATATATGTCATTAGGAACATTGGATTGGCCAAGGAACTCTGTCAAGATGTTTTTTGGATTATATATGTATACAACAAATTTATAATGGATATTTGTGGAGGAATATTTTGTAATTGTTCTACAATTTCAAATGTTTTTTCTTTCATAATAGTAAATGGCTTATTCCTAACTAGAATGGGTGATTTTAAGATGGGTGAAGTGGTAGATGGTTGTGGGCCTGATATGGTAATCCTTGACTACTGAGTTGTGATTTCACAATCATGATTATGTATAGGACCATTTTTGATAACAAATAAAGGTGGAGGGTGGATAAGTAGAATAAGTCTCAATTATCGATGCACTTATGGATGGTCATGATATAACAATGAGTTATCAGTATAAGGTCCAAAAGTTGTAATATCTACTTATTTATTCACTTGTATTCAGTCCTAGGTCAAGGAATGATTAATGACATGGGTTAGTTGATTGATAATGATTATAAATGTTCATCTTATTGGTAATTGGTCTTGGATTGATGGAAATGGTGTTAACATGACCTCTTTTAGTATGGACTACAACCATGTTGTAGTCATGTATAATTGCATGGTAGGTCTATTGGTTATTGGCATCATTCTAGCCTTGGTTCTTACCATTTTTTTGACATTGTTGGTTTGGCTAATAGTTATGTTGGTTGTGATGGTTCTACCTTGTCTATTTATATTTTTGTTATAGTTATACTAGTCGTTATCATTGCTTTATTAGTTGTTATGTTGGGGAAGGGGCTATGATAGATGTGAAGGTTTTAATTAGATGTGGAAGATCCATGATCCAATATGATCTCTCTATTTTCAAAAATATTCTCAATCACATATTTAATTTACATGTAAAAATGCATATTATCACCATTGACCTGATGATACTCGCATAATTCATTTGGATTGTACTAGTCTAGATAGGTAAATCCCTCAAGCTAGCACTTTAAAATAGGCCAGTTAATCAAATTAGATATGGCAAGATTGAGAAACATAAATTAAAGGGGTTCTCAAAGGTTACTAAAGACATGATGAGTAGGAACATTTCTCCTTGGATGAGGGTTTTTCAAAGGCATAAGATGTTGAATTTGTTATGCTGGTCTAGGTTGTTATGTTTGTTACATTTTTTGAAGAGGTTACTAGTTAGGAGTTATGTACATATGTGGCATAGGTTGAGTAGATGGGATTTTCACCATTTGGACATGTCATGACTCTATTAATCTATTTCCTATAAAATTATTGTTATGATTTACCTACTTTGGTTTATCATAATTATTGGCTTGGGTTTGTTGTGATGCTTGCATTTAGACTTGATTATGATTTTGGCCATTATTTTGGTTCTTATTTGGGATCTAATTTTATGAGGTTAGTTTAATTATCCCTTTGTTAATAAGGGATATTTAAATCATCAAGCATATATTAATGATCTCTTTAAAAGTATATGAACACTATAACTCCAAAATTTAAGATATCTCACTATGTAGATTCTTGGTAAACATAGAGAATAGTCTCATGCTTGAGATTATAAGAGAAATGTTGCATGAACTTTTCCAAAAGATCATCAAAATCATATACTAAATTATTTGGTAATTTTAGAAACCATTCAAATTCTTTCCCTTCTAGGCTCTTTGGAAAAAACAACAAAAGGTATATGTCATTATAGTCTACTAGTTGGCACACAATAAATAATTCCATCAAATGGGCCTTGGGTACACTTTTCCCCTTGTACTTGTTAAAATTTAGTGGTTTTTACCCTAGAATAAATGGTATATATAAGTACTCTATGTTAAAATGGTAAGAAGACATGTCATCTAACTTAAAATATTTGGTTTTTTTTTTCTTGCTTGGATGAGTCCAATTACATCCTTCATTTATTATAGTTCCTATTCAAAGAAACTAGTGGGATCATTAGGCTAAGGTATAAGTTATGAAAACACAAGTGGAATATTTTGACTAGAGTATAATGGAGGCATTTATTGGGGAATGTTGGATTGGTTAGGGAATGGACTAGGAATGCACATGCATGGATTAGGGTTCAATTATTAAAATTACACGTGTTGAGGTATAATATTATGGTTGGGATTGGGTATGTAGGCCTAGTGTTGGGAATACTATGGTTAGGATGGAGTTATATGGACATAATGTGATTATTAAGGCTGAATAAGGATATCTTACTGACTAATCATACCTTAATAATGAAGAGGAACTTGTGAAACAAGGCCTTATCATTGAACTTGTGGTACATTTTACATAAAATGCAATTTTTTACATAATTGATACTTGTGGAACATTATAACCTCTTGGTTACATGAATCCCTATTTAGAAGTGAACTCATGTTGGATATTTAACATTTGTCACTAACCAATACTAGTACATTATTAGTTAGATATCATTTGGTTTTGGATTGGCATATTAGTCTATGATTGAAGAGGTATGTTCAATACTACTTGGTGAGGTGGAAAATTTGTTTCTCCCTACTAAGGTGGAAATATGTTTTACCTCTGATGCAAGGGTACATTGGATAGTGCCTATTTTTGTGGAATATTACTCCTTGCCTATTGGGGTGGAGTAAGAATCATCACATTTTGTTGTGTAATGGAATTGGTTATTGGTTGACTACTTAATACTTGATGTTGTGTTCTTTAAGAAGAAACTAGTTGAGGATTAGAGGTAGTTCATTGAGGTTGAGAAGTAGGAACTCCTACTCCCTAAGTTTGTGATCCACTCATGGTGATAGTTAAAGGAAAATTTTTTATTAACTATTTATTTGTGCATTAACACCACTTTGGTTTAATTTGGATATTACTTACATATTATCCACTATGGTACATTGGATAGTGTCTGGTGTTGTGTAATATTAACCCTCACCCATTGGGGTGGAGTAAGAATCATAACATTTTGTTTTGTAATGGCATTGGTCATTGGTTGACTACTTAATCATTGATATTGTATGATTGAAAAAGTAACTATTTGAGGATTAGAAATAGTTCATTGAGGTTGAGAAGTAGGAACTCCTACTCCTTGAGTTTGTGATCCACTCATGGTGCTAGTTAAAGGAACATTTTTTTATTAACTATTTGTTCGTGCATTAACACCACTTTAGTTTAATTTGGACATTACCTACATATTATCCACTATGTTATGTGAACTATTCTACGTATAAGAAGAATTCAATTCCTCAATAGTTGGTCTATTGAACATGTTTTCTCCTAAGGTTCTTTACATAACTAGGTCTAAACCCTAATTTTTTTGGCTTGTCAACTCAAGTATGATTCCTTTTGAAAGAACTAACATAATAAGAGGTACATTTGACATGGTCATATTAATAAATTTATGTGCTAGGTTTTGATATATCTAGTATGCTATTTGCATTTGAATGAAGTGGTCATCCATGAGGCCCCTTTGTGTGAAAAACATATGTGGATATTGATACAACATAAACATAATGTTATTAGGGTTGCTATAAGAGGCCTGTTATATGTTCTAATTATAAGACATTTTATAAGGAACTCTTACTAGAATTGGCAAGTTTTCATGCCCTACCTCTATGGATCTATTAGGATCATAGGTTGATGTCACTTTAACTTAATAAGTTGGTTGTTGAGATTTTTATGCAACCAAAGGTATGCTATCCAAATATTGGGCCATATTTTATTGGTCTTACTCTATGTATAGAGGAGTGTTAACCAAATAATAGTCTAGAGGATCTTGACTCTACTCCCTTTATTGAGTTTTGGAAGGTGGATAAGTATCCATCTCCTACACAACATCATCTTCATAAGAGTCTTGAAAAAAGTCCTCCTGTGTGATAACATTTCCATATCCTAGATTATTCATGACTCTACTATGTGTATAGTGAGACATGGTTAAAAAAATGATAAATATTTCATGATAAGAGGGGTTAGAGTTATACAAACTTAAAAGGATATGTATAAAAACACAAAAAGGTTCAAAATAGGTCTAGCTCAATCAAAAGGAAAGGATTTGTATCTCCAAAAAGGTCTATACAAAGACTTAGTAAAAAAAAGTATAACATCAAATGATTCACATAAAAAGGGTTAAGTAAAATGAACTAAAAAAAACATGCCAAACTCTAGGTCCAAATATGTTCCAAATGGGTCTAATATATAAAATTTAAAATTTGATAGGTCTTTTGTCCAAATTCATCATTAAAGTCCAAGATCAAATAAGGCATGTTCTAGTACTCTTGGCCAAACTCAGCCTCAAAAGATAGACTTGAAATAAAAGGATGATTTTTAATCTAACAAACATGGAACACTTAGGCATAAATTAGGCACTTAATTCTAGACATGAATATGATCAAATTAGTATAAGTCACTAAACAAAATGTATTTTAAGATAAATTGATTCTCTCAAATAAAGGCATAAAAAATATAGTTTTTGAAATTTGGGAAAAAAATTAACCTAAGTTACGTAACCCAAAAGAGAAAGATTAGTGTATTAACCCCTGTGAAATGAGACATAAATAGAAATCAATCAATGTTTGAATCCAAACTTGTAAAATTTAATTAAAAAATAAACTTTAAGAAAAATTAGGATTTAGTTTACCAATAAGTTAGACAAATTTTAATGTCATAATAGTTCTAAACAAATATCCCACAAGACAAATGGTTTGGTTTCAAATGTGAAACTTAGACATAAGACAAGACAAGTCTATTGAAACAATTTCAATAGCATAATAGCATTAGTTCTCTCAAAAGGTATAAATAATGTTTTATTTCAAAGACTTATAAGGATCAAAACTTGAATTTATTTGGGTAGTATAATATTACCCATTTCAATCAAGTGACACACACAACATTTTTGACACAAAATTCTAAGTTAAAAACATGGTACCAAATGGATAACATAATGCTTCCTCAAACAATGGAGTGTAGACAAACAAACTTGTTTATGATGTGGTATAAAAACAAATTTTTAGACTAAAAAAACTAAGTAATAAAATTAAAAATACTAAATACAACTAATTATATCATCTTAGATTCTAACAAGGTGTGGAAAGTGGGGTTGACTAAAATTTACAATTTACAACCAGCTAGATTGATCCTAAGTATGGCTAACATAAGAGAATCATCATGTCAAATGAGTTTATAATAATAAACTTACCATGCAAGGGTATATTACTTTTCATGATGATTCCATCCATGGAATCCTTAGTGTAGTACCTTGGTTGACCAGACCTAACTCAAGACTTCATTATGAAAGGAGAGCTTAGTCACTCAAGCCCCTAGATCTTACAGTATGTATACCCTGATTTGTATACCCCACCATGAAGTAGGGTTGAAACACTTCTGGGAGATGAGGACCTAGGTCAATACTTCCCTAAAAATCTCATGAAGAGGAAATGACCTCCCATCCACAAGCCAAATTGCATGAAAGAAATGACTAAGTGGAAAGACTTTAAGGTTGTTTTTAGATCACCCAAACCATATAAGTTTTGGTGACAGCCTAGACAAATTTCTTTCCACACCTTGGATTAAGAAAAAATGCAAGTGAAAATTCACTTTGGTCACCTAATTTACTTATAGGGGATAGTGGGAGAGCATACACATTTATTCATTTTGTGAAAGCAAACAAATAAATACAAACAAACATTTTTAATAAATTGTGATTGAAGCGTTGATTTTAAGCCAAATTAAACTATGTGATGAAGTTATTTACTTGGCCTATTAGATTAAGTGTTAAATCTCACAAAAAAACTTAAGAAAAAACATCTATGTTAATTTTAAGCCCTAAAATCCAAATGTTCAAGATATAGCCTAATTCATTTTTAAACACCCAAAATTAAGTGTTCAATACTTAGACATTCTTTTTAGGCACCAAAAATGAAGGGTTTAAAAATATTAACAATTATAATTCCTTTTAATCACCAAATATCAAATGTTCAAGATTTAAAAAGTTCTTTTTACCATCAAAACAAAGTGTGAATGACTTATCCAATCCTTTTTAGGTACCAAAAATTAAATATTAAAAACATTTAAACTTCCAATTTTGTGTTCCAATCATGCCTTGGCCCTGCAATGGTTAGATAGTCTCCTTTTTCTTATAGTAACTTTAAATAGTGAGTAAATGAACCTTAAAAAATTATCTCTTAGTTTTTTATTTTAAAAATATAGTGACTATCATTTGTCATAACTAACTAATTCCAGTTACTACGTGATTGATGTCAGTCGATCTCAAATAAAACCAATGATGATAGTAAAGGACAAATACCAATTAACTAAGACCAATGTCAGTTACCTATGAACCTGAAAACAAAACCAAAGAAAAGTAAAATGTTAGGTTAGTCCAAAATATGATAAAAACTCCTTGAAACATGTAACATAGGGATTAAATAGAGAGTATAAAATCTAATGAAACCAAGAAATCATAAAATAGAATGCTAAAAAGATTCAAAATACAATCTTTGTAATCCATGTTTTTCCCTACATACCGATCGATGATGGTCAAATAGAATTGATCCAAGTTAGGTAGAACTAATGATGGTTTGGTAGAATTGAATATGATTAGGCCTGACCAATGTCGATCTCTATGTAGATCTAAGTTAATTCAAGAATTAAAAATATGGAAAAATCAAAGTTAAGACTGCAAATTTGAAGATATTCAAGAATTCAATTGTTAATTTATGAGTTGCATCTTGATTTCCTTGGTAAGTGGGGTGCCCATTGAAGATAGTCCCATCAGGCATGCCATTTTTTATCAAGGAATCAAATAAGGGTGGTTAGATCATGTATTAGAACAAGTAAGAAAACTTGAATATAAACACACTAACATACGTAACACTTAATTTCATAGATCATAGGATGGAACTTAGTGAACAAAAAAACAAATGACAAGTCTCAAATAAAATAAAAATAACTTACAAAATTCCTTATGTTCTTTGAATGCTCTAAATGATGTGTTATTTTAGCTTGCTCGGTTCATGCTCAATAAATATTTGGAAAATAGAGTTATGTGGCTCCTTCTCTCCTTGGCATCATTATTTAACTCATGATTTCTTGATGTATATTGATGGATTGACTTGTGATTTTGGCATTATAACACTATTTTCATGCAATATTTCTCTAAAACCAACACTATAACTTTACTATGCTCAAACTCTCTAAATGAAGAGGTTTAGGCTTGTATTTATAAGTTTAGCAACTAACACAAACTCAAGGTTAGTTAGAGTGTAGTTAGAGATTGAAATAGGTAAAAACCTAACCTTAGTGAGTTAATTAACCATAATAGAGTTAAAAGGTGTCAAATGGTAAGGATTAGCAATGAATAGGCATGTTGAGATATTTTATGGTATTTGACAACTCACAAAAAGGTAGTTATGAATTCCTAAGATATTCTTTATTTTTGAATTTATTTTTTTAATAATTCATTTAATTACACATGGATGATTCAATTAGGAATTTAATTAGGTTTTGAATTTTAATTAATTTTATTTAGGCTTTTTAGCATTCTTCAAGATTTAAATTAATTGTATGTGTGCATTATCCCCATTTAATTAGTTTATAAGCTGAACTTCATGTTATGAAGCCAAATATGAGATGTTTAGTGATTATTAGGTTTAATTTGAAAAAGGATGGTAAGAATTGGTCTAAAGTCTAATACGAAGCCATTGGTGGCCAGTTTTAGGTGTGTACAAATAATTTCAAACTAATGATCCTTAGAAAAATAGCTTAGCCCATTTCATTAATTACAAGAAATTTGAATCTGATACAACCCAATATTTCATCAACTATTATAAATACATAGCTAAAAATATCAAGGATAACATGTTAGATTAAAACCTCTTCCACTTGTTTACCAATGCTATTCCATCCAAAATATATAGTACATAGCTAGGACTATCTCTCCAAAAAAATCGGAAGAAACCCTTGATCAGGATAAATGTTAAGACTTCCTCATAAGACACTTCAAGCCTTCCTAACCCAAGCCTATAACTTGTGTGATTATAAAATCTATAAATAATACTATAAATAATGTTATTTTGAGTACACATGATTCCACTAGAACCATCAATGCAATCCTTGGTCAAAAGGACTTATTCAAGGTTGTAGATTAGAAAGACTTGATTATACAGGTGGTTAGGACTTTATCATCTTAGGGGTAGGTTTTCCTTAAGGAACTACTATTTCACTAAAGGCCTTAAGTCAAAAGGACTTGACCAAGGTTCTTGATCAAAAATACTTGATTAGTCTCTTGTTTACAATACCTTATATGATATTAGTCCAAGTGTTTTCAGGCTTGAGAGTGGGTTTGATTCCCCAAGAGGGTTTCCCATGTAAGTCATGTGTTATGTGATTGATCTTGCATTGTCTCTATTGTTCATCACTATGATTGATGTGTATGCTTCATGAATGCTTATGGTAATTAATTAAGATTTTTAAAGGATTTAAATTGATATTAGATTATCTGGGGTCACTGATTCACCCCCCCCACCCTCTTAGTGATTTTACCTCTAACATTTGGTATCAGAGTGGGTCCTTTGGAGGAAGCCTAATAACTTAAAGGGGATCCTAAGTAGGTACAAACATGGCTAAGTAGTTTAGGAAATAAAATCTTGAGTTGAGATCATTGGTCAAAAGTCTTGAAGAATAGATTAGTCATATTAAAGAGAAAACATTTATAATGATGTATGATGTATTTAAAGAAGATAAGAGGAATAAGGAGACTATACAAGTTCTTAGAAATTAGATGGAGGCTACATGTTCAAACATCAAAGATAAAGAAGTTAAATTTGATAAATTAAAGACAAATCTTGGTTCCCTAAAAGATGAGTATGAAAAGGTTTTAATAAAGATAGGAAATCCTAAAGAATAACAAAATAAATTAAAACAAGTTAAAGAATATGGAAAACAGATAAGTAATCTCAAGGATCAGTTAGGGGAAGCTAATGTAAATCTGAAGATAAGAGAAGAATGTAGACATATTAAGATCCAATTAGAAGAAGCAAATGTCAAAATGAGTTCAAGGAAAGGTGAGTATAATGAGATGAAAAATGAGATAAATTTGTTTAATTATGAGCATGAACAGATCATAGACAAGTTGAACAAGATAAGTAAGGATCATGAGAAGTCTAAGCAATACAAGGAGATTGCAAACTTGAAAAGTAATGAAAGAAGACCAATAAGACAAATCAATACAATAAGGTATATAAGTTTATTTCATGTCCATTGTCATTATTATTATCAATATGGTCATAGGGAAAGATATTGTACAAGGATGAGTTTTAAGAATGAGTTCACATGGAACCTTAGAAGAAGGAACAAGTGGTTTTGGAATAATCATAACTTATATCTATCAAAAGGGACAAATGATGTTATTTGTTTTAGTTGACATAAGAGTGGACATATTGCTAGATTATATCCAAATAGTGTTAAGAGGTCCTCAAAGTATATCAAAGGATATAAATCTCCTATAAGGTTTGAGAAAGGACAAACTCAGGTATGGAAACCAAAGGTAATCATTGCTAATTATTCTAGTCATAAGGTTGACAAGAAAATTTCTCTAGAAGGCTATGTTGAAAATCAAGATAAGCTCAAAGATCAAATAGGTAAAATGTATACAGAAGACAAGAAGGGTAAAATTATGGTATGGAGATCTAATGTAGTAAAGAATAAGAAGAAAAAACATGTCCTGTCCATGATTCTTAATGGATTGTTTTCCAATGTGGAAAAAGGATCAGAAATAAAGGAGAGTCAAGAGTTTTTATTGAAAACATTTATTAACAAATATAAAGAAAAGAATGAAGTCAAGGATTCAGGTAAAATCAAGAAAGACTACAACTTAGAGAAAGATATAGATATATGGGATTCTCCTAAGTTTTTAGACTTTTAGTATGTCAATGTCAAAGGGGTGTCTCTATCTAGACCTCAAGGAGACACTTGTCAATCAAAGGAAGCTTGGTAGCTATCAGATATTATTTGGTGAGAAGGTATGAAAACAAGGTATGTTTGTGCATTATATATATATATATATATATATATATATATATATATATATATATATATATATATATATATATATATATATATATATATATATATATATATATATATATATATATATATATATATATATATATGTCAAAGGGGTGTCTCTATCTAGACCTCAAGGAGACACTTCTCAATCAAAGGAAGCTTGGTGGTTATCAGATATTATTTGGTGAGAAGGTATGAAAAGAAGGTATATTTGTGCATTATATATATATATATATATATATATATGGAGGAAATAAAACCATGAATAATCTCTATGTTCCTATCTTGAGAATGAGTTGGATTGTTTATCATGGTTTGGATGCTCTAGTATAAAGTATTTGAAGAATTTTTGAAGATGTCATGTTCCTAATGAAGCATGAAGTTAGGGTGAGCTTAGTAATTGGTCAGGTCCTATTATCAAAGTATTGATTATTTGAATCTGATAGATAAGGTGTGAAGAATCAATTTTTTTAGAGAAGGTCTTTGGTTAAGGGGGAGTAACAAGTTCATGTGTTTACTCCAAAGGTTTATGAAGGAGCTGTAATACAAGATTAGAATGAGTGCCAAGTGGCCTAATGAGTTTGATGCAATATAAAGGAGAGTTTTGATGATAATAAAGGTCTATGCATTTATTTTTGATGTGATTCAAGTGATTTTTTTGGTATGAAGGTATGTTGAAGTCCAATTAGAGAATTTGGAGTGCTCTCAGTTTTCTCAATTTTTCGCTTAAAGGTAAGCAGGCCTAAAATGGGTTATAGGAAGTCAAGGCTTCCAAAGGTGTTAAGGTCAATTTTTGGTCCATAAGTGTGTGATGGGTGACTTAAACTATGAAAAAAGTTTTAGAGGTGTGTGTTGACCAGACGGAGGTTTATTGACCTTGTTTGTTTTGAGATTCTAAGGTTTTGGGCTCTGATAGAAAAGTGGTTTGCCTTGTGAAATAAGGTCTAAGGATATTTAATATATTTAATGGGAAAAATGGGTTGTCAAATCAATATTCATAAGGATTTTAAGTTTTGTGGTTCTCAAATTGTTCAAGTTTTTGTCAATATGGAAGGTTAATTAGCTAGAAGGTTTATGAAAGAAGTATGTTGCAAAGGATGAGATTGGTGATGAAAATTGGTTTGCTTGAGGGGGAATATGAGAGTGCTATATATATGAATTTTTAGGTATTGAATATGTGTCTGATAAAAATTGTTGGCTCTACAAGTTTCTATTAGGGCTAGAAGGAGGCTAGATAGGCCTATTGTGAAGAAGAGTGATTTTTGATCAATTACTTTAAAAGAGAAAGGTATGCATGTTTTAAGGATATTTCTCAAGTTGATTGAGGGCATGTTTCCTATGTTTTGAGTGGCATGAAGTTCTGTTGTTGGTCCTTGAAATGGTTTGATAAGATAATGTTAATGATCATATGTGGTGGTTCCTCATGGTGTATGGAGATCTGAAGATGCTCAAGTGGTGCAATGTATCAGAGATATTAGGGGGAGTCCCTCTTAGATGTTTATTGGTAAAATTTACATTATATTTAAATGTTTTATGTGTTCTTTCTTCATTGGTTGCAGTGCTTGGTTGAAGAGAGCGTTAACTTGGGACAAGAGGAAGTTGTCAAGACAAGAAGTAAGCTCAAGGTAAGGGGGAGTTTGTATCATATTGATAAGATGGTCCTTTCCTATTTATGGAATTTTCAAGTCCTCAATATTAGTTGGTGCTCACTTTGTCATTGTGTCAAAGGGGGAGAAAGTTCCTGTTGTGGGAATGTTTAAAGAGAGAGAAGGTGAGGTGGGTATTACTATTTATGATGTTTGTTGACATCAATTACAAAGGGGGAGATTTTTGGAGATTTTTTAGTGATGTCATGGTGATTTCATGGAGGTATTATAGTGAGTGGATGAACTAATTTTATAGCCTAAGTAATAATGACAAAGTGTGTAATATGGTTGTTCTAGTGTGATTTATGTTGTCTTGGTTGATCTTATAGTTTGATTATCTATAGATGATTACAGATGAGTTTGGAGTATAGAGCATGTGAAATATTTACCTAAGATGATATATATGATTTTATATCTTATTTTCATAAGTGGAATTCATCTAGTAGTCTATATTTTTCATCTAGACACTTTAGGTCTAGTGGTAGAAAATTTGAGTAATCAGATTGATGAAATCACCATTCCCATGAGTGAATAAGTCAAAAGGATTTGGTGATATGTTTGCTATAAAATTATTCCCTAGTATTTATGCACTATATCTCAAGTCATGAATCTAATCATGGTCAAATATATGAGGGTGAAAAGTTGGCTTCTTAATCAAAATTCATTATTCTCCCCATAGCCAAAATTGCAAAGTGGCAAGAGGAGCTAAGTAAGCATTTTGATAGTGGTATATTTCACACATGGATTTTTTAGGAGAAGGTGATCATATGGGTTTGTTATTTTTTATGTTTAGTTTATTTTTGATAATTTTTAGATCATGAAACAAATCACATAAAAATATATGCATATGTAAAGTTGGGCTCCTAAGCAGTTTGAATATGTTTCTCCATACTTAGCCAAATTTGCATGTGACACAAAAAGCTAAGTGAACATTTTGATGATGTCATATATTTCATGTGTGAATGTTTCAAGATAAACTAATCATATGGGTTTGTTAAACTTTTTACATAGTTGATTTTCACTAAATTCCAAATCATGTGCCGAATCATGACAAAAGTTATGAAGGAGAAAATTTGGTCTCCCAAATAAAATCTAGACATAATTGGCTCTATGACAGAAGATTTTGAAAATTAATTTTAATGGCATTATATATCACATATGTGAATGTTTTATGAGTATTATGTCACATGGTTGGATTATCCTATGTGGGGAGATCATATTTTCTAAATTTTAGATCATGTGTCAAAGCATAAAAGAAGTTATTAAGGTTTAAAAATGGTTACTCAAGCATACTGAAAGGGTCCCCATACTTGGTCAATTTTGAAAGAGTTAAATCTCAATCAAGATCAATGATGTGCATTACTCTAAAAATTTAGGAAATAGTGAGATGAGGACAGGTGCATGATGTTTAATAACTAATCAAAGGTAAAGATAATAGATCAATGGTGAGTGGGTGTTTGTATGATTAAGATAAACATAGTGTATTACGTCAAAATGGTAAAAACAAATGAAGTTTAATGGAGTTAAGGTTTGGTGTAATTTCAATAAAATTTGATAGCATTATTGGCCAAGCTAAGTGAGGACATGAGATGAGAGTAGAGTGGTCAAGGTTTAAAATTTGAGCATTGGCACCTATGTGTTAAATATCAGAAGAGATCAATGGTGCATATTTTATCTAAGTAGTGAGGTCATGAGATGGTTGCAAAGTGTCTAAAGTTTAACTATGACCATTGTCGTTTGAATATTTGAATTAGATAAAGGAAAAAAATCAAGCTCTATTTTTGTCCATATATTTCAATAGAAGTCAAATTTGCTATTACGGTAAAAATAAAATATATAAAAGACTCCAAGTTGCATCTGTATATATATATATATATATTTAAAAATTTAAAAGTGAGTATAGTCAAATATATTTAGCTTAGAATTTCACTATGTGTTTGTGCTTGTTAAGTGACCCGAGAAGAGTATTTGAGCTTATGTACATGTTTTTTTATGTTTCATGGTGAATTGGTTATTGGGGAGTGTTATATACTCCATGATAATTTTTTATGAGTATTTTAGTGGTGTGATCAATCTATCTTAGGTATGAATAATTCTTAAGAAGTTTGATTTTATGTTCAATAATGGTGTTCGTGTGTATAAGGTTTTTGTTTGATTTGATTGAGCATACATAGAGGTAAGAAAATATGACTATGATTATTTGAGGATGTCAAATGGGAAATAAGGAATGGACTCATATATTTTAAAGTGGCTCTATGTTATTTTTTTATTGATAAAATATTGAATTGGTGAATAGGTCTCCATGAGACCTATAAGAGCTACAAGGGCCTTATTAAAAGGTGTAGTTGTTTCTTGATGAGATAGATGCCTTAAGGGTTAAGGCATACCTAATGGCCAACCAAGATGGTTTTGATCATGATTACTATATAAATAGTGAAATAAAATTTGTTTGTTTCTAGACTTGTGAGACTTGAATGAAGTAGTGCAAATATGGAACCAAGTAAAGGTAAGAACCTTTGAAAGAGAAGGTGCCAATTAGTCAGGAATAGTAGAGAGCAAAGATGATTATATATGCTAGTCAAAATAAGGTGTTTAATGTGATCACATATGTCATTATATGTAATAATCCTAGAAGAGGTAGAATGGGTGAGTATGCTCAAGAGCCTATTTCACAGAGACTTGGGAGAGTTTTGAGAGAGGCTTATATATGTGAATTAAGGAGTGATGGAGGGGTAGAGTTCCTTGTGGATGAGTTGATGAGCATATTAGTTTTAGGACTATTTGTATGACCTATTGGTCATAATTCTATTGGTAGAATAGTGCTCTTATTTTTTGAGTATGATTTAAGGCAAGATGAAGACTATGTGAGCTTGGTGGTTGAGTTGAGAGGTATATCAATGTGTGGATTATGTATATGACCATCAATTCATGTTATTGAAGATGTGATAGAGTTGTTTCTATTAAGGATGTATTAAGTGTGTAGAGTTGAAGAGTAGGGTTAGTTGGGATATGTAATGTGTCCTAATTAATCTTTGTATGTTAGTTCAAGTATGTAATGTGATTAGGCCAAAAAGTTGTGTTGGGTGATAGAGTTGTTGAAAGGTGAGAAGAGTGATATCCAAAGATCCATCATCAAGTGTTGAAGACATTAGTTCTAAGGTGGAAGTGTTATTTTCAAGGAGGGTGTAAAGGACTTAATATTCTTTAGGGGTTGTTTCTCCTTGTGAAATATGGTTTTACTAAAGACCTTTAGTTATAAGGACTTGATCAAGGTTATAAGTTAGGACTTGATCGTACAAGTGGTCATAAGGACTTAATTATCTTAGGGGTAGGTGCTACTTTTGGAATTTTTGTTTCACTAAAGGACTTAGGTTAGAATGACTTGACCAAGGTTCCTAATAAAAAATACTTGATCAATCTCTTTTTTGTAATACCTAATAGGATAGTAGTCCAAGTGTTTGTAGGCTTACGAGTGGGTTTTATTCCCCAAGAGGTTTTCACATGTATGCCATGTGTTATGTGTTTGATCTTACATTGTATCTCTTGTTAATTACTATGAATGATGTGTATGCTTCCTAAATGTTTGTGGTAATTAATTAAGATTTTTAAAGGATTGAAATTAAAATTGGATTATCTAGGTTCACTTATTTAACCCCCCTCTCATTGATTGTACCTCTAACATTGTTTATTTTTTTTCCACACCCAAGATACTTTAAATTATTTAGTTATCCTCCTCTAATGGTATATGTCACATATATAACCTAAAACTCACTTTCACATTATCCTATAGTCATGTTTCCACTCCTCTTTCATTTAATAGACTTTGCCTCAACCTTTGCTTCATTTTTTCCAAAGAAAAAAAATGTGGATATGCCTTCTTTACTACTTGTTCATGCTTGTTTGAGCTATATAATATTAAGAAATTTTCAAAAGTAAAAAATTTAAATGAGATATCTCAATGTCTTTTATAGATGGGATAAATTTTTTCATTAACTACCCCACCATCATCCATCATTTAAATAATTAATATTTTAAATATAATGTTATGACACCCATTTGAAATACTTGCCATTTAAGCCATTATGTCCTTAATAAATGAATGTCCCATCCTTTTATATTTTAAACACCTTTCATGTAATGCATGAAATCTATAAAAAATCAAAATTTCAATTCTATTCATGACAACTACCTTTTCTTTTAAGTGATACATCTTATGCACCTCCTTTATGCCACATATTGTGCACCTCTTTGTCTCAAGATTTTATTTCATCATGTGAGATTCCTCCCAACTATTTTTTAATGTAGTATATGTTAATTATATTATCCACCTTAAAAATTACCCCACTAAAATATGTATGTGGCATACCTTGACATATTAAAATGTGATCTAGAGTTTTGAATGCAACAATAATCAAATATGGATTTTTGAATAATAGTAATCCATATTTTTGAATATCAAATGTGTTAAAATCAACCTAACAAAGGATGTACAACTAATTCCATTCTTATTTAAACAAAATACTCAATCCTATGATAAACTATTGTCATACACCTTATTGATAGCTTAAAAATATTACATAAAATGATAGGGATGGAGACGACTACCATTAAAAATCCCTAAAATAAATTGATCATCTAAAAATTTTAATTTTCATGTGATATTTGGATGAATATCATGAATAATAAATGGAAAATTTAACTATATCTATAGTTTACCAATATGGCATACAAACTTTGAGTCATAGACCAAGACATGCATACCAAAATGAAAAACTCTTTTTTTGATGTCAGTCATGCCATGATTTTTATTATTGGTTAAGCCCTCGAATATCATGGAATAATGTGTGCTTTATCCAATTGAATTAAACCATCTAGTCGAGCCCTGAGGGATTATTCATATAATCTAGAAACATGTGCAATATTTAAGGCAAAATAAAATCCACCAAAATATTTAATGCTTTAGTGCCAAAGATAAGGTTAAAAGGAGTATTGTTCAACATTTTATGTGGTATAATATTGAAAAACACTAATACAAACTTAATATCAATAGAAACATGTCGTAATCATGTATACACATTTTACATCTAATTATTTATGGGATGGAATTAGGTACAATATATTATACTATGATTAACATATGTAGTTGTCTAATACCATGGTACTACCACAAGGTTCTATGGTACACTATTATGTATAGTACTCTAGTGAAGAATCACCGTAGATTATGTTATATAATATTAATTAGAAAGTGTATTTTCATATTATCCTTATCCTTTTAAAAATGGACATGTTCCCATTCTACACAAGGATTCTCAAAAAGACCTTGAAATTTGTAAATGTTCTTATGTGATCCTTCTTCCATCATTAGAGAATTTACGAAGGTCATTATCAAGGTTTTGAGGTAGGTCATGTGTGAGTCTAGGAACATTTAGGGCATGTGTTAAAAAATATTATTTAGAAAGTGGATGTTCATATTATTTTTATCTTGTTCATAATGGGCATGTACCCATTATAAACTAGATTGGAATACTATTAACTGTCAACATTTTCTATGTTATGTATAATGAGGTCAATTGATAAAATTATTATCAATGTCTTGTGTAAAATAAGGCACAAGCCCATTCTAAACAAGATATAAAATATCATCTCCATTTATTTAAAATTCATTATAAATACCAAATACAATAATGTAAACTTAATATCAAGAAATAAGGAATAATATAAATTTAGAATATACATAATTTAGAATGGGCATGTGCCCATTATACACAAGTCTTTAAGATTATTATCAATAAATTGCCAATAATAATAGATATTTATGTTCTTATATCAATCCTATGTCAAGACTTTATATATTTAAGTAATAACCATCCATTCAAAAAAATTATGATTTAGTGACTAATGTATCTAAATAATATGTTTTTACATGGTTTTAAAACATGTTAGATTTTAAATGTCATCATGATATATTCCAACTAACAAAGTATGACTATATTTTTACAATAGGAATTATAATGGTTGTTTTGGGTAATGTTCCCTACCAAGAAATTATTATTTTTGAAGGTGTATTGGACTAGGATAAAATACATGAGTGGTTTTTAGAAAAAATACTCTCCATCGAACTATCACAATGACCTCTAGTTGTTTCATTCCCTATTAGGGGAACATAAAGAGGTTGGTATAGTTATAAATATAAATTGCATATCAAATAATGTAATAAGGGTTTAGGTGGAGAAGATAAACAATAATGAATGCTTATATAAAATTGTTTAAATGGATCTAGAGGTTCCATTATATATAAAATTTGGTAGGGATCATTCATAAAAACATAACAAATATTATTTCTTTTCTTACAATTATAAAATTGAGCCATTTATAGATAGAGACACTACTAGAGTGATTACCAATGAAAATATTTGTAATGGATTTAAACTATCATTAAAAATAATTTATCAATATGCATTCACTTCATCCATCACCCACCACTTGAATATGGACAAAGAATTTGGAAAGAAAAATTTTCATTCAAAAATGTTTACATATATAATAAGGCAAGTATTGGAGTAGGAAAAAGAAACTTCAATATCATGATTCTAAGAGATAAGGGCACATACAAGGGAGAAAAATCTATTGAATTAATATGAAAATTAATTTACAAAAAGTGAATCTTAAAAATCTCAAAAGATTCAACATTTCCTATTCAATGAAAAATCATTCAAGATTAGAGTTGAACATTGCCATCAAGCTTCTATTAAATACCAGTACCAATCCCTTAATCCAGTTAGTGTTGATATATTGGTTAGCTAAATGTTGTGTAATTATGTGCCTCTTTAGTGAGAGGTAGTATTGATTCTATTTATAAAAGTAAACTAGTGATATTTTAGACATTGAGTTTGATCATGAGTTATAGGATACAAAGACTAACTTATACATCATCGGTGGACAATATACCATCATAGTTATGAATTTTATTCTAAAAAAACATGACTTTACATATCTTCATGATAAATTAAAACAAATGTCACCTCATATTATTTTTTCCAAATCTACAAAAAAGAAAATAATCAATATTTATAAACAACAACATATGGCCAACATAACATGGGTTCCAACTCACTTCATTGGCCATTTGTAAAAAAATAAGGCATTTTGGATCATTGAAAAATTACCATAACACCCTAGTTAAGGAAATTAAAGACAACTAAATGGAAGGTAATTTAAATATTGAATTTAGTTAATCTAATAATAAAATGAACAAAACAAAAATATTCATTTAACTACTATATTTTCCTAATTAATGTAATTTGATTTTATGTTTGCATATATGTATTTGAACAAGAGATTAAGAATATTTTTTTAAAATAAAATGTGGACAACATTAATGATAATTTGACATTTCTCATTCTTCTTGATGACATATGGGAAAAATGGGTTATGGTTTTTTATCTCTACACAAATAGTGGGTTAGATTACGTCCCTAAGAAATACAATGATATAGATTTCAATCCAAATTCATTAGATAAGATTATGATAGGTTTATTTAGAGGAATATGGGGTATGTTTTCTCAATAATTAGGTGTACTTGAAAAAAAATATATGAGTGGGAATGATTTTCTAAACCCAACTATTAACCCTAGTGTGAAATTATAAAATTTAAGTCCATATTGCAAAAGAGTGAAGGAGACTAGAGTCTCAAGGTTGAAAATTATAAACTATTTGAATTAACGAGTTCCTAAACAAGTAGCTATTGTGGGATATGATGCATCAAATGGGACATAAAAATTTTACATCCATAAAACTCACTTTATTCAACTCTATGAGGAATTTGTAAATGGAAAGAGAAAAATAAAAAATCAAACAAGGTAAGCGATCTAGATAATAGAAAAAGATAATGCAACAAAATCAAATTATTTCATCAGCCTCTTGGAACTATAGTATCATCAATTACAAAATATATCTACAAAGGGTGCAATATATTTATGATTTCACATGTCAGTGTGTTTTTCCTTTTATATTGGACATAACATTAGGAACACTATAACACCATGTTTATCTTAGTATAGAGGTGGTTATTACATTTGTTTTAATATTTTCATTAATCTCACATAAAGTGATATTATATATATACTCTTCTACATTGGGTCTAGTACAATGACTTTTATGTGCATATTTCTTGTTCCAATGCTCAAATCTTATTTGTTTCATAATTTTGTATGCATCTAAATGGAAAAAGGTAAAGAAAATAATAAAATTGTTTCCAGAGGATGTTAGAAGATTTTAAATGAGGAAGGTGGGTTTGAAAAACTATCAATATTATTTAGCATTTATGTTGTGCATGATTCAAAAATATTGGGTTGATGAATAAGTTGGAATAGAACTTGAGTGTTCACATACGAAGCCCTTGTTGGACATTGTGAGGCCAATTTATATTATGATTCTCTTTTTAGATAATCCTTTGAAGTTTGAGAGATATATCAATTTTGGAGAGAACATGTTATTAAGATGTAACATAGACTCATCCCCTATTATATTAATTTATTGATGCAAAAATGTGATAAACATTTCCTAAGCTTTAAATATGACTTAACTAATATGCATAGTGTAAAATATAAATTAAGAGATTATGCTTGAATAATAATAAAAATATATAATGGCACACCTAGGTATGTACATCATTTGATAATAATTTATATCATAAAATATGTGTAGTTACACACTAAATTATTTACATATTTGAGTTAGTCCTTTGGATCATAAGTTTCAAATATGTAATATACTATTGATTACTAAATTATCTATAACATTTCACTATTTTTGAGAATTTATGTCCCTTGATCTTAGATATTAGACTTCTCAATGCATTTGTGAAGTTATGGGTGGTCACCCATTCTAAGTAATTTTGAATTCTCATTCTAAATTTGTATGTTTCATGTTGTTATAAATTGTTAAGACACTACAAATAATGATGAACATAGATGACAGATTAAATGAAGACTCAACTTTAGCTCAAGTTGGAGATAAATAAATAGCTAGAGGTCATATCTAACCAACAAGATGAATTTCATTATAATATGCATTTGGATATGGTAAACACATCGACTACATCATACATGAATTGATAAGTAAACAACTAAAGCTCACAACTAACTTATAATATGAAATATAGTAGAACACACATTTGGTTGTGGTAAACACATCAACTACATCATATCATGCACTAAAAATTATCACACTTGGCTTGTAAACATGTATTATTAATTATATGAAATCATAAATGCATCATGTCTATAAATCAATCCTAGCTTAAAGAAGATATAACATACCTACACTTATGATTGGGAATACATTTATTAAGTAGGATCATGAACAATATGGGGATCTACTAGACCTAATTAAAGGATCACTTATCATAATACACTATGATAAGGAGGGTTTCAAAGCCTCTAGTCTAACACACTCATGAATTAAACCTAAGGGGGTCTTAGGTTTTGATATTTCACCTATTATGATAACAATAAAATTAAATCTAATGTAGTGCTCACCAAAGATTGTGGCATAAAGTGGGGGTTATAAATAATAAAAATAAACATGCATAGAAGACATATAATCATCTAAATGTATACATAATCCTAATGCATAGAAGAGAAGCACAAATGAATTATATATTTACTCTTATAAAGGAGAAATAAAGTTAGGAATACTTAACTTTGAAGATGAACCCATCGAGCCTTAATCTTTCCCTTCGATAAGGTTCTTCATAAGAGGTTGTTGTGGTATGTAAGGATGACAAAGACAAATCATCTCTATGCTACACAACCTATTGATGCATCTAAAAGACTTATCCACAAGACAAGATACATATCTCAAAAGAAATTATGGAACCTTAAGCTTTATTCCTCAAGTATAATGGTCAATAAGTAGATGTTTATTCATTATTAATTCTTATTCACTTTTTTCTTCTCAAATTATGGGAAATGAACTTGTATATATAGGTGGATCTTTCCCTAAAACCTTCCAAAAAAATTGGTCGATAAGGTTGACCTAGTCAACCTAGTACAATTCCAAACAATAATTCACTAGGTCCTAAGCTAGGTTAGCCAAAGGTCAAAATAGCTCCTAAGTGAAAATAATCCAAAATTATATCGGGTAAACCATATCAACCCTATACAATTGACTAAAAAAATGGGATCAAAGTAAGGAAAAGGAGGATAAAATGTATCAAACATCTAGAATGGGTACAATAAAGAAGAACAAGATTAGGGTAAATGGTTTTAGGAGATAAATGTGTAGATAATAAGTGGAAAAGGGGACAACAATCTTGCAAAGCAACAATGGTCTACCTGCCCCTTTCTCAGTGCACCTTTTAAGGCATGCACTTAGAGAGATTGAGAATTTATGTGTTTTTATAGGATACAAAGTAAAAGTAATCAATAAAATTTTGAAAATTTTATGTGTATACACATTCCCCACTTGAATCTCATCGTGTGTCACATGAGTGCAACATGAGATGGTGCTTTATGAAATAAAACATGAAAACACATAACATTGATGCAAGTAAAGTGTAGTAAGCAAAAAATAAGATAAAGGAAAGGAAATAATTTAAAAATACATAACTTTACTTATCTTAGTGTTGCAGATAAATAAATATACTATAAGATGAGTGAAGGTGTCCGATGTGAAGAAAACTAGGTGAACTTGTAGAAGTTAGTAGAAAAAATAGCTAAAAAATGATTTTTTTTGAAAGATAGGCATATGATAGTGGAAAATATTATCTACGATATCACTAATATGGAACATTTTATGATTTAAAAAATGGATGATTAAAAACAAAGATAGAGGCAAAACAAGGAATCTACTAGAAAATAATTGAAAGATTTAAATTTTGAAAAGTTCTTTTTTAAAATAGGGTGAAATGAAAGTCATTTGTTAGTTTTTACTTATGAAGGAGATAAAAAGAGATCTGACAGACCAAATGAGTTAGGATGGTGAGGAAATGATAGGCTAGGCAAGAGGGACCTCCAAAGGTAGCAACAGATGTAGGACAAGTAGGAAACTAAGAACCTTAAGCCAATTTTTGAATATTTTAGTGTTTTAAGTGTATTTTTAGAAATTTGTAATTTTAAGAATTTATAGATGTTTAAATGAAACCAAATAAGATGTTATGGGTAGGAAAATCCATTTAGGGATATGAGTTTGAAGGTTTTGGGGAGAAAATTTCTAGAACACACTTTTTTTGTAGAATGCAAGGGGTCGGCAAGAAAAAACAATTGGGTTAATCCAGTCAACCAGTAGGCTAAAATTTAGCAAAATCCACAATGCCAACATAGTAGGTATGTGCCAACCCTATAAATTTTGTATACTATTAAACTAGTATATTTTGCCAACTAAGCCAAAAATTCTAGAATGATAATGCAATACTAGGGGGGAAATAAGAGGGTTGACTTAGATTTTTAAGTTAATTAGGTAAAAGATAAGGAAATTTTGGTCAAAATAGTTTGACCAAAGAACTAGAAAAGTATATAAATGCATGCAAGTGATTGAAAGACTGCTAAAATGAATCAAAATTACAAATTAATTGCAAAAAGGGGTGAGTGGAATAAAAATAGGTAAAAATGAATATATTAAAGTAGTTTAGGTTTTTATTTAATTATAAAAAGAATGTATTTTTATTATATATGACATGGAGGATATAATACATCTTTTGTTGTTTCTTGATTTCAAGGATGACCTAGATTCTAGTGTTTGGTAGATGCATCATGACTACTAGAAGTACTGGAGCATTTGATGAGAGAGGATAGGGTGGGACTGATCTCTGTAAACCTAGGTGGAATAAAAGAGATGTGTAGGATACCTTTGAGCTTAGATTTTTAGTCATGTTACTAAGATTCTAGGAATGATTAATTAACACCTTTAGATAGGAGGTAGAGGGGGATACGATAGAGTTGGTTATCACCCTAGAGGATGTACATGCCATCTTAATATTTTTGATGGTGGGGACACCTATGATGATTGGGATACTAAATAGAGAAGATGAGAGGAGATCCTTAGTTATATGGAATACAAGCTTAAAATATATATATGCAGTTTAGAAAGTGAGTATGTTTGATGTATATACCTCATGGATTTTGGATATACATAAGGCTATGATAGGACTTGTGATAACATGACTACTATGATAAAAGTTAGATGGCTAGGTACCACTATTCATGATAATATTGAGTTGGATGATACTGGAGGAGAAAGTAATATATGATCTAGGATTTTTCATCTAGTTTTAGCTCATACATGACATGTATGGGATATTGGCTAGAGGTAGAAGTCTATTGGTCTAATCATATTATTGATGGCATGGATCTATGAGAGGTTTCTCATGTATCAACTTAGTGGGTTACCCCATGCAATCAATGATAGGTCACCTCAGGTACTAAGATAGAAATAAGACTATGTAGTATGGGTCATGCCCCACATGATATTACTATGGATAGTGAGATGGGAAAGCATAGTATGTCATCCTTATGGGCATATAATATCTACATTGCTAAGATGGGACATAATTTCACTATCTCTATCATGGATGAAGGTGATAGGACATTACACCTAGTGGATGGAGCCACATCTAATGGTATGAGTACTAGGTCAGATGGGCTTACCTCACCCAATGAAATTGATAGTGGTGCCCATGGTTTGGGTCTAATATGTTAGAGATTTATGGGGGAGAGGAGTAGTAGGGCCACTAGTGGAAAGGTTGATACTCAGGCCACATCATGAGAGACCATGGACTAGTCAAACATGATAGGTACCAAAGTGAGAGGAGATATATGTAGAGGTGAGATCACCAAAGGTACCACCAATGAATCTATATTAGGATGAGAAAAAACCACTGAGGACATGGTATTAATGGAGGTAAGAGGAGTTGGAGATAGTAGAGACCATGGATATCTTAGATGACCTAACATGTGGGCTAGGACAAAGTTGGACTATAGAGAGGCCACTCAGGTGTAGGCTGAGATAAACTCGAGCTATGACTATAGGATTTATATTTAAGAGGAAATTGATAGAGGAGTTTCCCAAAGGCCATGAAAATGAAGAGACTATGCTTGATGGTCATGTGGATGGCAAGATAGTGGTGGCTAACACATAGATATGTAATAAAAGATGATTAAATTATCACTTATGTTTATTTGAAATTTATTAGAGATAGATAGATTTTGAGATATATCTTTGATCTAATATATATGGTTTACTTGTTTTAGGTGTAGTAGAGGAGGAGGATATTAGATGGGGGGTCCCTTATAAGGGGAGCACTCTATGATTTCATTGATTAGACATTGATGCCATATGACCCCATGACATTGTAGGATCCTAGTATACCATCTACCCCAGCTCAAGTGAGCTGGTTTAGACTAGATGGAGAGGAAAAAAGGTAGATATGAGCATACAAAGAGAGGATGCAACCACCATTAGATATGGGTGTAGGCAAGACATGGGCATGACAAACCTTGGTAGAGGAAAGAGATATACATCTGGATATAGTGACATATATAACACAAACACATGCTTAGGAGAGATTAATACATGTATTAGCCCTGACCTATATGACATAGATACAATAGTAGTAGATAATGACATGCAAAAACCTTGACCCATATGACATAGGTATAGAAATAGGAGAGAGTGACACATCTAGTGACCCTGGGCTAATTAGCATAGGTGTAGGCTCAGGTAGATTATCTATAGGGGTGAGTGTTAGGATTGAGATCTTGGATATCATTGTTACATCATTTTATTCATAAGGGTCATATTGAGGCATCTACAAGAATCATGGATAGGCCATGAGATAGGTAGGATGGTGCCCAACCATAGAGCTAGAGCATTGTATATGATTATATTTTTGTATAAAATTCATGATGTGTGTGTGTGTGTGTGTGTGTGTGTGTGTGTGTGTGTGTGTGTGTGTGTGTGATTTTTGACATTTTGTATATTAGTTGTATATATTGTCATTATGGTTGGTAGCTGTTTATACTTGGATATATTTATTTATAACACATATATTTATCTATTTTTATATATTTTTTAGTAAATATATGATTTATGGTTTCTTTTCTAGCATTATGGAGAACCCATGCATGGTTAAAAAGAAATAGACAAAAAGATTTGGTAAAATATAACTAATCAAGAAATGTACTACACACTAGTTCAAGTTGGGAAATGTGTAATAACAATAAAATGACTAAGTATAAAAAACCAAATGGTGGTAAACAAGATGATAAAAATAAAAAAAATTATTTTTAAACCAAACAAAATATTGGCACCAAATTAAAACAAGTAAAATCACGCTAAATCACATTGGGAAGTATGAAAATAATACAATAAAATGGAAGGTATGAAAAAATACAAATGGTATAAAAAAATTAATTAAGTTAATCAATTATACTATATCATGTTGGGAATTATAATAAAAAAACAAAATTGGCCAAAAATGGGTCTTAAATTTATCACACTAATTCAAGCTAGGAAGTATGAAAAATTCAAGAAAATGGTTGTATTCTTACATGCAATAAAAAAATAAGAAGATAAAATAAAAAGATAAATTAAGTAAGCATAAATCATAGTAATTCAAGATGGCAAGCATGTCATTGATGTGTAACTTCATAATCAATCACATCTTATCTCATATTTGACACATGTAATTTTTATTGTGAATTGGATTATTGTAAACTTTTGTGAAGAGGGCCAAGTCCTATCTATGGTATTAAACTACAACTCAATAAGAAAACACCAATGAGGTGAAATAAATGTGAAAATTGGTTAATAAAGGATGTGGGTAATAGGAAAGTAAAATTTTGGTGATTTTTGAGGATGGTCGGGTCCTATCTATGGTCTTACAATACAAGTCACAAATGAAATACCAAGGGGAGTGATTAGTGAAAAAAATAATATTTCTCAAGAGGAAATATGAGGAGTTTAAGGAATGAAAAATGGAATGTAAAAATCATAATTTAAGCATCTTATGAGAAGGCCTTAGGAGACAGGAGGCATACTAAGGACATGAGAAGACACTAATTTACTAGTGAACATCAATGTACAAAGGAAACATGTTTATTATAGATACTAATTTATGTAGGAGAATAAGTGTGCTACTAAGATCAACTCATGAAGGTAGACTGGTACTAAAAAACTAAAATTAACCTACCTTTCCATGATGTGTTCCCCATTGCTTATGACTCCTTACAAAGTTATCGATCTACTATAAAGATTGGGTAATTGCATGTGAAAGTAGGTAGCACTAAAAGATTTTTTTATTATCCTTTTCTAATCTACTAGCCTACCACACCCCAAAGGACCTCAAATCTATCATGAGGCCAACTATGGAGTTTTGAGCTTAAAATAGAAAAAGGATATGTGATTTGAATCATGTCTTTTAGTTTGATTGGAATTTTAAGAATGTTAAATGTTACCTTTTGTAACATTCCCTTTTGTTAAATGATTTGGATTTTACATTATTTTTGTGGCTTTTATTATTCCTCTTTCATACAGGCTTGGAATGACCAATGATGAGAGATAGATTAATATAAATGAATGAGCTATAGGTTTAGGTTAAATGAAGCTATGTAACTAAAGACAAGACTGACTAGGACACTTAGGATTGTATATCATTGAGCTATAGGTTTAGGTTATATGAAGTTATGTAACTAAAGACAAGACTGACTAGGACACTTAGGATTAACAATGAACCAACATGTAATCTTAAGTCTAAACCATGTATATGCTTAGTTTGCAAAACAAAAGGGAATAAATGGAATAAGGAGATCCAAAGTGGACTAGTATAAGGAAAATATAATGAGATTAATTATTTTCTAACTAATCACATGGTAATGAGAAATGACTAATGGTAACTCAGTTTGTATAACCAAGTCACAATGATAATTATCCATGAAAAATAGAGATAAAAAAGAAAAAAATCATAAAGACACAGGAAGGTAATTTTTAATAAAGAAAGAAAGAGAAAGAAATTATAAAGAAATATATCCATAGGAAAACATAAATGAAAATATAAGCAATATATAGTGAAAAAACAAAGTCACCATGTAAGATAAATAAGAATTTGACATAGTGTCAAATGATAGAATAGATAGATAAAGATAAAAATAGAGTACATATCCAATACAAATTTAAATGTAAAATCACCATTCATGTGTTCATAAATATTGATAAATCTACCCACACACATTAGATAATACATTAGATAGATCTCTATGAAGTTGGATATGAAATGTTGCTAAAGTCTCATCTATCTTCAATGAAAATTAGGAAAATACTTCTCATCTAATCTCCTCATAGAAAAAGTAGGAATGTTGGATGGATTGTATTGAGGAAGGAAATAATGTAAGGGATGCTTAAGAGAATACATGGGAGTATATCTATGGGATATTCAAGAATCATAAATGGAGAAGGACCCATAGATGAGGGACTCATAGGTGGAGAAGGATCCACAGGTGACAGAAGGTCTATAGGTGAAAGAGTCATGGGTGGAGGCAAAAAAGGTGATGAAAGGACCAGATTAGGGTATGTAACAATAGGAGGTGGAACCATGTGATAACAAGGAGGAGCCTTCTTATATATATGACCTATGGGAGGAATAAAAGAAGGTCTGAGAATTTTTATAAGGTGATCCCTAAAGTGTTATTAAAGGATGTAGCAATGATCAATGTGATGGGTGCCATATTGGTGCCATAAATAATATACATCTCCATTATTAGGAATATATTTAGTAAGTACCTTTATGGGAGGCATGGTCTTATCTACAGACTGAGGGGAAGAAAAATGCAAAGTATCAATATATTATTATAGCTTATGAAAATGGGTGGAAGAATGATTATCTATTTGATGAAAGCAACATATACAATTATGAGTGGTCTTAATATAATCACTCACAATTAGAGGTGTAATATGAGTGGAAGGAGATAGATTAGGCTCAATAGAAGGAATGATGGGATCAAAATTAGGGATAGACTCAACAACATTAGAAATAAGAACATGCTCAACTATAAAAGGAATAGGAATAGGTTTTGATGTAGGTTCTATTAAGGGAGGGGTGGGATCTATAGAAGGTTGAATAAGGGTGACATGAATATTAGGGATCATCAAGGTATATAGGTCAAGATACCTAGCAAAATGGTAAGGCCTAGTCATAGCATGATCCATGAGCATACTCATATGAGGCTCCTAAAAAACTAGAGGTGTCGACACCATCTCTACCCTATGATAAAGAGGAAAAATAATAAAATTAGGAATGATAATTGAAGGAAAATGGGAATATACATGAAAAAAATCAAAAAATAAGAATGAAAATAGATAATCTTAGCATCACAAGCTTGGACAAGACTACCTAAAAATGGATCATCTAAGGAATAACCATCATCATAATCTAGTGTGTGAAGATCAATGACACAAGTAAGGATGACCTTTCCATCTGAGGAAGTATGGTGAATATAATTTGGAGTTTTATTCAAGACAACGATAATGTCATCACAAGGAAGTTTGTGAGAATAAGGTTGTAAAGAAGCTAAAAGTTGTGAGATAAGATGAGGTGAGAGATCAGAGGTTTTAATATTTAGGTTAATCTCATCAAGCTCATCATCATTAGAGTCTATGAGGTTAGGATGAATGTTCCAAATTAGTTCAATATAACTATTGTAACCTCTACTGGAATTAATGAGAAAATTAAGGCATTGAGAAACATAGAATGGAACACTAGGTAAAGGTTCAAGAGTATGAATCTTAAAGATAACATAGTCTTGGAATTATTAGAAATTATAATGGTTAATGTCACCTTGAATCTTATAAATGGATCCATTATGAGGGAATTTAATACATTGATAGGAATAATAATAAACTACTCTCATATGGTGAGTCCACGACCTACCAAGCAAGATATTATAAGAAAGGGAAAAGTTAAATATCACCACCTTCACATGAAAAGTGACAGGTGAGATGGTAATGGGAAGCCACACACAACCTAGAGGAGACATTTTCCTTCTATCATATCTTTGGCATGTGTTGTGTGTGGAATTGAGGTTACATTTATAATATCCAAAGGTATTAATGAAATCTAGATAGGTAATACAGGTGCCATAACCCTCATTAATCAATGCATGCTTGACTTGGATATCACCTAGTTTGATACTAATTAGTAAATGAGGATCATCCATATGAATTAGAATCTCATTGGGAATCATAAAGGCTATAGGAAATTTTAAAGAAAGATAAGTGTCTATTTTTTCATCAACATGGATGGACATATGTTCACACTATTGTAATCTACTATCCTCAGATCTAGATACAGATACTTCATGCCCTGCTAGAGGAGGTAAAGGTATGTTCATCTTGAACAAGAGTTGAATAATATGGTTTTTATGATGTGGTGAGGTCATCATAAACCCAAGGAATGGAATTTGGGATGGGAGATTAGTGATCTTCATAATGGAATCCCACTCGTTATAACCCATGAGAAGGTGGTTATAAATAGGTGCATAGTGATTAAGAAGATCCTTGGAGGAGTCAAAGTGTATGGGAATTTATGTTGATAAGTAGGATAATGTTGAGAATAGGTTGTAAATTATGTTTCAAAGATAAAATAATTGAATCATATTGATTTTGAGAGTTGGTAGAATAAGTGTTGGTAAAGGATTGATTATCATTATTGTGAGAAGATGGAAGAATGGTAGAAATAGAATGATAAGTGTTATCCAATGGAGAATTGGGAATTAGATCATGAAAGGTTATAATTTAATCTTCCCATAACTCATTTAAATGAGTTTGATAAGAATCATGGATAATACAAAATGTGTGAGAAAATGGAGGAGTGTAGATAGGTTGAGAATCAATAAAACAAATAACCCTTAACATATGAGTCATGTTAACCACATTATGTTTCGAAGTGGGGTTAACAAGAATTTATACATTAATGGTGGAAGGGGTGGGATTTTTATGTGTATATTGATTATGTTGATGGTTAGGAAGAGGGTCTTTGTAGATAGCAAAATGAGAATTATCTTAATTTAAGGATTGAGATTTAGTATGTGATTCATGAGCCTTAAAAGCAATGTCATAGGCTTGTTTATGCTTTCAAATAAATGAGTCATGTTCAAAATTATGACCAAGAATAAAATCCATAGCTAAATTATAGATCTACCTACAGGGCTCATGAGAGTGACCCCAACTAGCATAAAACAAACAAAATTTTGTAGGATCATATCAAGATTTCATTGGATGAGTGGGATCAAGTTCTCTTAGAAGAGGCTTAGATAGACACTTAATTAATTCAGCTGAGGATAAGGGTTTATGAACATTAATGGTATTAGGTGAAGATAAATAAGGATTGGATATTATTGAGAAGGGGGAACTAGTTATAAATATTAGTTAAGAATAACAATTTGAATTGTGTAAATGGTGTCATAAGAGTTCAAGACACCATCATTGCTAGAATTAAATTTTTTGTTATTACTTAAGAGATGAGGACCTAAAAAAGATTAGGGTGGATTGAATTGATGCATAAATAATTCTTGATAATTATATTAGTCAATAACCTCCTCCAAAGGATGTGGAGAGAGAGTACAAACTTGATATTGTAACTTGGGAAAAATAACATTAGTGAAGAGATGTAAAAGGTTATCATCAACCATGATATGTTTACACCTTTTTGACAAAGTTTTCAACCTCTTAACAAAAGCTTGATCAATTTAATTTTCAATTTGTTTACAATTTATGAAGTGGGCCAAATTATTTTTGGGGAGATCACTAGTTTGAAATTATTAAACTAAGGCATTCACTAAATATTCCAAACTAGCAATGGAATGAGTTCCAAGTTGATTCTACTAGTCTAAGGCATCACCTGTGAGGGTTTTGACTAATATCTTAGTTGTGGTAAAGGTATTTAATTTGACCCAGTCCTTATAAATATTTTCAAATGTTTTAAGATGAAGGGTAGGACTAGTTGATCCATTATAATAAATTATAGGGGTGATACCACCTATATCAATATTACTAATTTGAGTGGTAAGAGGATAATTTTAAAGATGCTTAATGGTTTTGTTGACTAAAGGAGGGTCAGGGATGAGATTGTGTTGGGAATATTTAAGAGGAAGAGGGGGAAAAGTTTGGTTATGCAATCCCCAAGTCATTGGGTGAGGATGAGTTTTTAGATGGAGAAGGTGATTTTTCATTCTCATCATTTGATTTATGTTATGAGATTGAAAGGTATTCATTTGATTAAGTATTTTTAACAATAGTTGGTGGGTATAATTGGAATTATTTGAAGCATTAGAGTCAATATTAAAATTGGTATTACTTTCTTGGGTACCATTATTGGTGTTGATAAGAGCTTGAGAGGAACTATGGGAATGAGAGGCACTAGTGTCAAAATTTGCTTGTGAAGCAAAAGGACTAGTGACTAGATGATAAGAAGAATCACTAGAAGCATGATTTCCTTGGCTAGCAAACAATGCAATAGTGGAAGTATTAAGGATAGTGGATCCTTTAAGAGGCCTAATAGATGTAGAACCTACCATGTTATTGGATATACTAGGCATATAGGTAAAAGAGTTTAAAGAGGAATAAGTCATGATATGATAAGGGGTCATAATCAAGGGAAGAGGCTAAGAATAAAAAAAGGAAGTACCCCAAATCTATTTGAGAATTTGGGGGTAGGTGAAAGAGGCTCTTTGGATTGACCACTAATCATAAGATGGTAAAAGGTAGAATGATCCTTTCCTTTATTTTGAGGAAATTTAGTGATATAAAAGAGCATTTTTGGGGTATACTCTAATTTGGGTTGGTATTTTAAGGAAGAGAGAGGATTATGCTATGAAGAGGTATTAGTAGGAGTTCCATAGTTCATTGTGTGATTGGATATGTGAAAATTAGTATCATTTATGAGAGGAGTCCTACTCTACATATATTAGACACTATGAGGGTTGGTAAAACTCATCATGTTTGTTGAATTTAACTTAGTTTTATCTTTAAATATAAAATTAATGATGAAGGATAAGGACTAACACCAGGTAAGATAAATATAAAATAAAGAAAACAAGGGATGGAAGAAATATTACAAGGTTGACTAGGTCAACTTAGAATAGAAAATATGGCCTATAAATAGTACAAGGTTAACCAGGTAAATCTAGTATAGTAAACAGAGGTTGTAAAAGTTTATAGGGTCAACTAGGTCAACCTAGTATAACAGACAGAGAAAATCAAAATGTCTATAATAGACTGTGTTGATGTAAATGACTATACATTGAAACAATAATATATTTTCAATTATTTATAAAATTAAGAACTAAAGGGTAACAAATAATCAATTGGATCAATGAAGTTGATCCAATTGAGGCACATAACACAAAACCTTTCACCAATGCTGGATAATAAAAGTTTTTACAATATAAAATATAATTTAAAAAAGAACATGTAATCAAATTGAAAATTAAAATCTAACTTGATGGTCAACTTGAATTTTGTTAAATTATTAGAATATAATTTTAAATATGATAGGAAGTTGGCTATAAGCAAGGAACTAGAAATTAATTTAAGGATGGTTTAGGATGTTTGGAATGAAAAGGATCTATATTGGCAATGGTACAGGCTAGGTATTAGGTCTTACCACCTCACTTCACACACCAGAATGATAAGGGTATCATGTACTTAGCCAAAATATTTCATTAACCACATGTTTATACTTGACCAAAAAACCCAATCAACTTTCCCCTTGGTGATGAAATCTGAGTAGGTTGGACTGGGTAGAAAATTGTTAAATTACTTGTTTAAGATTCTGTGATTTGGTCATATGTACATAAAATATAATAAATAGTTAAACTAAATGGTAAATTGAAAAACACCTAATTAGACTATGTGCTCTATTTTAAGCATGCAAGCAATAAGCAATGAAAGTGTGAGCTAATTAGTAGTATATAAGGGTTAATTACAACTTTGAAACATAGTACAATATCCATACAATTGACATTGTATACATAAAATATAAAATAAGGTTGATAATGTCACCTTTGTACTATGGAAGCAAGGTCTAAAAATGAATAAGGTCAATATAGTTGATCCAATTATCTAGAAAATACATAGAATATAGAATTGGGTCGATAGTGTTGATATAATTGATTATACAAGGGTAGTTTTATAAATTGAAAAATATGAAAAGAAAAGACTGTAAGGAAAGACATAAAGGATATAAAAGAACCTTGGTAGGTCTAAGGATGTAGAGAAGTAATATTGTTGTCAAAGAACCTTTGAGAAATGCTTGAAAATTTTGCTAACAGGGTCAACTAGGTCAATTTAGCTTTGTAAAAGCTTGTTGTTGAGTGCCTAAAATGTATATGGTCGATTGGGTTGACCTAGTATGTTGAATAAGATGCACAAAAATGTATAGAGTCAAATTGGTTGACCTAGTAGTCTAAATTGGAAGTCTAAAAATTTGAAAAACTATATTGGGTTGACTAAGTTGATCTAGTATCCTGTACCTAAAAAAGAACCTACATAGAAATAATATAGTCATATGGATTTGACTTTTGTTAAACCTATGCATAAAATTTAGTGTTGGGTTGATGCATTCAATCCAATATGGTAAATATATGATATAAATAATGATAAAATAAATAAATAAGTGAACAAATCCTACAAGGGTTAGTTCATATCGAGTTCACTAGAATATATGCAATCATCAATGCATCATGTCTATAAATCAATCCTAGCTTGAAGAAGATAGAGCATACTTACACTTTTGATTGGGAATATATTTTTTAAGTAAGAGCATGACCAATATGAGGATATGTTAGAATTTATTAAGGGATCACTTATCATAATACACTATGCTAAATAGGGTTCCAAATCCTCTAGTCTAACACAATCGTGCAATAAACCTAATGGGGTCCTAAGTTTTGATATTTTACACATTATAATAAAATTAAAAATAAATATAATCTAGTGATCACCAAATATTGTGGCAAAAAGTATGAGTTAGAAATGATAAAAATAAACATGCATAGAAGACATATACTCAAGCCAATGTATACAAAATATTAATATATGGAAGATAAGCACAAATTCATTATCTATCTGCTCTTATAAAGGATAAATAAAATAAGGAATACTTACGTTGGAATATGAACCCATTGAGCCTCAATATCTCCCTTGGCCAAGTTGATTTGAAAGAGGTTATTGTGGTATATAAGGATGATAAAGACAAATCAACCCTAGGCTACATAACCTATCAATCATCCAAAATAGTTCTCCACAAGACAAGATCTATATCTCCAAAGAAAGTATGGAACCCTAAGCTTTATTCCTAAAGTATATTGGTCAATAAGTATATGTTTGTTATCTCTTACTTCTTCTTCACTTCTTTCTTCTCAAATGGTGGGAAATGAACTTACATATTATATATATATATATATATATCTTTTCCTAAAACCTTCCAAAAATGGTGGTTGATAGGGTTGACCAAGTACACTTTTGAACAATAATTCACTTGGTCTTGAGCTAGGTCAGCCAAAGGTCAAATAGCTCCTATGTGAAAATAACCCAAAATTGTATAGGGTCGACCCAGTCGACCCTGTAAAACTAACTGAAAAAATGGGATCAAGGTAATAAAAAGGAAGATAAAATGTATCAAAAGTTTGGAATAGGTAAAAAATAGAAGAACAAGCTTAAGGTAAATGGTTTTAGGAGACAAGTGTGTAGATAACAAGTGGTAAAAGGGAAAAAAATCTTATGAAGCACTAATGGTTCTCCCACTCCTTTCTTGGTGCACCCCTTAAGGCATGCACACTAGGTTCCTACAAGATACAAAGTGTCAGTAATCAATACAAGTTTAAAAATATTTTTTTAGACAATAATTACTTAAATCAATAATCAATTATTGAAAATTTCATGACTAAGTCCCAATATAATTGGGTTGATTATGTTTTTCATGCATTAAATAATTATAATTTTAAATTCTAGTGTAGATTTAATTGGAGATGATGTACAATGTGTGCAAATTCTTAAAAATGTATCTAAAATATTAACTATCATATCACTAAATTAGCATTCAAAAATAAATTAAATGTAATGTTGAATCTCAAAATTATTATTGTTTATAGTGCCTCTAAAAAAACATTTCATATATTTCAACTTATAAGGATTGTTAATTCAAAAATAATCTTCAAGAAAGAGTAACACTCCATTCCAAGTTAACAATGAGCATATACGGCCAAGAGGACATTTGAACCAATTTTTTATGGTTGTATCCTCATAGTTTCAATGTAGGATTTTGGTCTACGTCTGATACAGATGTCAACATACAAAAAATTATAACAAAACTACTCCTAAATGTTAAAGTGGATGCCTATTATTATTTTGTTGGGTTACTGATCATTGTAAAAAAAATTCAAAAATATTTATTAATAATTTGGACATGATTTAGAAGGAACCTAGAATTCCTTTTAATTCTGCAAGCATTATAGTAATCAACCCACTAAAAAAAGTTGTACCTAAAGAAAATTTTATTATTGGACAAATAAAGGTTTTCTCTTAAAAAGACTTTACAAATTAAAAATGAATTATGGTGACATTGTTTACAAAATTAGCCTTGATTGTTGGAGCAAATGATGTAAGCTATTTTTTGAAAGAAGATATAACTTTATATATGACAAGTTCTGAACCCTGACTGGGAATAAATAAAATTGACTTTACACTACTTATATAAAATAAATATTATGAGTATTATTTAATATGAATTACTATACAATATTAATCATGATTATTAGTTATATGTTTTCATTCATATTTGGTTGAGATATCAAATAGGATTTTAAAATATACTTTAAATTTAAATATAAATAGTTTTTGGTATTTTTATAACATTTTTTATATTAAGGTTATAAGTTTTTTGTTTAATCATGATTTATAGATAAACATATACCATTGAAAAAATGAAAATTTCCCCAAGAATTTTTTATGCTATATATTCTCCCCAAACATTTTTGAAACTATGAATTTCTCATTATTAAACATATGGATATTTAAATTACATTCTAAGATTATTAAGTGTTCAATATAAACTATCATTTAATGGTGTCAAGAACTTTATTTGAATAAAACATTAGTAATTGGATAGTTATTGAAAAAGAATTATTGTATTGGTTGAATATTTCAAGTATTATTGTTCCACTTGGAAGGAAGTTGTTGATATTAAGAGTATTAGGAGTGTTGTTCAGGGTTATAGGGACCATTAAATTTAAATCACATAAAAAACACTCATACTTGTCATATTCATGTTACCAATACGTTAGTCATACATTTAACCCTGAATTGTTGAAGATTGTAAATAAACATTTCAATACTAGGTTGTGGTTTATGTACTTGAACTCAAGAGTACAATTTCATTTCATTCAACACTTCGAATGGCTATGAAATGTGGAATTCATTTTTATGTGGGGATATCATAGTGAAAAATTAGTGACAAATTTAATAAATCAAATAAAGGAAATATTATGTGAGTATACACTAAAAACATGGAAAAGGTTCTAGACAAGTACACCCACTTATATGGATAGATAATATATTATTCATAGGAAATAAAACTAGTTTTTTTGCAAAAAACAATAATCCCTTTTCTTTGGATTGTCTCAAAGCTAGTAATTTGATGGAAAAATATATTTTGATAAGAAAATATTCATACACTTATGTACATGGTTATATCATATGGGGCTCACCCAAATATGTGGTGCTCTTTGGAAACATACAAAAGAAAAATTAGTGACTTTGATTGAGTTATCTTGCTACTATTACATAATTTGTATTTGTTATAAGAACTTATGTATAAAAAATTATAAACACCCTAATTTGGTCAAGAAACCACAAGTATTATGTATTTTGTTTCTCTTTCTCACAAAGGGTCGTAGTGATGGTTATAGTCCTTGTCTATGTGGTCATCTTGAGTATTTTGATCTTTCTTATGTCTTTTTCTCCCTATTTTTGACACCTCTAGTAGTTATAGGTCAAGCTTGTCTAGTCACAAGGACCCCTATCTTATCATCCATGAATTTTTCTATGTTTTTAACCTTAGGACATTAGTTCCATTTTCAAGATAGTAGTACTATGTGATGCTACTTTCTACTTTTGCCTTTAGCGCTTGATAGGCCCTTTCACCCATGTTTGAGTCCTAACCCATCCTTGACCCTTATATTATGTTTATATATATATTTTTCACAACTTGTCAGCCAACGAATAAGGTATTACATTCCAAACAAAGAGACTCCTATATAAAGAGCCTCACAAAGCATTTTACATCTAGCACTTACTATTTTGTCACTTATTTAAATAAAATAAATCAATAGTACAACTCAAATACTCTACATACTACTCAAAATTCACATTTAGAAATTTTCATGCTTGATAAAAGAAGGGCCTATGAAATTCATCCTAGCATATCATGCAAGTTAATGGTGCACATTCCTTAAGGGAGAACTAAATGTGATTTGAGACCCCTAACATTGTGGTTAATGTAGGTAGTGGTTAAGATAATAGGTTTTCTTATTTTTTTTATTGTAACATCCCATAACCTAGTTTTTCCTTTCTTTTTTCATTTGATTAGTTCATTGTTTCATGTGTATAAGTATTCATTATGGGTTTAGAAAAGAAAAAAACCAAAATAGTGACACATAAGAGCCATCGCATGATAGGAAATAGCCTATAAGACACTCAAGAACACTTAAAAATCCTTTGAAAGTTATATAAAGGACACTAGTGCTAGGTTTGGACAATAACACCACATGGAATTATTTTCCTAAGGGGGAACTACTATTTGGAGCTAGATCTCAAAAAATAGTCAATAGATGAAATATTCCTCTATGTCTGCTCAGTCATCTCTGTATTCAAATATGTGAAAAACTCTATGTATATCTAGATAAGTCCACTTTATCATTGTATTTATTATTTTTGGAAAGTTACGTAGAATCAATAAACTCCAATTTTATTCTAAATTCACAATAAACCCAACCCTTTAATCTAGCTTAGGATTTACATAGTCAAATACAAAAAGGATAAAATATTTTTTGAACCTATCTTAAATCAAATATTTATTTAAAACCCCTAATTTTCCTTAGGGTTTACCTTCTAAATTATTCACATTAAATTAGGGTTGAAAAAATCTAACTTTATGATTTTTTGGATTAATCTAGCTAATTTAATTAATTAAATATTATGGTTTTATTTATTTAATGTTATTTAAATATTTATAACACAACCCTAAACACAAGCCCTACATTTATATACTAGATCCAAATACACTAAATATTTCAATTAGGGTTTCAACAATAAGCCTATTTTCTATTTCTAAACTTTATTCAACAAATTCACACATTGCACACATACCTATGTTATATTATATTATACCTCTTATGTGTTTATTATTTATTATTTACATTATCTTCTTTGGAAAGTTTAAAATGTGATCTAAAAATTCTTATAACCCTCATCCAATTTATACAATTTTTATTTTTTTCTCATGATTATAACAATGAATCGACAAATTTTCAAGATTGTACATTAGAGTATGATAATAATTCCATTTACAATGATGATGATGAATATTGTTACAATGATGGATATGAGGATTATTATGCAAATGAAATTACAAATGAACATGAGGATACATTAAATACATCATCTTATCTTTCCTCTTCCTCTTCTTTTACTCTTAAAAATAAAATTATAAATATAATTCCCAAGGGACCTCTTGTTGTTATTGTTTTATTCCATTTTGATCCTATATTTTCAACTAATTTTGCTACTTCATTATTCAAAATAAATCAATATAAGTTCACTACATGCAAATCACCTTTTCCTACTTCAATTAAAATAGAAAATAACAATGCATATTATTTACCCTTCTCAATTACATTTGAAAATACAAATGTAAAGGATGTTACACCTTTTATAAATGCAAAAAACTAAGGTAGATGAAATTCCTTTATCACCTTCATTCACAGTTTCAATTCAATACAATGATTAGTTTTCATAAATAGACAATGCATGTGTTTCTCACTCTTCTCCTATATGTCATAATGTGTAAAAAAACATGGTTTTTACTCCTTCCCTTGATTTTCAAATATAAAATGATAATAATGCTTGCATTTCAAAAATTACTAGTGAACAAATACCCTGCATTACACTTATGCAGGATGATACATTAAATAATAGTAAATAGTTAAAATATTCTCCTTATCCTTCTCTTAATGATCATGTGAAAGATACTTCTTCTACTCTTACCTCTTCAAATGAATTTAATTTTGATTTTTTTTAACCATGAGATAATGATAATTATTGCAATTATGATGAATATGACATAGAATCTACAACTTCTACTTCTTATCTTACCTTGTATATCTCTCTTATTCAACTAACTAATATATCACATGTTAAAATACACACACACACACATTCATTATTATGTGCATAATTTCAATTCACTAGAGAATAAATCACCTTCTATTCTAATTAACAATAAAAAAGATACCAATGAATCCTCCTCAACCCCCCTTACTACAATAGAACCCATTTATCAAACAAAGACAAACAAGGGTGATGTTCATTTCCCTATAACTAGGTCTAAAATATCATACCTCAATGGGATATTGAGAAAACAATGACCCTTTCCAATACATCATCAAATAAACCAATGGGTTAGTGATAGTTTCTAAATAAGAGTTCCAATATAATATACCAATGGCTAAAATAAAAACTAAAATTAAAACATTAAATGAACCCCTTAATAATGATAATATACCTTAAAAAGTGTTAATTTATTTAATTCATGTTGTGGGTACTTTAAAAAAATAAGTACATCATCTCACCTTGGATAATTAAGCATAAAAATCTTAGGTTAATGCTAATGTTATCCATAACAATCCTATTCCATGCAATATCTAAACTATGAGGATACCACATAACTTTCAGATACTAGTGTTACCTATCTTTTATGGATAAGGAGATCCATATTTAAATATTAAAGATTATGACAAATCCATGTTACAAAAAATTTAATTATATTACAAGTATTTCTAAAATCATAAAAGGATAAAGCACTAGATTGGTTCCACCATACACACCGTACTGGATATTAACATACATATGAAGATCTAGAGGTAGTCTTCCTCAGGCATTATATATAGAATAAGGGAGCTCTAGTCAAACATGAGAGGTTACCTTCACTACGCTAGGGTGAGACAAAGACTACAACATAATACATTTTATGGTTCAAATCTTGTTTGCATCAATTAATTTATCTACCAATAGATTTAGATGTATAATACATATTCTCTAGAGGTTCAATATATCCTCTTAAGGACATATTTCTATATCATACATATAAATCATTTAGATATCTATGAAACACAAATATATTATTAGAGGCATATTTGGGATTAGTAATTACATAGTCAGAGGTAGATTTGGCTATAGATATTTCATAACCTCAATCATCAAATTTAGTATAATATCCTTCTTCACTTACAATTAAAAAAATAGTAGAACACAAATAACCAATAAATATACCAAATAAGGGAAAAGAGACACTCTACACAACATAATATATAGTGAGCATCACATAAGATATACATGGAGTGGTTATATAGTTTTTAGATATGGTTGGTCCTCATGAAATTTTTTGTACACTAATAGATAAGGGGATGATACCACTGCCTTCAAATAATCATCATCCACCATACCATTTACACTAAATACCACATAAGCATTATTTCCATTTTAAATATATTAATGGACATTTAAATGATCATTGATATGCACTTAGAGCTTGCATTGATCAATATGTTAGTAGAGGCATCATGAGTTCACACAAGGAGCATACATACCTCATTCTCCATACTCTTATAGATCACACTCCTCTATGATAGAGTTATAACAAGATGTTCCTTTTAAGGAACCATTGGTTATTCATCATATAAGCCCTATGAATTCTAAGATAGTCATTTATCAGTAGTCTCATACATCATAACCTTAGTAGTGATGGTATCTAGTTCATAGAGTTTAGAATGCACCTCTAGTGCATATGTTTATTAAGATATTTGGGAACAAATATAGACCTAGAGGCATAATTTTGGTATAAACACCAATCAAAATATTTATAAACAATTACAGAGTCTAGAATACACCTCTAGTGCATATACCTATCAAAATATTTCGGAATAAATATCAACCAAAGGCCATAGTTTTAGTTTGACAATCGATAAAGATATATGGCAATCATTACAAAGATCAAAACATAAATTTAGTTTTCAGTGATTAAAATATTTTTAATAAATTAGAAAACTCACAGTGTAGTTTTAGAGCATCAACCAATCAAGATTTTTGCATCAATGTCTACACAATTATCCATTAGTAGTGTATCATAGGAAGCTATAATTTCAAATTCTATGTCTATATCAACCCAACATGAATTGTTTAGTTGTTGGTTCTCCATGTCATCTGGGTTTAGATAGGGCATATCACCATCACATGATATACATACATACATACATATATATAATGAAATATAGCCAAAAAAACATATACCAATCCAAAAAATAAAAATATAATCTACTGCACATATGCGTAAAATATTCATAACACATTTACAAATCAATTAAATTTAACATATCTAAAGCAAATTTTAAAACATAAAACATTTCAAACAATTAACCAAATTAAAACATGTAATAAATTATACAATATAACTAGATCAAGATTCTAATACACAATACCAAATTAAATAATTACACACACAGACACACACACACACACACACACACACACACACACACACACACACACAAATGTGATGCATCACTCAATGATGAAAACATGATTTTTGGGATTAGCTCCCACACTCTCACTCTTAGACACATCAAAAATATAGATAGAGGACCCAATATCTCCATGAGACCTCAATCTATGGATACACTTTCTCTCTCTCTCTCTCTCTCTCTCTCTCTCTCTCTCTCTCTCTCTCTCTCGGTACATAGCTAGACTATCCCTACACTTGACATACTCTCATTGAATGCATATGAAGTCATGTACTATAAAAATACTCACCCCACCTAGACCATTAGGAGAGAGCATAGCTTACCTCTGCAACTCCACATGTAACTCATATTTATCTATTTTTTCTTGCATGTATGCCACAGTCACTATCACCACATGATCAAAAAAATGTGCATACAGTCCAACTACATTGGTGATCCTCTACAAAAATCCATCATCCATGACATTATCTAGAATATGCCATGTCGAATCATGTAGCACTGATTTAATGGCGACCTCCCAATACTTATCATCTACTAAACCTAAAAATTATTCATAATATTCATAATAATCCTATTATATCAAATCACATAATAAACATTATGCATAACATACAAACCATCTATATAACTTACCATTAATAGCCCTCAAGGGATTTACATCTAGTACCTCCTTTGTGATCATCCCATCTCTCAAGAATAAAGGTGCCCACCTATTCTCACTCCACTAATCTAAGTAGGCCTCAATCACTCTAACATCAACCATATTTAGTACCTCAATATTCAGATCCTACTTTTTTACTGGCATAGGAGCTAGCTTAGCAATCAATGGTGTAAGCTTACTCCCTAGCCTCATAAGAGCTCAAGAACTCTTCAACCACACTAGAGGTGTTTGGGGCACATATTTTATCACATAAATTGTCAAGTAACCCTCTCATACTAGAACCACTCATATACATTATCTCAATGATCATATATCCAATAACTAACTTAAATCTAGCTCAACTATGTGTTATCCTCAAACTACCCATGGTAGCCCCTATAGGTTCTCTAAATGATATCCTCTACTCTCACACTCTCTATTAACTATCAATAATATGTAGTACTCCTAATTAGAGCATGACCTATCCTATTACATCTATCTACAAATACTTGAGGGTGAGCCCATCCATCTTGTGGATGTGCCATTGGCCCACTCACAACTATATGCTCATAAACCTAATAATACAATAATGTTAATGAATTGATATCCCCACCACTAATATCCTATGTAAACTAGTATAGGTCTTGGTGCAAATGAGATATCATGGTTTGACCCCAAGAATATATGATTCCATGATACTCAATATCATACACTATATTTTACATCATGTATGAAATAGAGATACCACTCCCATCCATAATAATAAATGATGATAATAACACTACTAGAATTTTTTTCAATCATGGAACATTGGTCATAACAATTAGGGTCAACAGTATGTCACTCTAACTACATGTTCGATGAGTAATTTCAACCATAGTAAAAAATTACCTATATTCTTACTATATCGTTTAAGGACTAATAACCTCCTATAATATAGCTCATTGCCTAGAAATTGATGACCATAAGATCTGATATACATCTTCTAATGTCATAGTCATCTCCTTTATAGGTAGATAGAATGTAGATGTGTCTACATTCTACCTCTTATTTAATGCAGTGATCATATGCTTATTTTAGGTCATAAGATCTAGGATAAAAGCATGTTTCAACCCTAAACTCTTGAGCACCTCTATCTCAATAAGAGACAAGGGAAAACCTTGAATAGTCTCCATCATCTAACCAGTACATAACTCCATTATATAGGCATTGACCTACAAGATTTCTACTAAATCTAACATTAGTAAAACAAAAAATAATATTGAAAAACAATAAAGATCAGAAACCTATTAATAATTTTTAGTACCATATATGGGGCCTACTAGACACTAGCATTTCCTACAGGACAATGGTGATAGATAATAGTTCCAAGATCTAGACACTAGTACCTAGAAGGGAGAGTAGCACCACCTTACTTAAAATGGGGAAAATAGTGTTTCTCTAAAAAAATAAACAAAATAGACAATAAAAATGATAAAAATAAGAAAATTTAGGGTCTCTTACTAGGTGATCCTCCTCCCTAACCTAAATACATGCCTTGACCTCCTCATAGCATGAGAAACTAACATCTCATCTCCTCAGCATGTTTCTCTCTCTCATACACAAACTTATTTCCACTCAAAATATTCAAATGAATTTCCAATTATTCAAAATGCCTATTTAAGTCATCACTTACCCAATGCCACCCCATTAAGGTTACCCCTACGTGCTAATTTTTATAATTAATAAAATTATCTTGTTATTGTCATATCTCAAGATCCATAGCTCTGATTCATGAATCATTTCTTACATATGGGACTTGATACCAATAAATTCTATCACATATTGGTAAAAATAATCCTCTAATCATTTTAAAACCTAAAAAATGACAAACACAATTACATTATATTACCCATATAATAGACTAAGTACATATCTGACTACACACTACATTGATAACTCTGACATAATCAATACATTATTCAAACCTAATACAACATCATGATTACCATGTAATACTATAAAAATAAATATTTGCCACTTTAGACACCTAAAACTATCCATAATTGGATTTTTAACTGGACTTCAAATTGATTCTTACCAACCATTGAAAATTAAGCCTAGGGTTCACTAAACATCCTAAATCTTCTTATGCATATTTCATCAAAGATCAAAATCATGTTGAGACATCCATAATTGGGATATCCTACCATATGAAATTGTAACCTCTCACAGATTCATCCCTAATTAACTTATGACATCACAACTATTAATTCAACCTATGGACCTATTAAGTGGGACACTTACACACTTGATCAAATCTTGAAAGAGATAAAAGGCTAATCAAAATAAATTAATAAACTAAACCAGATAAAATGACTAGTTGAAATATCTACTAGAAAATAATGAATATCTAAAAAAAGAAATTTAAAAATTCAAAATATCCTAGCCATTCATCATTACCTTTATGAGTTGTCAAGCTCTTTGAAAATATCCTAAAATATCTAATTTGAGAGTCATGACTAGTAATTGTAAATCATAAGTTATTAAAAACTATTAACTCAAATAGAGTTAGTTTTAAGTCACCTAGGTTTAGTTTGAACCCATTCCAAGCCTAGACTCAACCTTAACTCACCCAGGGTGAGAGTTATTTCTTTAGGCTATAAATACAATGCGATACATATTCATTTCTAAATTTGGATATTATAAATTTATTATGCAAGATTTTCACAATGAAACTCATATCAATAGTGTTATGATGCCAAACTATTAAGCTAAGAAACACCAAAGCCAAGGTTCCAAAGAGAGAATGAGATAAGCAACCTTCATTTCCAAAGACTGCTTGATGCATAAATTGATCAAGCCACTCAACAAAGCCATTTTGAGATCCTAAGGAAGGTAAAAGAGTTATTGTCTTTTATGTTTAAGTTGTGATTTCATTTAATGTTTGTTACTAATCTCTCCATAGTATATAGGATATGATTATAAGTGTTAGTGTGTTTATTTGAGTTATATTACTTAAACTAACACTATACTAGCCTCGCTTATTAGATTCCTATGATCACAACCACTTTTGGTTACATATCTTCATCACATTCTCATTTCTCTTACCAAAAGGAGGGGGCATATACTTATATTTATTTAGACACACAAATTTACATATTTATATTATACAAACATATAGGTCTACATAGGTTTACATAGCCATTTATAATTATAAATTTTTAGATCATATAGACACACATGTCTACACATGTTTACATAGGCATTCAGATGCACACCATATTTAGATTATATAGATGTATAGGTTTACACATGTTTACATAGGTATTCATATTCACAACATATTTATATTATATAAATGTATAGGTTTACATAGGCATATAGAATTATAGATTTTTTAGATATATAGACACACATGTCTACATAGGTTTCACAATGTTTGCATAGGCATCTAGAGTTATAATTTTTGTAGATATATAGACACACAGGTATAAATAGCTTTCACATAGCTTTGAAAAGGCATCCAAATATATATATTTTTAGATATAAAGAAGCATAGTTATACATAGTTTTTACACAAGGTTACATAGATATTCAAATTTACACTCTACATAGATATACAACTTTAACACATCATACCAATTTATTCATATACACATCTATATCAATTAGATATCTATATTAGAGGGAATGATTTAGATCACACATAATTGATCCCCATTCTTATATTTATTCAGTTACACCAATATCATCTCCATTATTATCACCAAGTTTTCCCCAATTTGGGTCACAAGGCCATCTACAAAAGTTGATCCATAGTAGTGCACTAGACCTAGTTTACATACTAAGATTCAATGTGGGGGAAAGCAAGATTTTTTTATCCACACATTCAATTTACATACTCATATTTATATTATGGGAAGTGAGCCTTGTTTCTTGAAACATTCAATTTGCATACTCAGATTCATAGTGAGGGTAAGAGAGCCTTGTTTATCCACACATTCAATTTACACACTCACTTTTAGTACTTGGAGAATTTACATCATATGCTTACTTTCACATATTATACTCTAGTTCTCATCCACTTCTATGGACAATAAGTGGGGAAAGTCTAGATTGCATTCACGTAGGTAAGTACATGTATGCATTTGTATTTTATTTTACTCTAGTAATTCTATTTCATTACATTAATAAAATAAAATGGGGGCAAATGTAGACACCCTAATTTGGTCAAGAAATCATAAGTACTATGTCTTTGATTTATCTTTCACACAAAGGGTCTTAATGATGGTTATAGTTTTTGTTTTCATGGTCATCTTGAGTATTTTGATATTTATTATATATTTTTCTCCATATTTTCAACACCTCTAGTAGTCATAGGTCACCCTTTTCCAGTCATAGGGGCCCATAGCTTGTCATTCTTGAATTTATCTCTAATCTAAGCCTTAGGACAGTGACCATAGATATGCATTAAATTTATAAATTTGATGACTTTAGGCAAAAAAACACTTAGTTTGGTAAAAAATGCAAGCATAAATGTAGACATTTTATTGGGATGCAAGTGTCTAAGAAGATAGAAAATAACTATAGGTATAAAACTTGTAGAGGATGATAATAAAAAAAATAAAGCATTTTGAATAATATAAAAGACTCGATCATTAGAATAACACATTGTCAAACTAAGAGATAAGTAATAGGTATATTAAATACCATATGAGATCCCTTCAATAATAAGGTCTTAGGAAATTAAGGGTATATCCATGAAAAAAACTTACCAAGTATACAAGACTGAGGTGTTATATAATTTAGATTTAGTGTATATAGTCTCATATGTATATCCTACATCTAACTCATGTATACCATGAAAAACTTGTGCATATAGAATAGATGTGTAATCCATAATGTATACGATAAATGACATCAAACAACTATGTGTGCCATCTAATTAAGTTATGCATAGGTTTTTATTTTATTTTTTAATATATGAATGTTTTTACACTTTTTTGAATATTTGATTATTTTTTTTACATTTTTGAAATAGTTGATTTTTTATTTTTTATTTTTTTGCATTTTTCAATAGTAATATAAAAAGGAACATAATTAATGAAGTAATTCCATGGGGTAAGGTTTTTGAAATAGAATAATAATATGGATCCAAATAGTCAATAACACATGCCAATGTATAGTGTGCACTAACTGTAGTATCATATCCATCTGAATAAGGAAATTTATATGCCTCTGCTATATGGTAAAATCATGTCTCAAAGGGTTATTTAAAATAAATTATAATAGGTACTGACCCCAAGGAATATTAGTTAATGTGTAAATATCATAATGTTTTAAGTCATAAAATAGATGTGACTATGCAAGATCAATATGTGCATGATATAAGTAATCATAGATAGTCAACATGGAGAGGTGGGAAAGTAGTATGTCTCATTAAGGCAAAACATGTTTCAAAGAATGGAACTAAGATCAAAGTTTTTTAAAGGATGTATATTCATATGTCATCATAGGATAGGTAGTGTGAATTAATGAATTAAAACAAGTAATCAAAAGTCAAGGGATAAAAACCACAATATTGAAATCAAAATAATGGCCTAATATAATAATTAAAGTAAAATAATATGTACACTTTGATATAAAAATAGAAGAATGTAATAATTAATAATTCAATATAGGAGAGGATGACCAAACAAGCAAAAAATAAGAAACTTCGTATAATAAATTATGTTAAAGCAAACCTATGATCCCATAAATGCAAAGATCATGTGGTCATGTATCAATTGACATACATGTCACATGCCATAAATGAGGTATATCACATATATCACTATTAGAATCTAAAATATGGTCACAAGCTATAGAATATATGAAATGGTTAGTATGGTCAATAGAATCATTTGTGCATTGTATATCTCTAGTAGTAATATTAATCTATGGACCCTATTTTATGTTAGAATAATGCATAAGTGTTTTTTGGGGAAAGTGCTCACAATACTTCTGTAATACTATTATAAGATGTGAAAAACTTGGTAATAGATGTTGAAATCAAATAGGTTTATTAAGAATAAGATGTTGAAGAATCAATCATATAGTAAAATCAACCACCTATCCAAAAATTTGATTATGTATTTCTTGTATAAGTGGAGCCTATATCTCATGTTGGATGGGGCACTCAAATTTTTAAAAAAAAATATATAATATATATAATTCAAGCATTGATGTGATAAAAAAATGGGATTACATGTATCTATGTATCCATGTTCATCCTAATATCATGTAAAATTCACAAGTAGGGAAAAAATAAGAACCAAGTAGTGATAGTTTTAGGTCTTACCATAAGTGGTAACATAATATCCATAAGAGTGGTTTCTCAGTTTCCATAAAATCATTTTATTATGTGTATTTTATGAATTGAGTCTTTATGTGTATACTCAAGACTAGTAATTAATGTAATAGTTCATATGTTTTCACTTGACCCATTGTGCACCATAATTATTTGTATGGAATGTGATTCAATGAAAGGACAAATAAATAAGGGTGCCTTTGTAAAAACATCATCAATAATTTCATGCCCATCAAATGTAATTGTAGGTCATTGTGCTTCTGTATCCATAAGTGTAACAATAAGGAAATCTATAGGACAATATTACTCATTTATAAGAGCATATGAATCTAGAGGATGTACTTTATAATTCATATGTACCTTGGGATTAATCTTGGTTTCTTGTGTCTCATGCTTTGGAAATGGATTAGAAATCATTTTAATCTTTGCATTAGGTTATGCAACAAAATAATTATTAGGTGTGTTATTCTCATTAATCTCAAGAGTATTGTTATAAATTAAGACTTAGATATTATGTCTTAAACTAATGATTTTATTAGTCAAAATAGTATGCATCCATGTAAATCAAAATATGTGTTGATATCAAAAATATTCAGTTGTGGATTTGTAATCTAAACCTCCATAGGCATATGATAGAATATGAGGTTAAACTTAATAAACCTTTACAATACCTTATAAGGATATTATGATAATCATGTAAATTTTATTCATTTAAGAGTATAAAAGACATGTAAAAACCCTCCCAGAATTGGAAAAATGGACCATATTTTTTTTTGACCATTTTCAATTTGACAAGATGAGGATGTTAACTAATTACAAAATTTTTCACATAATTGAATCAATAACTTGATTAATTTAAATCCATGTCTTGGAATTAGTTAAAAATTATTTATATCTATGGCTTGTGGCCCAAAAATATCAATCCTTTTTACTAACATAAATAAATTAATATATTGTAGATCATGACATGACAAGATTCAACTAAAAGACTACCCTACCCTCATAAACTACCATTCCTAGTTTCATAGATTAGGATGCATGTTGATATCCATATTTACCATAAACATATATTAAATGTATTTAATTGTGTTTAAATGTAATATGTGGAAAAATTTATTATTTTTAAATATAAAAAAATGCATTTTATTTAGTCAAATAGTCAAACTCAATGAAAACTAAAAAATTTAGAAAAAAAACACTCTTTATTTAAATTTAGAAGATATGAAAAAAATTCCATGGGTGAAAAGGTTTTTCAAAAGGCCTCTATAATCACCAATTCGTATAAAATAACATAAGGGTGATTAGTACAATTCACACATTCATAGATGCTATGAAACTTCTTCAGTTAGGGGTGACAAGGTTTGTAACCCACTTGTGTTTTCAAACTCTTTACAAACAATAAACTAATATGAAATGAATGTTCATTTAAAATAAGTCATTGAAATATTCCTTTTTAAAACATATGGAGGGAGAAATATTTTCTGACTATGTTTTCTTACTATCAGTTTTGGAAGAGGCAGAGTAATTTTTTTAATTTTTTGAGCCTCTAGTTTGAGTTTTGAGACTCGTTCATGGGATTAAACATCCCATGTGTTATCTATATGGGTAAATGCATAGGGCCAAAAATGATATTAATAATATATTGTTTAATAAAAGGGATGAATGCATGCTATTCTAGGAGAAAGTTGATAAAATATAGGATCAACAAATATATTCTCCCCTCCATGCAACTAGATATTTATTAAATATAAAGTTATTCTTTAGCGGATCATTTAAAGATGATGTAGATGTCTCAGATGGCCTATTTAAGTACATGGAGATAAGGTTTCATAATATAGATGAGTTTTAGGAAATTATAGGATAGGTGTCAATGTACAAGTAGGAAAGGGGTTTCCTATTTGTTAAGGTAGCCATCAAAATAAGGAATACATACAAACTAGGTAGACAATTTTTATATTTGCATATGGTGAAAGTGTTAAATTGTTATTGAATTGTTCATGTTATAATGTGAAAAAAAATATTATTTTTGTATCAAAATGGTGGGATGTATTTTTAAAATAAACCAAACACTTTTAATGGTTGACAATGTACATTTTGATCCATCCATGCATTTCATCCACTTGAGAGCATTGTTGTAGTGTGTTTGAGCATATACATTACAAAAAATATAATTAAAGCACTCAAGAAGGAATGAATGACTTGGTGTTTATTAACCATAATAATTTATTAAATATGAAAAAAGATCAATGTTAATAAATGTTGCATTTATAATTATTAATTCACATGGAATTTTTTTATATATTATTTTAAATTCATATTCTATAAAGTCACTAACATATACATTCTATTTGTCATGCCCAAAATTTATGACTAAATCTATGTAAAAATAGGCCAATTTGTATTTTGATAATTTACAATGTACATCCTACACAACTACATTACCCATTTGATTGAAATATCTGTAGTACTAGATGTGCAAAGAATTCAAAAAAACTCACATACACAAATGGTATAGATTGCAATGCACAAGTGGTAACATAGTCCTTGTGTAACCATGTTGACCCCACTCACTCAAATCAACCTATAGAATATCAAACAAGCCTAAAACTCTCCAAGTGAACCTACCATGCCCCATAACACCAAGGTTTACAAAGGACACTCAAATAAAACTATGTGGGTTTGAGTAACTATAGGCATGAATGAAATGTTCAAACTCTCAATGGGGTTTAATGAAGACCTGAGATATTCTAGTCAATCATAAAACTCGATTCATATTTAAGTCATAATTAAATTATATTTTTGACTTAATTAAAATTCAAGTAAAGTGCTCAATTAAAAATCATATAATCCCCATACGACCTCCAAAAGGATCTAAAATATCTCAATTTAGCCCCCTAAGGTTGGAACACTCAAACTTAGTCATTAAATTGATTTAACCTTGACAGTTAAATTTAATCAAAGATAAAAAAGCCTTGGAAATCTTTACAGAGGAAAAATAAAGCTTCAAATCCTTAATTAATCCATAAAATTATATCTTGGAAAGGAGGGAGGAGGTTTTGGAGGATGACTTGTCTATAGTTATCCCTCCTCTCCTTCCTCAACATTGGAGGACTAGCATTAATGAAGTCTCCAAGATTTTATTATATTTTCTATTTTATTCAAATTTTAAACTTTATTTGATATATGTGTGCATGTTATAATTTTTTAGGTACCCATATTTTTGGAATGTTTCTAGTTGATTTTAGGATCATATGATTTATAAAAACATGTTTGGGATATTCAAGATACATAATAGCCATTAATGGCCACAAACAAGGTGTTAGAAAAAAATATATTCAGTTTTTTAGTTTTAAGATTTTATTATTAGTTCATGTGTAAGGGGGAAAAAATAAGAGGGTTTCCCTCTTGGGTCCACCCTTCTTGGGGCTTCCAAGAGCTTGAAAATGCCAAAAGGGTCTGAACATACCTTTTTAGGACAAAATAACATAATTATAAAAGGGTGCTAACTTAGGTCCTAAAATTAGGGGGGTGGGGGGGTCCCTTTTAGGGTTACCTCACCCATTGGCATTCAATATACATAAACCAATTGTAGAAAATCACATATAGTTCTAGGTTAAGTTTATAGTTATAATTTTTTTCATGTAGGGTTCAATTTATAAATAACCAAGTTTAATTTTTTTATAATTTAAAAATTAATGAAAAATTCTTGGTTATATTTTATGCTAACCATGTATTAAAAGTGTGAAATGGTAAACTAAGGTGGTGGCCAATAAATGCTAACCACCCCCTCCATTAATAATTAAATGGTGGGCTACCATATGGATTTTCCCCACCCAAGATACCTATGCTTACCAACTGTGGTGATCCACATACCATGATAAATATCCTCTTAGGGACTCAAAAACATTTTATGTGATCATATGGGTGACTATCAACCCATTAAGTAGGGTGACCTACATAAAAAGGATAGTGCCCTTCCAAAGGGTCTATCAACTAAACAAATTTCCCTTTAAATTAACTAACTTAAAAATTACATAACTAGATAACCTTTAGTCAAAAAAAAAATCAAGTGGAAATAAGTTTATAAAATCATATATTTTTATTTAAAATTATTTCCAGCCCTTCACTAAACTGATTTACATACAATTAATTAGATGAAGTTGGGGTAGATTACAAAGGAGGCCTAGGAAACTTAACAACCAAACTTTGAATTTTTTATAAAATTAATTGTGAGTCCTAAAAATGAACCATAACTTGAGTTATTATCATAATTAAGTTTATTTTATATTACAATAAAAATTTTAAGGAATTGGGATACTTAATTTTTCTAAAAACTGTATAAGTGCTTCTAGCCCTTTTTGAGATTCATAAAAATCAATATAATAAAAAAATTTAGAATAAAAACATCATTTATTTATGCTAAACTATAAAAATACAAATAATAAACTATCCAAACAATATTTACAATTTTTTTAAATGTAAATATAATAATTAAATATTATTTATAATCCAATACAAATCATTTTGAAGAGATTGTAAGAGAGATAAAATTCATCACAATGAATTTCAGTTCATTTTAAAATTTTATTTTTATTTACACATAATTACCATTGAATATTATAGTAAAATTTCTTTCTAATAATCTAAAATAAGTTTTACAATTCCTTACAAATTTATTGAATAATAATAATTATTCAAATATACTCTATAATAACATATAAGGCCAACCAAAAGAGGGGCTCACCTGAGATCCCATTTACATAATTAGAACATCCCCAAGTCTAGGACTCCCATCTCTGAGCATAGTGAACATCAAGGGCATTAGGTGTGTTAATTTTGGAAGGACAAGGTTTGATTGGTGGCTGTAACTCTCAACTAGGCTACAAGTATAGGTGGCTAACAATAACCTCTTCTCCTAAAGTATTTCATAACCCAATATAAACATTAAATAACGTAATATAAAACACTATAAATAAACAAACAATATCAAGGTAGTCACAAGATCACTCCAAAAATTATAAGGCTCACTAAGGGAGAAGGAGAATGTGGGGATGCCTCCCTCTTATCCTACCACTTTTATAGGACATTGGAGGACCTTATCCTAGTAAACCACACCAAATATACACATATGATGGCATGTGAAAATAGTTACACTAGGCACTACCACTATGGAAAAAATAACCATGTGAGAGGGGCACTGAAACCTGGTTCCACTAGCCACTACCATTACACAAAATTAGACAAAATTAAGATAATAATCTAAACAAAAATGAATATCTTAACAATGTCAAAATAATACAAGAAATAGATTTTTAAACCATATAATTAAATAATAGGGATAATTCATCTCCAAATCCCTAGTGGGAAATAAAATCCACACATTAGTAATAGGCACAATCATGGAAATCAAAGGTGAAAAGAGGGTAGATGCGGTGGCCCTAAACCTCTTGAAAATAAACAAAAAAAGGGAAAATATTCTCATTTAAATTAATAACATACATAAAAAAATGACAAAAACATGTAAGATAGCTTGGGTTTTTCACTTGATTCTACAAAAAAATAAATACTCTTCACAATTATCAGTTTGGTTCACTTATTCACAAGACAATATCTCTTCTTCCCTTAGCTTCTCCTTTTCTACTCTCGCTCTCTTATACACTTCTTAGTATTATAGAAATTAAAAATAATATCCAATGAATTAATTCATTACTAATATATTTGAATAACTCAAATATATTGGCTAATAAGAAGGTAACAAGTGTCTTTTCCACTTCCTTGGCTCTTGGTTGATAAGTAGATAAAATCATTAACTCCTCTTACAATCCCATATGGGAAAGTGATGTAAGTCCATGCATTTTAAATGATCACAATATCACATCACATAAATGGGCATATGGGATAACCAAAAAATATTATTTGGCTCCTAAAAATACTCTAAAAAATATTATCTATTGGTAAGAAAACTCTAAAATCAGCAAAATATATCATAAAATCACTTTGTGTCACCCCCCAAAGTTGGCTTATCAATTCCATTTGATTTTTTAATTGGTGGTAAAAATTTTCCCCTATTTTAAAATTAAGACCCTATATATTTTTCAACATATAATGTATGATTACAGAGGTAAATACTAGTGTTAGCAGAGTGAAGAGTGTTTGGAGGTCAAGGAGGTTCACAACTTATGACTAGGTCCACATATGATATTATAATTAGGTCAGGATCTCAAGAAGTCAAGTAGTCATTACACTACTATGCCAAATATTTACTAATTATCATAATAGTAATAATTCCATCATTTTCATCCACTATCATCTATTATAGACACATAAAATTAATCATTAAGTGCTTGATAATGTTTAATCTTGATATACCTACCCTTGGTCTATTCTCCATTTTGCTAACTCATAATTTATAAGAAAGCATTTATTATATTATAATAAATAAAAATATCATACATACATCCATATTTAACATAAATCAATCCATATTAAATCCATATGATCCTATAATATGTATTCCAATTGTCTTTGGTCTTCTGTAACAAGTCTGCACTAGTCACATAGAACTACACTATGGTCTTGTTCCCTAGTGCAATCTTATCTCCCACTCTCCAATGGTCACTTTTTTGAAATGAAATGTTTCAAAATATATATCACATTATTTTGGTATATTTATTTATAAAATTGATTCTAAATATTCTCATATAAAATCACATCAAGGCCATTTATTGTGCCCCACTAGATCTCTCTAGCTTTGTACTGCACACTAAGAAAAAGAGTGTTCTTCCTATTTCAAATCTATAATATTATGATAGTCATAATCTAAATTTTAATATTGTTTATTTCAATTCAAGGACATATATTTTTAATAATTTTTATCAATATTCTATTTGTATTCATTATAGTTTTATAATCATAGACCACACACTCATTTTTTGATGGAGATATACATCAACTTGAGGCCCATTTGGGTTGTATAGGCAACACTCAGTTATAAAGGGTTTCTAAGGCAAGCTTATCCATCCTCACTAACCCACTTTATCCCCCTTTTTAATGTAATTTTCATCTAATGCATGTGTATGATCTAGTGTTTTCTACATTTTAGGCCTTCCACACCATAAAACAAATAGTTCAATAATCAACCCTTTTAGGGGATTACACATACCCAGATTCAAAAATTAATAATAAGTTCAACCAAGACATGGAAAAAAAAACTATATAATGCCAAAATGTGACCCTGTCTACCTCTCTTGGACTTTTCCCAAGATATTTTAAATTATTTTTTCTAATATGACTATGTTTTTAGGTCTTTATACATAGTTGTCACTTATAACCAACCTACATAGTCAAATACATTTTTTTTAGGGAGGTTTTTACATCCTTAGGCCTTTTTAATATTTTATGAAATTATAAATTATTTATTTATTATATCATGTTGTATTTTAATGTATTTTATTATCAAATCAATGCATATCATCATTTCATTTTTAGTAGTTTAATACCATTAGTTTAATAAAAATTAAATTAAAAGGGTTAACCATTTTGGTGAACCTGCTATTTTTAGAACATTGCTTGTTATTTTTTTATTTATTTTTTAGATAGGATTTATTTAAAATTTATATAAATTCCTAACATAAAAATAAAATAACCTTCAACCTATTAGTGTAGGATATTATGTACTTTTTATTAGTTTATTAGGATTATTCTACACTCATGGTGTTTTCCTACACTTGTGGGACTAGCTTGCTTAGGTTTACATTTTCATATGGAGTTACACTTCACCACCTATTTTATCTATTATAATTTACTCCTTTTACCAATTGACCATTGACTAGTTCTTTTGGGTATGGAGGTTGCAATTATTTTAGGTGGGTGTTACCATGATTATAGGTGGAGATTACTCATTCAATTACTATTTTTTACATCTCTCATTGTGAGATTTTTTGAATGAATTTTTGTATATTTACTTCTTTCCATTTTGAAATAATTCTCATTATTTGGATATCTTCTAATTTTAGCAATGCTTATGTGATTACTTAACTCTTACTCATGAACTAGTGTGTTTACTTGATCTAGAGATCCTAGTGATTCCATGATATGGTATCAAAACACACTCTAGTTTATTGATTGTCTAGTTTTATTATTATTATTATTAGTTATTTTTTAAACTTTGAGGTTATTTACAAAAAACACAATCTTATTTTTAGTCTTGTGGCCTACACTTTTTGTATGACCTGCTCATGCCTCATACAGTCATGACTTTCCATTTTTTTTGTATGTATGCACAATAAATCTTCAATAAATGGTCAACATACACTTATCACATTTATTTGGGTAACACCATCAAAGTATATGGAGAGAAACATGGAGAGGATTCATTGCATGGTGGAGATAAAAACATTTTCATCACACAACCTACTAGCTAATACTCCTACCACTCAATCCCATCCTAGAATTACACCTAGATAAATTATGGATTGCATGTTGGTTGATTTTACAAATTAAGATACCATATCTATCTTTCCATATAATGGATATTACTTTTCACTAGAAAAGGAAAAGGGTAGATTTCAATAGGTTGTTACCACTTAGATGATGTTTTAAATCCTTCATCAACCTTCTCACCACCATTATTTATGGTTCTTTTTATAGTTCCTCCCTTGGGCATTGGTAGATATTATAATCATTTTTAATAATCAAAACCATTATTTTTCATCAAGGAGGAATCATAATTTTCAGCCAGGATGTTTCTATATAGCAATCTCCTTGCCACCATTCACACCAATTACCACTCATCATAATTTTTGGTCTCCTATTTCCATCCATGACCTCATCCACAATTCCTTACTTTGGGAAATGAACAAAGATAAAACATTTCATCAAGACTAGTTTCCTTTACAATAATCCAACCCTAATTGCCAGAGTACATCTAGCCTATTTTTATGTAGTTCATGAGTGCACACTTCCTTTATTGTCTAAGGATTTGATTAGGAAAGGACATAATTATAGGTATACATTTTTCATGCCATTACCATCCTAGTTTTCATGCTCAGATTGATCTCCATCTCACTTAACCTCAACATCCCCATTCAAAACTAAGTTTTTTTTTTAAATAAGTGGTTTTCTAAAACCCCTCCTCTTTAAAATTATGGTTTTAGTGTTTAGGTAAGAATTTTACTATATTCATTGATTTTTATAATATGTGGAAAACTTTATAACATAAATTCTTTCATTTCTATTTTGAACTAGTAATTATGGTGGGGAGAGATACTTGTAAGGTATAGTAAGCATTTTTTGGGTGATGGGATATTGGTGACAAGGCATTTTGACATTCATTTTTTTTAAATATATAAAAATAATATATTTTAAAGTGGGCAAATATATTATAGTGAGATAAGATCATAATTATTCTCTATTATCATATTTTTTTACAAAAATGAAGGGTGAGTCCTAGTTTGGTAGGTGGCTAGACCACCTCACAAGTAACCAAAATTTATTCTCCTTCATCTCTTTGATTATTTATTTCTCTACATTATGTAACTTATTTTTAGATTCTTATCAACAAATCCTAATATCCCTCTAGTTTTCTTATTTGCTTTTGCTAATCTTGTTGTCAACTACATTGATTTATGATATTTAGATGCATTATTAGGTGCATCTAATGTATATTTGTTGAGATGTGTATTATCACTTGTTCACTATTTACTCTTACATATTTAGATGCATTATTCTATTTAAGGTAAAAGTGATTTTTGAAAGGGACTCAACCCATTAAATAAAGTCACATAAGTGACAAAAACCAACCATAAAACCACAAACAAAGAAACAAAAAATAAGAAAAAAGACTTAAAATAATAGATAAACAACACATACACAACTGATCCACAACACAATATTACATTCAATGATTTTTTTTCCATTCCTCATATGCATTTTCCCATTCATTGATCATACTTTCAAAATTTATTTCTGGTCTACTGACTAGTTCCTCATGATTAGAAGTAGAAGATTCACCCTTAATATTTTTCTTAGGGATAATATCATTTCCTTGAGAACTAGCATTATTGAATAATCTTGCCAAACTCTACATACTTTTCATAGCATTATGTACAGTCACTTTTCTAAAAGTTACCTACATATTCAAGTTTTACTTGAGTTATTTATTCTCATTTTCTATCCTAATCATCATTTCCTTCCTAGTTTCAATGTGTGAAGACATATCAATCTCTCTTTCCCATGCACAATATAAACCATCTTATTTTTGAGATTACTCACTTCTTGTTTAAGTCTATAATGATTTTTCATAAACCATCTCAAGAATGCCTTATGTAAGTTAACCTAATCCTCTAAACTTTTAAATTTATCTTGATGAGTTACAATGTCCTTAAAGAAATAAAAATCCATCCTTACCTGAGCTCTATGTAACATGTCTTTTATAGTCTCCTAAATATACTTATTCTTTTTAGCAAACCTATCAAGCCTATTTATACCAAGATCTTCATTCACCACCTAAACCACATCATCTTTACCTATATGATTTATTTGTAGTGTCACCTCCATATTATCCTGAATCTACTTTCCCTTATTAGAAGTATTAACCTTGTTAATACCAAAATCTTGATTGAACACCTGAACCATATCAACAATGTTTTCACTTTCCCCCTTAATCTATTGATCAATTTGAATATTTACATTCTACCCTTCTAGATGAACAACCTTTGTGGTTTCAACTTTAGTGTTCTCAATATTATTATTATTGTCATCAAGATCAATTATAGTATTCCTACCATGCATGTTATCATCCTTTGAATCCTCATAATCTCCTAAATTATTTTAAGGATTAGGTTTTCTCGTACTTCTTAAATTCCTATTGGGGAAAACCTAGTTAGAACCATGATCATTATCTTTTTTCCCATGCACATAACTCTTTTCCCTCCCTTTTTTCTTTATCCTAATCTTAGTTTGTGGGTAATGTTATTATGTATTAAATTTTTATAAATAAAAAAATAACACTATAATGCGGTAGTTTTATTTTCCTACCTAACTGAACCTCTTTCATAGAATGCTTAAGAGAATGAAAAATATAAAGTAGAATGCTTACCAGAATATTATTCCTCACATAGTTTAGAAATGGTAGGTGATAATAATGCATAACTTTGTATCTATCTTCAAGAGTGATATACCTTATGATTTTTTCAACTACCTCATCAAATTAAATTGGGAAATCCTACCACTTTAAATCATCCCTGAAAAGTAGTCAAAGTTTGATTACCCAACAAGAAATTTAATTTCTCCTACTCCTACCTAGTAGTCAATTTAATATACTTATAATACTCAATGTGAAGACCTATCACTTTAACAATTAGTTCCTCTATAATATCCACCAAAATATTCTTGATTCTACGAACCCTATTCTTCCAATTCTTTATGAATTGAGTGGAAAGATGTAGGTTGTATCCACTAATTTTTTCCATGAAAGAATCTAAACCCCATGTTTGCATAAGAATCCATACCTCAGCCTTTTTCCTCACATCATCAACATTCATAGGTTCAATCCTATTCAATTCTCCCCCAATATTTAGAGTGTTATTCCCATTCTCAAGAATACCTTTGTTCTTCATTGTGTCTTTTTCTTTACCAAATAGAAAAATGTTGGTAGCCCCAAACCCAAAAAAAATCATGCATAAACACACCTTCTACACACTTCTAAGTGAATTTTTTATGATAATTCCACATATTTTAATGATTAACCCAATAATTATCAATAGTCATATTAAAAACATAAAAGCATATATACCAAGTTTTGTGAAGGCAAGCCAAACACTCTTGAAAACCTTGGTTATATATGGGTAGTGTCATATATTTCACTTTTAAGAATCTTAGTAACATTATTGGGCATAATATCCAATGTTCCCTAAATCTTGAAATCTTTATAATCTACCCCTCTGTTAGCAAAAAGATTTACCAATATATTCCCCTCGTTGTAAGTATGTTAAAAAATTACTTTTTCAAATGCTCTACTAATATGTAAAATTTCACTAATAATATGATCAATAGACCATGCCACCATTGATTTATTTTTAATGAAATTAATAATATTGAGAGAATATCCCTCAACACATAATCATTTGCACCCCAAATTATTAGTAACTTGCATACCCCATAAAGCTACAAGAGCCTTAGAGAAATTATTTATATGAAAGCCCATAGTACCTTCATAAGCTAAAATGAAATGCTCATAATGATTCTGAATCACACCCACTCCTTATGAATGTCCTGGATTTTCTTTTGATGATCCATCAAAATTAAGTTTAATCCATCCTGTTTGAGGGACCAACCATCTTATAGCCTTTCTCAAAGCTATTTTGGGATCAACTATATGACTTTTTTCAATATAAATATTCCAATCTTTAGTTACAATTTTTTCAAATGGTAGAAAGGGATCCCTTTTGTTCCATCTAATACTCTTGAAATTTTCCTATATCATTAAAAACATTTGATTAGAGACTCTATAGAAATAAATTTGAATATTCTTGAAAACCTTGTTGTTCCTTTCTTTCTAAATCCCCCATAACACATGAGGAAAAAACATATTCCAAATCTCCCTAAGCTCTTTGTTATTAAATGGGCAAGACCAGGCTAGCCAAGCCTCCATAATTTTTGGAGGGAAAACCCAAGCCACTTTGAATTTTTGAATTAAAAACCTCCAAACTTGAAAAATAAACATACATTCCATGATACATGATTCACTGATTCCCAAGCATTTTCACACAAAACACATCTATTAACCACATAAAAACCTCTTTTGGATAAATTATCCAATGTAAGAATTTTATTTTGAAGACTCAATGAACTAAAAATATTGATTTTTGGAATCAAATTTTTTTACCAAGTATTACCCGATGGTTGCAATATATCTTATAGATATAAAAGCTTCAAGTATCCTAATTTCACTTGATAGCTACCATCAAAAGAATCACTCTAAATTAACTCATCCTCCCTTTTAAATTTCTAATATAACTTCCTTGGAGAATAAAATTCAAATCTGAAATAATAATAGCTATATCATCAGTAGTATCCTCCAGAGATAATGATTTCCACTTTTTATAACTATTGCAAACATGTATATAATTAGATACAATATCCCCATGAACAGAAGATATTAAAGGGGAAATTTGATTCCAAGGTTCTAAAGAATCCAAAGAATGATCAAGAATCCATGGATCCTTCTAAAATATTATAATTTGACCATTTCCAATCTTCCATTTACATCCCTTAATCAAAGTATCTTTATTTTTTGAAAATAAATTCCAAATCATTGAACCTTTAATATTCAAAGCCTCATATAATAAAGATAATGGAGACCTATTATCAAGATACTTTTCACAAAATATATTAGACCTAGAAGATGGCTCTTTAATAAATTTCCAACAAAGCTCAGATACTAGTACCTTATTCATCAAAGATAATTTTCTAATACCCAATCCCTTGTAAGATTTAGGAAGACAAATTTTATCCCAAGACATCAATGGGAATTTATGACTTGCTTCCACTCCCATCCACATAAATATTTTTTGAATTGTATCAATTTTTTCTTGAATACACTTAGGCATTTTAAAAAGAGACATAATATAAATAGGGAGACTTTGAAGCACATTCTTGATAAGTAACACTTTACCTACTTATGTAAGAATTGCCCCATTCCAACTAGAAAGCTTTTATTGAAATCTATCTAATAAAGGGTACCAAAACTCTTTTTTAATCTTTCCTTGAAAAATAGGCATACCCAAATATACATAAGGAAGATCCCTAATATGGCAATCGAAAACACTAGTAATCTTTTTTTGATGAAGGCCAGGAGCATTAATATAGAATAAATCACTTTTTGAATAATTCATCAATTGTTTAGGAACAAATGAGTATTCATCCATAATTTTATTACTTTATTTAGCCTCTCTTACTAAAGCCTCTACTAATATAATCATATCATCCAAAAAAAATTGATGAAGAGAAGGCATAGATCATAAAGTTGATTTAAATCCCTTTAAACTACCTTATTCAATAGAAACCAATAAATTTCTACTTAATGAATCTACCATAATTATAAATAAAAAAGGAGATAAAGGATCCCCCCTATATTATTCCCCTCTCACTTCAAAAAAATCCTATTGGGAATTTATTGATTATTATAGAAAACATTGCAGTAGAAATGCAACTATAAATCAATCTTCTAATATGTTTATGGAAACCAAATTTTTGTAGAACTAAATCCAAAAATCCCCAATCTACCTTATCATATTCTTTGGCCATATCAATCTTGAACACCATACCCATTTTTTTACTATTTTCCATGGAATGAATAGTCTCATGAACCATAATTATTTCATCTTAAACCTATCTTCTAATAACATAACCTCCCTGATTAGAAGAGATAATTTTATGTAGAGGAGGTTTTATTCTCAAAGCCAAAATTTTAGTAAAAATATTGTACACTGAGTTACACATACTAATAGGCCTAAAATCCTTGAACCAAGATGTTCCTTTCTTCTTGGAATAAGATCAATAAATGTATTGTTTAGTTCCCTAAGCAATTTATTAGAAGAAAATAATTCATTCATTTCTACCCATAAATCCACTTTAATAACACTAATTTATTAAAAAATAAATCCATAGGGAATCCATCAGGACCAGACACTTTATCTTTATTCATTGAAAAAATAGTTGCCTCTATTTCTTCTTCTGTTACATATCTTAATAAATTATCATCATCAGTATCTGAAATAAGATTTAGAGTATATTGTAGAAAATCATAAGTCTTTTCTATATCCAGCTCAAAATTAAAATCAAACATTTCTTTGATATATATAACTACCTTTTCTTTAATATCTACTAGATTAGAATGAATATCTCCATTATCATTAACAATATTATTTATTCTAGTATGAATTCTATTATTGATAGTATTTAGATGTAAAAATTCCATGTTTTTATCCCCCTCATGTAACCAAGTAGACCTTGATATTTGTCTCTATAAAATCTCTTCTTGATTTAAAATGAAATGATAATTTAATTCCAATTTTTGCTCTTTATGAATAAGTGTCTGACTAAGAGAATGATATATAATACACTATTCAATATTATTAATCTCATTCTTAATAATTTCCTTCTATCTAAATATATTCCCATAGACTTCATGATTCCATATCCTAATTTTCCTTTTCATAATCTTTAATTTATGTACAAATTTGAACATAGTTGTACCCAATATTTGCTCATTCCACCATTCAAAATAATATCTATTAAACCCAGGTGAGAAAACCACATATGTTTAAATTTGAATGGATAATTATAATTTTTAAACATGTCTATAATATTAAGCACCAAAGTATTATGATGCAAGCCAATTCTTGGCAGATAAAATAAACAAAAGTTCTGATACCAAACCAATTTGGGGTAATCAATATCCTATCCAATCTTGTTTGTATTAGGTTTTCACCTAATATTTTTTTAGACCATGTATATGGAGAACCTCTTAATTAAATATCAAATAATCCATTGACTATAATAAAATTAGCTAATTCCTCCATGCTTTCTGAAAGAAATTGGATTATCCTTTTTTTCCCCAACACAAATTAGGGTATTAAAATCCCCAAATAAAATCCATTCATAATCCTGATAAGTATTTTTTAAGTACATAAATTCAAGCTATAATTTTCTCTTATTAGTAAGAGTATTAAGGGAATAAATATTAGAGAGAATCCAAGAGAAGTTATGAAAGATATCAATAAATAATATTGCTAGATCATTTCTATTTTAGATTAAAACTTCCCCTTGAATGTTTTTATCATTCCAAAAGGTAGTAATGTCTTCTAAAGCCCCATCTAAACTAATAATAGATAACATATCTCCTTTTTATAGAAAATATTTTGTCCTTTATAACACCTCATTATTCATTTTTGTTTCCTGAATAACCATAATATATGGTACATTAACTTTCCTCAAATCTCTAAATATTTTATGTATAATAGAATGATTCAGACCACTAATATTTTGAGATAAAACCTTCATGATTCCTATTTATTCTATTGACTAACATATTCCTTAATAGGTTTAATCTTCAGAATAGATTAAGATCCATTGGCTATATCATTTTTAGTTTGACTTTTCCTTGTCTTTGTAGATGAAAATCATCCCTTTTTACTACATGATCTAGTATCTACTTGCTTCTTAGAACCAACTAAAATAAAGTCCTTATTATCTTTATTACATTCCAATTTAAAGCTTGGAGAACTACATATTACATAAATTATATTGGAAAATTCCTTATTAGCTAGCTTCTCCTCATTTAAAGCTAACTCAGAAAGATTTTCCTTTACTAGGGAAAATTTTGAGCTGGTCATATATTCAACCTCCACTTCCTCCAAATTTTCCAAACATTGGAAATCATTCTTATTCTCAGGAGATTACAATTGAGAAGACATCAATGAAGTTAACTCAAATGTTGATTTTTATTCATCCAAGTTAGTTTAAATTTCATTTATCTTTTCTATAATATTTCTTAAATGAGTAATTACATGTAACCCTGCATCTAAACCTGAGTGTGGAACATTTTCCTTCTCTATTGATTCAAACAAACTACCTACTTCAGGTAGACCCCTACCTTTGTTTGAAGTAGAATCATCCTTACAAGTAATTTAATCTTGAAATACAACCACATTAGGAATAATCTTCCCTAAAGCCTTTTCTATACCACTATTATTTTTCTTAGCCCAAATATTTTGTTCTTTCTTGAATACAAAAGCATTCCTTTTTTCATAAAGGAAGGGAAATTTTTGGTAATATGACCCAATTTCTTATAGCCTTGACATTTTAGCAAAGAATTATCATATTCTATTTTATAAACTAGCTTTCCACTTGAGGAATTTAAAATAACTAATTCTGTCAATTCCAAATCCATTCTAACATTAACACAAAACCAAGCATGAACCATCTGAGTTCTTGATTTAGTTGTTGAATAAAATGTAATGAGATTTAAAAAAGTATTTATAATAGTAATAAACAACTCCTCATCCTGAAATTCTAGTGGAAGCCCTAGTATCCATACCCATATAGGCATCTTATGTATATCTTCTTGATTAAGCTAAAATCCCATTTATTTAAAAAAAAGACTAGATCTACCTAAAAGTCATGGTCCTCCCATCAAGATATGCACCTGATCCTCCTCATTTCTACATTTCATAAGGGAAAAATCCTTACAAAGGGCTAAAATCTACAAAAAAAACTTTGACCTTCCAATGAATCCTAGCCTAGGCTCTAAATCCTTCAATGTTACGACAATGTCCTAAAAACTTACACACTAGGCTGAATTTACACCATAATAAAGATTTATTTTTAGGAGCATATAAAAAATTAATTTGAAACCCTCTTGCATCTTTTGAAATAAGTAAATTCATCTCTAAAAATAAATCCTTATATTCCCCCACCTTCCCTTTAAGTTTATCAGCCCAGGACATGGGATCCATCAAAAGATTTTGAGAAGTAGAAACATGTTCATTAAACTAAATAGAATATTTAAAAACATTTTTTTCTTGGCCAATGTTACCAAATGCCTTAAAATACAATAAGGGTTTCAATGGAAATACCCCTAGCACCTCCCTTAGTACCTGTGACCCACCCAAATCAATTGTTCCATCTCCTAATGTCAACAGACCAGTCACCATTTTTAATAGGGTTTCAAAGAATAAAATAATAGTTTTTATCTCATTAATAGAAATCCATATAGATCCATTTCCACATCTCTTATATTATCATACTCCATACCTTAACCTGTACCACAAAATTCCTAAACCTATAATAAAAAACCAAATAAATCCATCACAAACCCTAGATTTTCTATTCCTAGAGTCAATCATTATTCCTCTCTCTAATCTATAGATACGTTAATCACTAATCCCTCCTATTTAGATGCATTTTTGACTAAGTCTGATGTCTATAAATTTGATTATGCTATGTTACTTGTAAACATAGGGGTGTCATCACTAATTATCTTGGAGGGGTTATTGTGGGACAAACTTTTTTTTGTGTGTGCATACTCAATATATATGACTTTTGTGCCACTTTGATGTCATTTTCATGTTTTATCATATTTTTTGGATGTATTATTAGTAGATCCTAACATCTATTCACTGTGCATGCATTATCACTTATGTGGTGTTTTTATTATTGCATTTCTTTGGTGTCTTATCTAAGTCATGTCATGTTAACTCCACTTGAGAGATACTAAGTAATGATGAATGTTTTTAATTTTAAACTAGTGGTTATTCTTAGAAATACTAACTATGATTCTTGGAATGCTTACATGGAACACTTTCTCATAATAAAGAATTATATTCCACTCCTATATGGATATATTCTTGCTCCCATTGATCTTGTTCATTACAATAAGTGGGCTAACACTTATGAAAAGGTTATTGGTACCTTATTATTATATGTTTTCATGGATGTTTATTACCATGTGGAGCATACATAGTGTCCCTTCATTGTTTGGAGAAATATTTAGTATATTTTTAAATATACTACTAAGATTTATATCACTCATACTCATTGTCTTCCTATCATCTCTTTGGATAATATTTTACTCCCTCATCCTACTCATATTTCTTGTGATGACACATTTAGAGTCGATTATTATCTTCTTTATATCAATTAACCACTACAAGATGAGATTATACTTGACCTTAACTATCTAATTGTAGATTATACTTCTATTCATTTAAGGGTTTGTTCTTATAGATCCTTCACTATATTATGTTTGAAAGGAGCTTATTATTTCAAGTGTGAGTGCACCCATTGAGATATTTATATAAATTGGGAGAGTTTATTCTATATTAAACTATTTCAAAACTAGTAATCAATAATAATCACACAACATATATTAAATTTATTGTTACATAGTTATATAGTAAATATGTTTCTTATGCTCAAGATAATAGGATCCCAAAAATATCTTACTAACTAACCACATATACTATTAAAAATATGAGATATATTGTTATAATAACAATATATCTACCCAACTAATAATAGCCTAATTATATTATCCCTATGGTAGCAAACAATAGTAAATATTAAGTTACCATAATGTAAATACTAGTCCTAACCTTCCCCCCTTAGTTTTTACATGGAGAAAAAGTACATAATGAGAATTGAAAATAGAATCATATGCCAACACATACTTATAGGTCTCCATACTATTTTCTAAATCTTGTTGTCTAGATCTTGATGCACATGACCACTACTATATGAGAATGTATTCTACATTTATTCCATGTGACTATATTCACTAGCTAATCATCTTATAACAAAGTATGGTAGTTAAAAGATATTTGTAGTTAGAGGATTTATATAGTTAGTTACCCTCCTATACAACTATTTACATATTCGATGATATCCACATTCTCCTTTTATCTAGCTTAACATGGGAATGTTATAATATTTTATTTATTTTAGACACCACACAACTATAAAAATGAAATTAAAAATGATGATAAAATACTAATTATCACTTCTTAGCCTTTGTACATAATTTTTTCCACTCAATCTTGCACAACATAGATAGTCTTGACTACCACTGTTGATCATCCTTAGCATAGTCTTTTTAGCACATACTATCCCACTATCTCAATCAACCCTATCACTAGTGGCTTGCGAGAGGATGTTACATTTTCTCCAACATCTAGTGTCCTCCATCCTCCATCATATATCTTTATAGAAATTTTTTTATTTTACTTTGACATTTTTGACAATATTAAATCTTTATGAAATCTAATTAAAGATTTGATTTAATAGACTTATTTACTAAAGACCAATTTACATTAAATGACTTTTAACATTTAAAATTACCTTAATTTTAATAGACAATTGACTAAATTATGTTTGTATTTTATAAATAAACTCATTGACTTTAGATTTACACTAATAACAAAAATTTATGAAGAGAGACTATATATAACACTTAAATAGAAATTTGATAATGAATTTGTTTAGTTTCATAATATATTTGTGTTATAGATTAAACACTTAATAGATGAAAGATAAAACCTTAGGAAAATTCTTTAATAACAAAATACAAAAGAAAAAACCTATTGACATTTTACTACCCAATAGAAATATAAGAGAAAGTTTAACATGTGTTGATAGAGACTCATATAGATATTACATAGGTAGATGATTATGTGGATACTATGTGTATGAAAATTTAGTATTTAAAATACCATGGATTTTTCTATAGAAAGGAGACATTGAAGGCTACTTCAGATAATTCTAGGCTAACTAAGTAGGTTAAATCATTTTATAATAGTAAATCACATATAATTTTGTTGGACATAGTTGTAATATGATGGACATGAAGACATCGGTGTGAGTAAATGATGAGTTGGGTTAGGTATTTGAAGTGAGTTTAATTTGATGCTTACTCATTGTATAGCCCTTATACTATCAATGCAAGGAAAATAATTTCATGTGGTAGGTTTGTGTCCCTTGTCCAAAATTAATGTGAATTCATTGATGTAAAGTGGAGCAATTATTTGAAGACTTTGATGAAATGTTAGAAATAGTCAAATCCAAGCCTTTGAAAGTTGACTTTATGTGTCAAAGCTAAGAAAATAATAATTTTATACAAGTTGGTAGAGGTTTTAATTCTATTTGAGGAGGTTGAATTCATGATGTTGTCCAAGACTATACAAATGATAGGTCAAGCTCTTCAATACTAAAGCCTAGTACAACCAATGATAATAATCAAAACAAAAAAAAAAATTGGTTTTGATAGTTATAATGAGGTGATGTAATGTGATACAATAATTTAAAAATGTGTGGATTCAATGAATCCAATACAAATATATGAATGTAGATCTGAAGATAATTAGGCAAATACAAAATAAAAATTATATGAGCAAATATGGAGGTTTAAAACATAAACTAAATCAAACATACTATTGAATCATTCAAACATTATTATTCTCTCATTAACTAGGATAATCAATCAGTGTACTGACTCTACCCCTAAGATCCTTCTAATCCTCCATTAGATACATCTTGGCTCTAAGCCTACTTTGATATCATTGATATAAATTAGGATAATTTATCAAAGATTAAACTATTTAAAAACTAGTAATCAATAATAATCACACAACATATATTAGATTCATCATTACATAGTAATATAGGAAATATGTTTTATATATTTAGGATATTGGGATCCCTACAATATCTCACTAAATAACCACCTAGACAATTAACAATATGAGATATATTGTTATAATAACAATGTATCCACCTAACTAATAATAACCTTACCATGTTAACCCTATATTAATAAACATAATAAATAGTAATTTACAATAATGTAAATACTAATCCCAATAGAGCTTCAATGACTCATGTTCTTATGGAAAGTCATACTATAGATTAGTGTGATTAATATTCCATATCTTCTTTAGTTTTGATAGTTTTTGAGTTAAGCTCTCCTCTTCACATGGACAATCTTCTATAAAATGTTCCATGTCATCCTTATTATAAGTTCACTTCAGTGGCATTACATCCAATTCTTGTGCATTATCTTTTAAAACCTATGTCATGCCTTGCTTTTGTACATATTTTAAATATCTATGTACTATGGACTTCATATTCGATTATGAAATAGGTAGAATTTTAATACACACATTTTATTATTCCTTTGGTAAAGGGAAGAAACATTGTTCAATGCATATGGAGTGTTTAGAATCTTCAAGTAGAGGATCTCATTTTTGATATTGGTCATCTTGTGGGCTATAATTGAAGTGTAATGTACTTTATCACCATCTTCAAGGGTCTTTTACCTCTCTTCTTCTTTTCTTTCTTTTTGGGGAGAGTTTTTAGTTTTTTATATGGGTTTTCTCCTTTTCTCCACTTTATGAGAGTTTTTTTGTACATGGGTAACTAATTAGGCCTTGTTGCTAAAACACATTTATATTACCCATGTAAGCTACACTTATGGGGGATGTTAGTTTAGGATATTATTTTCCTTTTATTAATTTATTAGGATTATTATAAACTCATGGTGTTTTCTTATACTTGTGGTATGATCTTTCTTAGGTGCACTTAGTCATAGGGAGTTACACTTGACCACCATATTTTAACTAGTGTGATTTTCTCATTTGACCAATTGACCATTTATCAACTATTTCTAGTTATGGAGGTTACCACGATTCTAGGTGGAGGTTACTCATTCACCTATTATTTTTTACATCTCTCATTGTGAGATTTTCTCAATGGATTTTTGGATATTTTATTCATTATTTTTTCACTAATTCTCATTATTTGGATTTATTCTACTTTAAAAAATGCTTATGTAATTACGTGACTCTTTTTTATGAATCAGTGAATTCACTTGATCCAAATATGTAGATGATTCCTTGATATTACATTATATAATATATAACATAAAACAATTTAATTTCTTTGATCTTGGATTAAATCTAACATGGAATAAATTATCTTGTCACCTTGGATCATTCTAACATAGAAGATATTTTTTTCAACCTCAGGTTAAAATTAATTTATTTATAAAAATAAAAATATTTTACTTTTAACTTTATTTATCATTTGATTTTTATTATTTTAGAAACTATGTTCTGATAATTTTCAAACTACTTAGTGACGATTGTGAAGGGATAGGTGGTGTTATATTTATAAACATCCTAGAATGTAGTTTTACCCTAATAATCATATCTATAATACATTAATATTCATGTAGTTTAGTTTCCACATACCTCACAATATATCAAAAAAATTATAGGGTCCCTTATTTGTACCATAGAAATACTCTTTTAGCTATCTAATTTTTGGTGCACCTAAAAGGAACACATCACCTAATGAAGTTAATCTCACTATACCCTCAAAATATGGGTTCATGGGATATATTCATGGTTATACATTTGTATTTAGTGATATAAAACATTAATTTAACACTAATAAATGAAGGAGAAAAAATATTTGAGATCCTAAAAATCATTCAAACCCTTGCCTACATCACCCTCATAACTTATTTTTTTAGTATAAGATTCATAAACATTAACATTACTTGATTCATTAATGTATTTATAGTCATTAGGATTACTTAGTTCACATTAGTTTTCATTAATAATTCTTATCATTACTTCATTCTTGTTGAATTTTATTTATAATGGGTTCAATTAATGAAATCCTCTCTCATATGTTGCGTAGGATCATGCATTTTCTTGTAAAATCTTCTCTTATTTTCCAATATGCTATTCATTTCATTTATATAATCTTAAAATTTTATAATGTTTCAAAACTTAATTTAGATAAATCTCCATTGAATTATACTTCAAATTGTTATAACATTAAAATAACATGTATGAAATCTTTTTGAAAGCTTTAAAATATTCATGACATTTCCACATGGTTAAAATTCACTAATATACAAACTCATAATATTCCTCTTTCAAGAAGTTAAAATTTTGAACCATATGTATACCATATTTGTTTAATCCATAAATATTTTGTATTTACATATTTACATAAGTATATGTATATTTTTTGACAAGGATGGAATAAGCATGCTCAAGGATGTACATATCCTATTCCTTTTTTTGCTAACAAGGGGTCTATAGATTTTGGTAATAATGTTATGTCCACCCCTCATGGTCTAGTTAAAGTCTATCCACCTTATAATATAATTTTAAATACTACTAATTATCACACTATCTAATGTAAAGTGACTTGGAAATAATAAAAATCATATACTACTAATTGCATCACACAGGAAAATTCAAAATATTTTTCCTTTATTAATTGACACCCTATTGAGTGGAATATCATTGATATTATTTTAAAATTAAAATTTAAATAATATTTTTATGATCCAAATTATTATGAAAAATTCATACAATATACTCATGACCATCCAAATTTTTTGAGTCATTATTATATGTGGGTAGAGGTGAACACAATAAAGGAACCCAAGATAACACTTCTAATGTTTCTATTTATACTATTTCATATATTATAATTTATAAATATATGTCATTATATCTTGGTTTGGTAACATCACTTTTTCTCAAAAATATATCCATGCCTATACCTAATAGTACTACTTATATTCATATTACTTCTTAAAATCCTACACTAAAGCATACCATTCTTGCATTGCAAGTTAAGTTCACCCATATTAAGCAATCCATTTCTCATGATATATCTTCCATGGATTAATATTAATTACATATTATCCATTAATAGTTAGCTCTGTGGCTCCCAATATTCCTCTTTATGAAGGCAAAAGTGATCATGAATAGTATTTGTATGTCTTACATGAAAGTTTTCTAGATTATTCAGTTAATGATAAATTGTTGACAAGTATTTTTCCAAAAAGTCTCAAATAATATTCTCTTATATTGTTCTATTACCTTCCTCTACAATTATTAAAGTTTTAAATATTTTGGAAAATAGTTTTTTTAACATAGTTTTCTATCAACATTGGTGAAAACTTATCATATCCTCAAATTTTACATCTCAAACAAGGGTATATTTTAACAAAAAGATTTTTATCTCATATTAAATATTATATTATTTTTGATAAGTTCAAATCCTTTTATGAACTATGTCATATAGTTAAAAATCATTAATTCAAGTTGCTTTCTTTGAAAAAACATAGGTATTTTTTAAATATGTCTTCTAATTCAACTATCAAATTTAAAATTAGGACAAATTATAAGATTAAACTAACTGAAAGAAATAATGAATCAAAATTTATAATTAAATTTATATCACAACCACCACAAAATATGTAATTTTTAGATTTTCCATCACCTCCTCATGTTTTGTTTCAAACGATATTCAAATTCAATGTAATAACTCTTCCTCCACTAATGGAGATATATATGATTATACCTAAATCTATAAATTTTGATGTCAATATTTATTATGAATATCATAGATGTATTGGTCATTCTATAAATATATTTTTCAAGATTAAGGATAAGATTAAAGATATCATTGATGGTAACATCATAGATATTGGTACACCTATTGATGATTATAAACCATAATAAAAAAACAATTCAAAGTTCAAAATGTACAAAGATCCTTTTCAAAATCATGAACCAAATAACAAGGATAATTATAAAGTTTATTATGCTTAAAATGCTCATCATAATATTTATGCATATGGGCATACACTTGATATAATTATTGGTATAGTTACAAACAAACACACATCACATCCCATGATCACATTTTATGATATAAAATTTGTTAATGATGATTAAAATATACATCCACTTTTTACTTGACTATACGTTAACAATAAATCAAACCTCAGTGTCATGATATAGAATGGATCAAGTGAAAATGTTTGAAACATAATACTCCTTCATTCTCTCAGTTATATAGAATAATATTTATAATATACTTATAGAGTTTTCAAAGAATTTTATGGCCATATAAAATATACTCTTTCTAATATGGTGTTACCATTGTAAAAGGGTCATCTCATAGTGCCTACTCCATTTTGAGTTATACCAAGCATAGGGGTCTTTTATATGACATTAGGATGCCCTTGGATACAAAATATTATAGTAGTTCCTTCTATAGTGTATAAATTTTTCAAATACATTTATGATAATCAAGTGGTCAAAATTCAAGGATCTAATATGAACATCATTTGGAACAAATGATGTCTGCTTCTTCTATAAAATATTTCCTTGTTATAGTTATAGAGAAACATGGTAATGAAACTATATATATATATATATATATATATATATATATATATATATATATATATATATATATATATATATATATATATATATATATACATACATACATACATACATACATACATACATACATGCATCTTAGTTTTTATAATCTTCATGAGCATATTATATAATTAGTTTATCTATATACTTATGACCATGATATATTTACACATGAATATTTAGTTTGTTTCATAAAACATGGTACATCCTCTTAAGAATAAATTGGTGCATCAAAATATGTTTTCATATCCTAAGTTAAAATAGTTTATCCAAAGATATTCACCACAATTACAAGTTACATATTCTCCTCCTATACATGAAGATATAGTTTTACACGAGCATATGACCAGTTATTCATAAGGTTATATTACATAATATGGATCCTATTCATTTTTAGAGTCATCTACAATTGGCACTCCATCAAAATAATCCAATCCTTCATACAATGTAGGTGGGTATACCTAAGTCCATGTCCTTGATGATATCCCTTATTTGATAAAACTTCCTAATTTCTCTCAACATACTATTTGGGATGAATCTATTGATTAGCTAATTACATTTTTATTTTAGATAGATTATTAATTTTTATGCTAATAATTATATACCTTCACCTAACATTCCTATAACCCCTTATATTTGCTTTCACTTTGGGTCCTTACCCTCTTGATTGTAAAATTGATTCAAATAATATAAAACACATATAACTATATCACTCCAATTTCTTACCATTGATGAGTTTTTTGCACATCAACATATGGGGATTTCACCCTTTCATTTTAGGAATGATATAAGTAGTATATGGCATGAGTTTAAAGTATTTATTTGTTAGAACTAACTGAAACTAAATCAAAACAACACTATTTTTTTAAACCTCATTTCTAAAATTAATAACAATCATTATTTTTAAACCTAAAAACAAAATGAAGTGTAAGTAATGGAAGTATAAATCACATAATTGCATTCAAATAATAAATTTCATTTATTAATCAATCATGAAACACATCATTAAGTAGATAAATTGATCATCTAAGCACTAAGGCATATCAAGTACTACAAATGTAAATATAATCTATGAATCAGTCAAATAAACAATTATAGCCACTATTTTTTGTAATTAAAAATGTTTATACAAGTACACAACCAATGTTGTGTTGATTATAAATTAAAAAAAAAGGTAAAATAATGTATGATGTCTAACATACATAATAATAAGTATAGATTACATATTTAGTTACATAAAATAGCTCCATGAATCATCACATAGCATGAGTGTAATTCCATCTAGTTGAATCAACTGATAGAGGGAGAGCTTCATCTTAGTGATTCACCTCCAACTACAAATGATCTCCTTAATGCCTCCCTTTTGGGAGTGGCCCTACGTTTCAAGGAGGGAAAGATAATAAAAATTTAGATATCAAAAAACAATATAAACCCATGTGTGTACTAACACTATTACATATAAAATCAAAATAGACCATGGAATCCATTCATCTATCTAAATGATATCAAAAAATCATGTAAACTATAAGTACAGTGAAATGAAAATGTCTTAGATATAACATTAATTTGGCAAAAGTTTTTATTATAGAATTTAGATTATATAATCTCAGACATTTTCACTCATATAGTAATATTTTTTAGGAATTATACTAATAATTATATTAGGGGGTATGTATATGATTTACCCATTATCATACTCATATATACACCTCTTGTTATCTAATAAATACAACAATCAAGATTTGAATTATACTAATAATGATATTAGGGGGTACGTATATGAGTTACCCATTATAATACTCATATATACACCTCTTGGTATCTAATAAATCCAGAAATAAAGATTCGAATTATACTAATAATGATATTAGGGGGTGCGCATATGAGTTACCCATTATCATACTCATATATACACCTCTTGTTATCTAATAAATCCAGAAATCAAGATTTGAATTATACTAATAATGATATTAGGGGGTATGTATATGAGTTACCCATTATCATACTCATATATACACCTCTTGCTATCTAATAAATCCAAAAATCAAGATTCAAATCACCATCTAGTAATGAAAAATGTAGATAGTCAAAACATAACTCATTCATCTCACTATATGATATGTATACTAATCTAGAATAAGAACAAAATCATTCTAAAAATTTATTTAAATATATCATTTTATCATAATTCCCAAATTTTACATGATATTAAAACAAATCAACATAAATTTCTCATATATTAACTTATCTCGTAACAATTAAATCAAGTATCATTTTATTTATGCTTTCCTCTTAACTTAACATTTTTTATTTCTAATATCAAAAGTAATACACACATAAACATACAATCAAGATCAATATTACTTCAAACATCTTAACATAGTTACTATGTGAACATGGTCAATAATTATAATAATACAAGCCTTATAACCTTATCCATTCCATAATATAGTATACAAGAAACCGTACTCAATCAAAATATAATTTGTAATTATTTTTAAATAATTATTTCATGGTTATGATTAGGAAGGCTCTTAAATATGTAGTAACCATATGGTAACATAAATTATACTATCTTGGTACATTAATAGATATTAAATCTTTACATGAATCTTATTCATATTTTCTTATTCTAGATATAACTTCTATTTTTATCCAACACTAATAGTTATTTATATGCTAATGACACATTCTCCAAGATGGGGATTATATTATACTATAAATTTCTCAAGTTTTTAACTCAAAATATATGTATTCACACGAATAATTATTTATTTAATGTGTTCATATAAAAAATATTAACATGTAAAATATCATATCCCAAACTCATAATTCTCATCAAACCATTCTTCCTTTTCATAATGGAAGCTACAAGTTCTATTAATAAAATGAATGTAAGAAACTCATTATCATGTTAGAATACACTCAGAATCACATTCCCATAATAAATTAAAACCACATGCATATCAAACCTATACATATTACGTTTACATACATTGTTCCATGTCATAATGTGTCTAGATCTCTATACATAAATTTTATCTTTAATAAAATGAATCCTTCAAGGCTATTTAGAAATAATTATAACTCAATATCAAGTAAGCCAATACTTCATGTAAAATTCCCATGGTCACGTTATATAGGATTAAAACAAGGATCAATTTAGTCAATGAAATTCACAAAATAATCATAGATGTAGTCTTGTATACTAAAGTTCACTTTAAGTAATAGTTTTGTAAATGAAACTTACAAGTCTCAAGTCTATGATTTGTACTCATCCATAGGAAATCCATAAATAAGGTTTTAACCCCAATTATAGTCAAATATTTATAAAAAATAAAGATAGAATTTATATAATTTTCACCCTTCAAACAAAAAACTCAAGTCAACTGCTATAGAATAGATATTTGCTTCTATGGTTCTCATTTTAAGCATCAAAACCATTGTTTTGCATCAAGGAAGAACTATTTTTAGCATGGATGATTATTTATAGTAATCTCCTTGACATGATTCACTCCAGTTACCACTCATAATGCCTTGTGGTTTCCTATTTCCATCCATGAGCTCCTCCACCATTCCTTAATTTTGGAAATGAGCAAGCACTAAGTTTTGTATCATGACTAGTTTCCTTTTCAAAAATCCAAACTCGAGTGTCATATTGTGTATAGCCTATTTTTATATATTTTAGCGCATGTTTCCATTATTATATAAGGATATGAGTAAGAAAGTCCATCATTATAGGTCTACATTATGCATGTAATTAGCATCCTATTTTTCATGCTAAGATATATATTCATCTCACTTAGCCTCCATGTCCCCATTCAAAACTAAGTTTTTTTTAAATAAGTGGTTTTTTGAAACCACTCCTTAAAATTGTGGTTTTAGTGTTTCCTAAAAGGTTGTGAGTGGTTAATAAGAAAATTTACTATGGTCATTAATTTTTAGAAAATACAACAAACTTTATAATATAAATTATTTCATTTCTATTTTGAATTAGTAATTATGGTGAGGAGAGACCCTTGTAAGGTATAGTAAGGTTTTTTTGGGTGATGGGATATTGGTGATAATGCATTTTGACATTATTTTCCTATATATACAAATAATATATTGTAAAGTGGGAATAAATATTGTAGGGAAATAAGCTCATTAATATTATGGGGTGAGGCCCAATTTGGCAAGTGGCTAAACCCCCTCACAAGCAACCAAACATTATTCTCCTTATTCTCTTTGATTGTTAATTATTATTTAGTGTGTAACTTATCTTTGGATGCATTATTGGAAAATCCTAATGTACCTCTAGTTTTCTTTTCCACTTTATTAATATTGGTGTCAAATACATTGATTTGTCATCGTTGGGTGCATTATTAGTTTCATATGATGCCTATTTTATGAGATGTCTATTATCACTTGTTTATTATTTGATCTTACATGTTTGGATGAGTTATAAACTAAGTCTAATGTATATACATTTGAACATATTATGTTACTTGTAAACATACAAGGGTCATTATTGATTATCTTGTATGGGTTATTGTGGGCCCTACTTTACTTCTTGTGTGCACAATTAATTTTTTTCACTTGTGTGCCACTTTAGTGTCATTTTCATTGATTTCTCACATTCTTGGATGCATTGTCAGTAGATCCTAACATCCATTCACTGATCATGTATTATCACTTATGTAGTGGTTTTATTGTTACACTTTTTTGGTATCTTCTCTAAGTCATGTCATGTCAAATCCATATGAGAGATAACAATTAATGAGGAGAGTTTATTCTACATTAGTGGTTCTTCTTATAAATACTAACTATGTTTCTTGGAATTCTTACATATAAAAATTTCTCAAAATCAAGAATTATATTCCATTCTTATATAGATATATTCTTTCTACTATTGATCCTATTCTGTACAATAAGTGGGATAACACTTGTGACAAGGTTCTTGATACCTTACTATTAAATGTTTCCATGGATATTCATTACCATGTGGAGCATATGTAGTGTCCCTGCACTATTTGGAGCATTATTTAGTCTCTTTTAGAATATCCTACTAAGATCTCTATCACTCATCATCCTCCTCTTCCTATCATATTTTCAAAGACTATTTTACTCCCTCCTCCTACTCTTATTTATTATGATGACAAATTCATAGTGGACTATGCTCTTCCTTCAATTGATCCACCACTACAAGATGAGATTATACCTAACCTTAGTTATCTTATTATAGATTATAATTCTATCCCTATTTAGGATTTGATCTTCCATATCCTTCATAGTATTGTGTTTCAAAGGATTCTATTGTTTCAAGTATGAGTTACATTGAGAGCTTGATATAAATTAGTATAGTTTATTAGAGATTAAATTATTTCAAAACTAGTAATCAATAATAATCACACAACATATATTATATTCATCGTTACATAGTTATATAGGAAATATGTTTCTTATACTAGGGATACTAGGATCCCTACAATCTCTCACTAAATAGACACCTATACTACTAAAAATATGAGATGTACTATTATAATAAAAATATATCTACGTAACTCATAATAAACTTACCATATTAACCATACGGTAACAAATAAAAATAAATAGTAATTTATCATAGTGTAAATACTAATCCCAACATGTCCCCCTTAGTTTTTACATGGGGAGAAAGTACATCATGTGAATTGAAAATAGAATCATATACCAATACATACTTTTAGGTCTACATAATGTTGTCTAGATCTTGCTTCTAATGACCACTACTATACAAGAATGTATCTTACATTTATTCTGTGTGATTGTATTCACTATCTGATCATCTTGTAATGAAGTATGGTAGTTAGAGGATCTTTGTAGTTAAAGGATTTCTATAGTCAGCGACCTTCCTATCCCATTGTTTACATATTCCATGATATCTACATTCTCCTTTTCTCCAACTTAATAGGGTAAGGTTAAAATATTTTATTTACTGGACACAACACACAACTGACAAAAGGAAATAAAAAATGAGGATAAAAACCTCATTATCAATTTTTTAGCCTTTACACATGATTGTTTCCACTCAATCTCACATAACATAGATAGCCATCACTACCACTAGAGATCATCCTTAGCATAGTCATATTAGCTCATTGTATGCCACTTTCTCAAATGTATCCCTATTACTAGCAGATTGAAATATGATGGTATTTGTCATCCAAAATCCTATGTCCTACATCCTCCATCATATAAATAAAATAGCTAAATCAATGAAGATAATTTCTCCCCCAACACTCTTATGTTGGAACACAAATATCTACTAATATGGGGGGTGACTTATTAGATTGATTAAAATTAGTCCTTTAATTATTTTAATGCAAATTAAAAATTATATACACGCAAAAATAAATACAACACTTATTGTACATAGAAAAACTAGTATGGGAAAAACCATAGTGAGAATAGCTGCTAGAATCTACTATTCTAATGTAACCTCAAAATCAAAACCTCACTAGTTACAATAATTAAGGGCACTGAACCTAAGGAGTCACTAATCCCCTAATTTAAGAGCACCTACTCTAAAGAATCACCTACTCCCTAACTGAGCATCAACTCAGCTCTTATGATGGAACCTACCAATCAGATCTATTATGGAGCTATAACTCTAGGTTACAAAATTGATTCAAAAAATGAATCTAGTTCTATGTTATAGGTATGTTATATAGCTAATCATAATTTTATTTGCATCTCTTTTCCTCTCTCTCTTTCTCTTCTTCTCTCCCTCTCAATTTAACACTTTTCAAACTTAGTGTATATCCTAGATGATGTATATATGTATTGGATATAGGTCTCACATCTTTTCTATGTTTACTTTGGTCATTAACACATCACACTCCATTTTTTATAACTTGGTTCATATTTATTTAATGACAAGTTTTATACTTCATAAATTAATGCATCACCACCATAATTCTCTATATTTTACTATATTTAGCATATATCAAGATCTAGTTTTGATACACATGCCATTTTACACAAATTTGATTAATTACAATAATTATATAATTGTCTATGTTATATAATATAGCTTACCTGAGTGTTTCATCACATGATCATTGATATTAAAATTTATTTAAATAATGAGCATTGATCTTAAGTTTTCCACCATGATTTAATGAACACCATTCAATTGACTCAAATTTAAAATTCAATCATTGGATTAAACTATGATAGGCTCATGCACTCTGTTAGATCTTTGTGAGCTTCCTAACTTTAATGTTTCAACTTTAAAATAAATTTATTGATCTTTGATCCAAGATCCCATGTGCCATTATATATTTAAAATTATCATAGACATTACCTCTATTTATTTTTAAACATCAAGCACCTGATTTCATCTCATTCCTTCCTGATACTTTGGAACACATATGCATCATCCATCTCATCAAATTTTGTTAGTCTTTAACTTGATATACATAAAAAACTTGGCATATTCACATTCCTTATGCATATTACTATCAGTTCCCACTATTGAAACACTTGACACCTTCATGTTCATCATTTACTATTTGAATTTGAATCACATCGTAGATATACTACTCAAGTTTTATGATTGTGACACATGTCATTAACACATTAATTCTCAATTTATTTGACTTATTGAATTTGTTTTGTGTCATTAGATATTCATCGTGTGATTAAGTTATCACCATTGATCAAACTCAAACAAACATTAAGTCAAAGACTTAGGAATATTAAATTTTTTGATCACTACTTTGACCCAGTAATAATTAGGTTAAAGGGGTTGGTTTCACAATGATGAAGAAGGTTTAAGTTATAAATTAAATGATTGGTTCCCACCTATATCTATTCAACATAAAAATATAAGTGCTTATGAATTTCATGACTAGAAACCATAGGGTTTTATTGAGAAACCCTAGTAATGGTCGAAAGTAAATATAAATCATTTTTGAGCTCATTTATTTTCATCTGAACCTATAGACCATATATATGAGATGTACTTAAAAAACACATAATGTATATTCTATAAATTTCTTTATGAACATATAGATATAGTCTCTATAAAGGAATGATAACTTCATATGAAAATATTACAACTTGTGTAATTATAAAACATTCTCTTCTCTCCATCAATATTGCATGTGACTGATCCTTTGAAATCAATGATATCAACAATGATAACTATCTTAATTTTGACATCAATTATAATCATATTTCCAAAAATATCCCCCTTTGTCATTGATGGCAAAATAAATGCTTTGATCTTGTAAAACATGCTCTGCTCCTTCTCTGGCATTGACTTTACTTGCATTGGCTTCTAATAAATGTGAGCTAAAGTTGTTAATTCCAAACTTTATCCCCCTTATGAAATGGAACATTTGACTAAACATACCTTGGATACATTCTTTTCTCCTTCTTTGATAAACACAATGCTTTTACAAAGAGTAATTTCAAAATTTATCCCTCTTTGACATCAATGGCAAAGGGAATCCAACTTTCTCACTATTTGTCCAAAGTTTTCTCCCCCTTTATAAAATAAAGGATTTTATCCAAGAATATTTAACCATCAACTCATTAAAACTTTGAAAAAATATGCATACCTAATTTTCCTTTTCTCTCTTCTTCTAAGGATTAACAATTTTTTTGTGATCCTTCCCCTATACTCATGCTTTGTTATTGAGATATATTGGTGTGATATAGGAGCAACCACTCCCAATCTCTACCTCAAGTACTCAAAGTATTCCTTGGGAAGAGGTTTGGTGAATATGTCTGCAACTTGATCTTATGTTGGCATATATTCCATTGTGACTTCTTAATCTATAACCTTTTCTCTTGAAAAGTGATGATTGATATATACTTAGTTATGGAATGCATCATTGGATTATTTGATCTAATAATATCACTTGAGTTTTCAAAAATAATAGAGATATATGATTTGAATTCTACCTTGATTTATTTGAGTGTTTACTTCATCCACAATACTTGAGTGAAACATGCCACTACTAAAACATACTATGCTTCTACTATATAGAGAGTAACTCTTTCTTTTTGCTTAGCCATGAAACAAGTTGTTTCCAAGAAAAAATGCACCACCACTAGTACTTATTCTATCATCCACACTTCTTACCCAATCAACATCTTTATATGATATCAAAGTGAAATATTCATCTTTAGGATACCATAGGCCATAGTCAATTTTACTCTTGACATATATAAAGATCATTTTCACTACATTGACATGTGATTCTTTAGGATTGGTTTAAAATCTTGAAACCATGTATAGTGTTTACATGATATTAGTTATTGATGTAGTTATGTATAAAAAATTACTTATCATTGATCTATAAAAAGTCTAATTTACATCTAGAAATTGGAGTAAATGTTTCCTCAAAATCTATACCTTTAACTTGTGCATATCCTTTGCACACCAATCTGGACTTATTTCTTATGACAGTTCCATCCTCATTGAGTTTGTTGCTAAATACCCACTTTATATCTATTACATTATTATGTGAAGGTATTTTAGCTAATTACCAACTTTTTTTTCTTTTAAATTTGTCTTAGATCTTCCTCCATGGATTTTATCCAATTCTCATCCTTTCTATCTTCAACATAGTTCTTAGGCTCAATTTTAGATATTAGATAAAAACATACTTGTTCCTTTTTCATTGAAACTCTTCTCCTTGTCTGAACTCCATTTTTATTGCCAATAATATAATTTATAGGATGATCATTTTGAACATATCTTGTAGGTGGATTTTCATTTACTTCCCTAAGCCATTCATTATCTACTTCCTCTTCAGACTCTAATTCTTTTTCATAAATGTCTCTATTAGGTTTAGCATATTTCAAGCCTTCATCAAACTTGGCATTGATAATCTATAAGATATTTTTTAGCATTTTATTGTAACCTATATAGGATTTGATTTTGAAGGATTAACCAAGAAATATTCCTTCAGCACATCTTGATTCAAAGCTTCCCAACTTATCTTCTTTTTTCTTGATGTATCATTTGCTACCAAACACTCTGAAATACTTAACAGAGGTAGGTTTTCTATACCATAGTTCATAGGGGTTTTATCATTGTTTACCCTTAGTTTAAATCTATCCTAGATATATATTTCTCATTAAACTACTTGTCTCTAGTATCCATCAGGTAACTTGGCCTATTTTTGCATTGTTATGGCCATCTCCTTAATTTTCATGTTATTTATTTGAACAAATACATTTAGTTGTGGAGTTATTACTATAGATTCATGCCCTTTTATTCCATGCTTTCATAGTATTCTATGAAATCATTTGAGGTGAATTCACCAACTCTATCAGATCTTAAGCATTTGATTTTTCATCTAATTTCATTCTCTACCATGGCCCTAAAGATGTTAAATATTTCAAATACCTGAGACTTATCCTTCAAAAATGTTACCCATGTCATTTTTGAGTAATCATCTATTAGAAACATGAAGTATCTTTCTCCTTTTGATCCTCTTCTCTTAGTAACACCATAAATATCAGTATGAATTAACTCTAAAGGCTTTGTAGTTTCATACTCCTTTGTTTGAAATTTGACCCTTGTTTTCTTTCCTTGCTGATATTCCTTGCAAGTAGAGTCTATAGGTTTGGTTATCTTAGGCATATGTCTAACACATTTATTTGAGCTCACTTTTATTAGGTTATCAAATTTGACATGACCCATTCATCTATGCCATAACCAACTCTCATCAGTCTTTCCTATCAGGCAATTATTACTATTTACTTCACTTAGATTATAAATATTGCTTTCAATTATTTTCCCTTCTACAACTAATCTTCTAGATCTCCTTATCTTACAACCTTTTTCATTAATTGTGACCTTATATCCATTATCATAAATTTGGGTAACACTTATCAGATTGTGTTTCAATCCTTAAACAAAAATAACATCATGTGTACGTAGTTTTCCATCTATATTCAATGTTCTTTTACCATGGATTTTTACTACCGGATTGTCTCCCAAGATGATAGATCCTTACATTTACTCAGTTTGATGAACTTGCTCTTGTCACCAGTCATGTGTTTTGAGAAACCAATATCTATTACCCATACATTTTTTTCTTTGACATGAAGTGCAATTTGAGTAGTCATAGATTATGTAACTTTTTGATATTTCACTTTCTACACATCCTTAGGTTTCTTATTTGGCTTATTTTCCCATTTTCTAGAGACTTGTCAACCTTTGTTCAAACCAGGAGGCATGATTTTATTTTCACTATGTATTTTTGGTCTTAAAAATATTTTTTTACATTATTTAGCTATGTGATCAAAATTATTACAATTATAACATATTACATTTGTATCTAATAAGGGTGAAAATGATTTTTTTCTCACAAAGTTTATTCCCATTTTAGGTATAGCTCTAAAACAACTAGACCTATGACCAAATTGATTAAATTTATAACAATAACCATATAAAAATGAAAAATTCTTGGTCATAACATTTCTTTGTATAGGGTGAGTAAATATTCTTAAATATAGCTTCTTCAAGTATTTCACCCTTATGTATCCTTCTACATTAGCTACCTTTGTCTTTTGCATCTTCTTTGAGTTTGTAGATATTGACTCATTGTTCTTTTTTCTCCTTCAACTTTCTTCATATCAATAGTGCTTGTGTTTATCTTTGTATCTCTGGAGGTATTCATGCAAACTTTTTCTTTCTTTGTTCCTAATTCTCCTTTTGCTTTGAAGTTATCATATAAATTTGTAGATGTACTGGTCATGGGGCTTTTCCCCTTTTCAAAACCAAGACCATATTTATCTTTTGATGCCTTTAGAGAGTTGATCAATTCATCAAGAATTTTGTAACCTCCTTTGAGCTTTAGACCTTTATATATTTTTTCTTTAGCTTTTTCAAGTTCTTTTATCAAATCCACTATTTCTGATTCTAACTTCATGCATTCATCAGATTTAGATTATAGTTCAAATTTGACTACGTCTTCTATTCTTTTAGCCTCTTCAACTTGTGTCTTTCATCTAATTACCATCTAATTAGAGTTTTTAAAACTTGTGAATAATTTTTCAATCTCTTTTTGTGCCTATTTATTCTTCTTTGAGTTCTCTTTTCTCAACTTTTTAATTTCATCTAGAGGATAGATGAGTTCACCCTCTAGATTCACTTCTCCTTCCTCTTCTTCATTAGTCTTTAACTTCTTATTTTTTTGGATCCATAGAAATTGATTCTAATGTCATTAATAGAGATTCATTTCCATCATCCATAAAAACACAATCATTATCATCATCTTAGCTATCACACTCATCTAATGGATCACTATCTTCTTTTATGTACAATAACTTCTTATTTTTGAAGAAATTCTTCTTCTTGGAGTAGTGGGATTTCATCTTTTTACTATCCTCTTATTTATCAAAGTTAAATTTTTTGTTATAAGGGCATTTAAAATCAAAATGTCCTACCTTACCATAGTAAAATCATTTAAAGGGTAACTTACCTTTATATTTTCTAGACCCTCTTATTAATTTTCTAACAAAGTTGGCTTCTTCTTCATCAGTCTCTTTAGATCTAGATGTAAGTGATTCTGCTTTTACTTGTTTAGATGCTTTGAATGCAACTTCTCTTTTGAATATATCTCTCCCATTCTCATCTCATAGGCTTTGAATGTTTCATGTAACTCATCAACAATGAGTTTATCTAGATCTCTTGTTTCTGCTATTGTATAGATTTTAGATTCATACCTTGAAGGCAAAGATCTTAGGATCCTTTTGACAATGATCGAATCTTTCATCTCTTATACAATGCCTCTAATTACATTGACTATTTCATCTACTCTAAGTAGGTAGTTTGCAATTTTCTCTTCTTCATTATTTTTTATACTTTCAAACTTTCTTCTATATGTTTTTAGCTTAGCCTGCTTTACCTTATCATAACCTTCATATTTTTTCTTTAACTTGCTCTAGATATCCTATGCATTTTGACAATGCATTACTTTGACAAACTCTGAGTTAGACAATCCATAAAGAATAGCATTTTTTTCCTTGGCATTGCTCTCTTATGCCTTCTTTGTATCCTAATCAGTAGGATTTATAGTAGGAGCTATATATCTGTTTAAAACCAACATCCATACATCAAAACCTAATGAATTTAAATATGATTCCATTCTAATGATCAAAATTCATAGTTTGATCCATCAAAGAGAGGTGATTTACTTGAGGAATATCTTTCTCAACTAGCCATTTATGTTAAATTTACAACATCTACCTGAGCTAATTCAACTTCTTCTAAGGAACTAAGGTTATGATATCAATTATTGGAACACAACTATCTAATGAGAGGTGGTGTGAATTAGTAAATTGATTAAAATTAGTCCTTTAATTCTTTTAATGTAAATTAAAAAGTATATACAGAGATCACACACATAAAAATAGACACAACACTTAGTGTACGCGAAAAACCCAGTATGGGGAAAACCATGGTGAGAATAGCTAATAGAATATACTATTCTAATCTAGCCTCAAAATTAAAACCTCACTAGTTACAATGTTCAAGGGCACTAACCCTAAGGAGACACTAATCTCCTAATTTATGAGAACATACTCCCTAACTGAGCACCAACTTAGCTCATCTAATGGCACCTACCAATCAGATCTATTAGGGAGCTATAACTCCAAATTACAAAATTGATTCAAAAAATGAATCAAGTTCTATGTTACAGACCTATTCTATAACTACTCATACTCTACTCTACATCTTTATTCCTCTCCTTCTCTCTTTTCTTATCTTCCTCTTAAGTCAACTCTTTTAACACTTAGTTTATATCTTAGATGATATATATATATATATATATATATATATATATATATATATATATGCATTGAATCTAGGTCTCACATCTTCTCTATGTTCACTTTGGTCATTAACACATCATTCTCTATTTTTTAAAACTTGGTTCATATTTATTTAATAGCAAGTTTTATGTTTCTTTAATTCACACACCATAACCATAATTATATATATATTACTATATTTAGCATATATTAGGCTCTAGTTTTGTTACACATGCTATTTTACATAATTTTGATCAATTACAATAATCTATATCATTCTTTGTGTTGTATAATATATCTTACCTAAGTGTTTCATCACTTGACTATTGAGATGAGCATTTATTTAAATATGAATTGTTGATCTTAAGTTTTGTGCCATGATCTAATGATCATCATTAAATTGACTCAACTTTAAAATGCAACCATTAGATCAAACTCTAATAGGCTTATGCACTTCATTAGATCTTTGTGAGATTTTGAACTTTAATGTTTCAAATTTAAAACACATCCATTGATTTGTGATATGATCTCCCATATGCCATTAGATATTTAAAATTAGCATGGAATTTACCTCTATTTATTGTTAAACATCAAACACCTAATCACATCTCAATACTTCCTCATACTTTAGAACACATACACACTATATATAGATCTCCTCAAAGTATCTCATATAATAAACACATCAAACACTTGTCATCCTCACATGCCTTCTGCACATTATTATCAATTCCTACTATTGAGACACTTAGCACCTTCATGTTTATCATTAACTATTTGAATTTAAACTACATCATAGCTCTAGTGCTCAATCTCCATGATCATGACACATGTCATCAACATGTTCATTCTCAAGTTCTTTAACTTATTGACTTTGATACATGTCATTGGATATTTATCATGTGATTAAGCACTCATTGTTGATCAAACTCTAACAAATATTGAGTTGAGGACTTTGTAATATTAAAGTCTTTGATCATTACTCTAAGCTATTAATCACTAGGTCGAAGGGGCCAATTTCAAAATGATGAGGAAAGCTTAAGTTATAACTTAAGTGACTAGTTCCCACCTATATCTAGTCAACATAAAAATATAAGTGCTTATGGATGACAAGACCAAAAACCATATAGTTTTACTAAGAAACCCTAGTAATGGTTGAGAACAAAGATAAATCAACTTTGAGCTCATTTCTCTTCATCTAAACCTACAGACCATATATATGAGATGCACTTAAAAAACATAATGGATCTTCTATCAATTTATCTATGAACATCTGGTAACAATCTCTATAAAATCATGACAACTTTATATGACAATATTGTAACTTGTGTAATTAAAAAACATGTTCTTCTTTCCATCAATCTCACATGTGACTGATATTTTAACATCAATGACATCCATAGTGCTATCTCCCTTTTGACATCAATTACAATCATATTTCCAATATATTAATATATTTTTTACAAAATAGAGATTGGTTACCTGATAATGCATCTTTATATAAATAATTTTATTTGACTTCTACTTTTTTACAATATCAAATCCTTATGACACTTTTTCTGTACATTTGATCATGTTTTGTTACTTATAAACATAGGGATGTCATTATTTATTGTCTTAGAGGGTTTTTTTTGGGCCCTAATTTCTTTCTTGTATGTGTACTCAATTTATACAACTTGTGTGACACTTTGGTGTCATTTCCATAGATTCTTCACATTCTTGGATGCATTGTTAATAGAGACTAACATTCATTCAATAAGCATGCTTTGTCACTTGTGTATTTTTTTATCTTTGCACTTCTTTGGTGTGTTCTCTAAGTCATGTCATGTCAACTCCACTTAAGAGATACAAGCTTATTAGGAGAGTTTATTCTACACCACTAGCTCTTCTTAGAAATACTAATTATGCTTCATGGCATGCTAACATGGAACACTTTCTCATAATAAATAATTATATTCCATTCTTATATGGATATATTATTTCTCCCATTGATCTTGTTCAGTATAATAAGTGGGATAAAGCTTATGACAAGGCTCTTCATACCTTACAATTACATGTTGCCATGGATCTTCATTACCATATGGAACATACATAGTGCCCATATAATTTTTGAAGAATTATTTAGTATATTTTTGAATATCCTCCTAAAGTATATATCAATAATACTCCTCATATTCCTCTAATATCTTTGGAGACTATTTTACTCCCTCTTCCTACTCCTCTTTCTTGTTATGACACATTCAGGTAGACTGTGCTCTTGCATCTATTTATCCACCACTGTAAGATGAAATTTTACTTGACCTTTGTTGTCTTATTTTATATTATACTTATATCCCTATTTAGGTTACTTTTCTAGATCTTTCATAGTCTTGTGTTTGAAATGAGTATATTTTTTCAAGTGTGAGTGCACCCATTAAGAGCTTGATAGAATTTTGGAGAGTTTATCAGAGATTAAACTATTTCAAAACTATTAATCAATAATAATCACACAACATGTAATAGGTTCATTACATAGTTATATACAAAATATGTTTCTTATACTCAGGATATTAGGATCCCTACAATCTCTCACTAACCACCTATATTATTAATAATATGAGATATATTTTTATAATAATAATATATATACTATTGGATGATTTTCCAAGGTTTGAATAACGAGGATGCATGAGTCATGGTTGCAAGGGACGAAGCAAGTGAATACCACAAAATGCTAAAGTAAATGAAATAAAATAAGAGACAATTGCATAGACAATTTGGAGAAAATCCAATGTACCATTAACATAAGATGGCCAAAGTGAAGAATACATATAGGAGAGCACATAAATAACTCCTCCACAAAAGGTGGTCAAAGCACCCCAAGAATAGACTATAACTCCTCCATGAAAATTGGTGACAAGGTGCTAAGAATAGAGAAGTAACTCCCATACCTAGAATAGCTGGTCAAAGGAGTTACTTATGATATTCTTATGACACCTATGACACATCTATGACACACATTTCCACATAAGCTAGCCTATCCCATGAATATAGGAAAACTCCATGTATGCACAAATATATAATTTCCCTAATTAAATAATAGGGAAAAATAAAAACCTACACTAATACTCCCCCATAATCATAACTTAGGTGGGCAGCGTGGAAATATAAAATAGGTCCCGACAACTAGGCCTAATGAGGTACCCATGTACAAATGCAATCTCCCATAAGATAGATAAAATGAGAAAACCCATAGGAAAAAACTTCCCCCCCCAAAAGAGAGACATAAAAGAAAGGAAGAGGATAGAGGCCCCCCCCAAAGATGATGTTGTTGCAGATGTGGAATGCACCCCAAAAAGAGCTCACATATGAATGAAATTTCTCTCAATAAAAGGTTTGGTGAAAATTTCTACAACCTACTTCAAATACGGACAAAGTATCAAGTCAATGACCTAACTATGAATAAGCTCCTGAATGAAATGCATGTGAATCTCTGTGTTTGGTCCGCTAGTGCTGAACCAAATTCTTGCAAATTTGAATGTTACTCTGGTTGTCACAATAAATGATGGTGGGCTACCTAATAGGAATGCCAAACTCAAAAAGTATCCCCTAAAGCCAAATAGCCTTAGTAGCTACATTAATAGCTCCCCTATACTCTGCCTCTATGGATGATATAGCAATAGCATTTTGCTTCTTGCTAGACCAACTGATAGGACCAAAACCTAGAGAGAAATTGTAACCAGAAGTGGACTTGTGAGTCTGTGAATTGCCAGCCCAATATAAATCTCTATATCTAACCAAGTCAACCTCTATGAAAAATTTGTAATGAATCTTGTATCTATGTGAACCCTGTATGTAATGCAAGATCCTCTTAGCTTCTTTTCAATATAACTCATGAGGTTCTTGCATAAATCTAGAGACAAGTCCCACTGCATATGACATGTCAAACCTGGTGTGAGTCAAGTAGATGAGACTATCAATAAGTTGTTGATCTTGAGTGGCATCAACCAATGGTGAAGAATAGTTAGCCTCAAGCTTGACTCGTGATAGAAAGGGAGTCAGAGATGGCTTGTAATCAACCGTGTGAACTGAGCCAATAAGTCAAGAGCATACTTAGGCTATGCAAGAGAAATCCCTAAATCTGAATGTGAGATCTCGATGCCAAGGAAGTAGTGAAACAAACCCACATCTATCATGTCAAATCTATCCTGGAGAGAAGCCTTCATCACTGCAATAGCTGATGAAGAACTCCTGGTGATCAAAAGGTCATCAACATATAGAACCAAAATCAGGAGTGAATCATCCTACCACAAGAAGTAGACATTGGGGTCAAAATGGCACCTAGTGAAACCCATTGTGAGAAGGAAGGAATCCATCTTGGCATACCAAGCTTGAGGGGCCTATTTGAGGCCATAGATAGATTTCCTAAGTTTGCATACTAAGGAAGAATCCTGAAAAAATCCTTGTGGCTACTCTATGTAGATCTCCTCTAGGTCTCCGTGAAGAAAGGCACTCTTCACATCCATCTAGTGCACATCCCAACCATGTGATATAGTAATAGCCAAGGTGAGTTAGATATAATTCATATTTGTAATGGGTGCAAAGGTCTCTAAGTATTCAATGCCTACCACTTGTGAGAAACCATTGGTGACTAGTCACACCTTGTATTTATCAACCGACCCATCTACTGCAAACTTGGTCCGATATATCCAACTACATCAAACCATCTTCCTTCCCTTAGGAAGTGAAGTCAAATCCCAAGTGTGATTTTTGATTAAGGAAGAATATTCTTCCTCCATAACACTATTCCACTCAAGTACCCCCTATGCCTCTTGAAAAGTTTATGGATCCAAAATAAAAGCAAATAAGGCATGTGGATCTCTCTAAAAATCCCCCTAATTCATCTATCATTTGCAAGATCTCCTACCCAAGTGCCAGCACTCTCAAGTGTATGTCTAGCCCAAAGTGGCCTAAAAGTGGGTGAGTCAGGTGATAACTCCTCATCCTTTGACTAACTAGAGGTGGATGACTCTGCATCACTATCCTCACTATCTATACTCAAAGAAGAATAAGATGTCTCTAGCTCAAGAACCTGATGTGGCTGATCTAAATCTGATTAGGAATCATCATGAAGAAGTAGATCCGATGAGGGAGAAGAAGTGCCAAGTGTTGAGTCTTTAGGACTCTCCTAAAAATGGACACTTCTCCCGATGAATAACTCATGAGTGACTAGATCTAGAAGGTGATACCCCTTAACACCATCTAGATATCCTACAAAGATGCAAGGCATGGACTGACATTCCATAGCTTTGTGTTTCTTCTTCGGTATGTGGGCCATGGCTGGGGATCCAAAAACCCTAAGGTGCTCAACACCAGGTTTCCTTTTATGAAAAGCTTCAAAGGGTGTTATCCCTTTTAAAGCTTTGTGAGGAACCCTATTTTGAATGTAACAAGCATAATTAATGGCTTTGGCCCAGTACTATGGTGTTAAGGATTTGGAGTGAATCATACAACTACCCATCTCTTTCAAGAACCTATTTTTATGTTCTACAACCCCATTCTATGAAGGATTATAAGTGACTATGCACTGCAAATCAATCTCCTCTGTGGTGCAAAACTGCTCAAACCTGTTTCTGACATACTCCCCTCCATTATCAATTTGAATAACCTTGATGGATTTCTCACTCTGTTTCTCAACAAGAGCCTTGAAGTCTATAAAATTTTCAAACACTTCAGACTTTTGTTTAAGAAAATATATCCAAGTGTACCTAGAGAAATCATCAATGTAAGTGACGATGTACTTGGCCCTTGTGAAAGATGGTTTGGGAAAGGGTATCGATACATCACTGTGGACTAACTCCAAGGTTTTGAAGCCCTCCAAGCTTTGTCTTTGTCAAATTTTTCTTCAGGATGCTTCCCAAAGGAGCACCCCTCACAAAGTATTTTTGAGAATTGGACACGAGGCAAGCCAATGACCATGTCATGTTTGAAAAGTTGCTTAAGGTAGCGATAGTTAAGGTGGCCAAACCGCTCATGCCATAATTTGCTAACTCCATCTGAATGAGTCAGCAATGCTATTGGAGAAGAATCAGGTACGAAATGTGAGAAGGTGTATAACCTTGCTTGGTGATCTGCCCTACCCACTGCCATTGTAGTATCACTATGCAACTCTCTGATAGCCACTGAATCTGGTGAAAACTCAACTCTCATGCCCTGACTAATGTGAGTGATTTGGTATACTAATAGGAGATTGGTTGAAAGAGAAGGAACACTTAGAACATTATTGAATGTTCCTCCTTCCATTTCAACTGACCCTTTCCTTGCAATGGAGACTGATGTGTCATCACCCAAACTAATTAAAGTCATGCTACAAGGCTCTAAAGATGAAAACTCAACTAGGGAAGAGCCCATGTGGTGAGAAGCACCCGAGTCAATGACCCATGAAGATGTAGAAGCTACTATAGCTACAAGGGCCTTGCCCTTTTCTTTCTCCTTACCCTTGCCTTTTGCCTTAATAGAATCTTGGGTAGATGAATTCTACTTGATGGATTTAGGAACACCTATGTTGTGATTTTCTAGAAGATGAGTTAGGTGATCTATTTGTTTCTTCATGCATTTGTATTCATCATGCCCTGTATTTTTACAATAGGCACACTTAGCCTTCTCCTTTTTAGGTTTAGTATTGGAGGAGGAAGATTCGGTGTTGTTTTTGGCAGGATTGTTGTTTTCTTTCTTCTTCTCTTGGTCCTTGTTCTTTTTCTTCTTCTCCTTTATTGAAGTCTTATCCTTACCATTTCCAAATATCAAAGCTTGGGGTTGAGTAGACTTCATTGTGCCCATTTGAATTAGCTTATCTTGCTCCCTAGTCAAGTCGGCAATGAATGAATCCAAAGAAGGCATTTTCCATGTAGTGCCAAGGGCACTTTTTATGGCATGGAAAGTGGAGACAAAGACTGAATAGCTTGGACCTAACTTTGTGATAATAGAAAGAATGAGTTGATCATCTTTCTTCTCTATCCTGCATTCTTTCAATTGAAATCTAAGGGCCTTAAACTTAGTGAAGAAGTCATGTAGGGTGTCAAAGTTGATAGGACTTAGACTTATGAGTTTGTTTTCAAGCTCATGACCTCTCATCTCATCATGCTTCCCAAATAAGGTTTCTAGGGTGTCCCATATGTCTTTGGGAGTCTTGGAGGTTTCTAAATGAAAGAGAAGTTCTAGAGATATGGAAAAGCTAAGTAATCCATAGGCTTCATCACTATAGTTGTATCACTTGACCTTTTCAATATCAGTGATGGGTTCTACTTCAGTACATATGGTGATTCTATACAACCCTTTACTTCTAAGAATGATTGACATTTTAACCTTCCATTAATGATAGTTGAAGTGTGTTAGGAGTTTTAGTTGAAAATAATCCATTTTAAGTTGAATTTAGGTGAAGTTGTGTTGATTGCAAGTTGTGAAATTATGCAGAAAGGAGAATGAAAGCAAAGATTGCAAGTAATGAAAAGCAATCACACCCCTCCAAAATGTTGAGACCCCACAAAATATGAAATTTCATGCTTAAAAGACATCGGTCTTAGCTAAGAATGCATCTTAGAGCAATCAGTGCAAGACTTTAAGCAAACAGGACGTCAGACTCAACCAAAAATGCGTCCCGAGAGACCCAAATTTTAGGCACTTTATAAACTAGTGCATTTTTAACAAATAAAAATCCTACGCTATGGATAATTGAATAAACACACTTTTTTTTAAAATGGCACTTGAATCTGAGCTACCGTTTGCAAGATATTAAAGATTTAATTTCCTGTAAACTAGTGATTTTGCAAAAAACTAACACTAAAACATTAAAAATGCCTATTTTGAGAGAAAAAGTGGCCTTCCAACCACTCATTAGACTTAGCACAGAGTAAAGAATCCAAAGGTCTTTGTGAGGGGAAATTGGCCTCCTACCAACTCGAGCCTCACCCTTCATCTTCAATAATTATATATACAAGCTTTAAAAAAACTCAAATATTGTTCAATCAAAGAACCCCCTAAAAAAAATATGATTTGACACTTTATATTAGTGCATTTACAATGGCCACTAGCAATAAATACTAAGTGGTCTTGATTTCAATGCATTACAAAACTCTCATGAAGAGCATATACTAAAAATACAATTTTGGCATAATATCTAGAGAAATAAATAGCACCAATGTGATCCACTCAATCTTATGTGAAAGTTATAATCCTCTAAAGTTATCAAAATGAGAACTATGCAATGTCACGACTGAGAATCTACTATTTTTGAAAAATCTTAGCATCAAAATCAAAAAATGTCTACACTAGTGCATAAAGCATGGAAAAATAGCCAAAATCAAAAAAAAAATCATGGGAAAAGGAGTCCGTATGAGAAAGAATGGAGCATTTGAAAATTTCCTTCAAAATTGCAACTGCCAATGGAGAGGGGTCCTGCTATAGCTTTCTGATTGCATTTCTACAAAGTATATAGAATATATGTAAAAATTAAAATATACCCAAATGGTTTTTTTGGGCTGCGAACAAAACCAAGAAGGCATTTTTCTTGTTGATGTATATAAAATGCATATCTAGTGTAAAATATATGCCTTTAGCTAGAAAAAGTGACCCCAGCAACCAAAAGATGGCATACAAAGGTAGAATCAGCTACCAAGAGATTGCAAAGGCATGTGAAAACCTAAAATTTTGATTAAAACACAAAATATGTAAGTTGATTGACAGAAACAAGATTATTAGATCTTGCAAAATCCTGCCTGCATGTATATGGAGAGACCAAAAAAGCCATGGAAGGAACAAGAGCATGGATAACTAGCAATATCTCCCATAAATTTTCAAATTTCATAAAAAAATGCCTTAACAAAGCTCTAGATTTCAATGAAAACAATAGCAAAATAGAAAACCAGTTATCGAGGTGGCTCTGATACCATATCGAAGGATTCACCAAGGTCTGAATAATGAGGATGCATGAGTCGTGGTTGCACGGGATGAAGCAAGTGAATACCAAAAAATGCTAAAGTAAATGAAATCAAACAAGAGATAATTTCATAGATAATTTGGAGAAAAACTAATATACCATTAACATAAGATGGCCAAAGTGAAGAATACATATAGGAGAGCACATAAGTAACTCCTCCACAAAAGGTGGTCAAAGCACCCCAAGAATAGACTATAACTCCTCCATGAAAGGTGGTGACAAGGTGCTAAGAATAGAGAAGTAACTCCCATACCCAGAATAGCTGGTCAAAGGAGTTACTTATGATATTCTTATGACACCTATGACACATCTATGACACACATCTCCACATAAGCTAGCCTATCCCACGAATATAGGAAAACTCCATGTATGCACAAATATATAATTTCCCTAATTACATAATAGGGAAAAATAAAAACCTACACTAATTTATACATAACTAATAATAACCTTTCCATATTAGCCATATGGTAACAAAAAATAGTAAATAGTAATTTACCATAATGTAAATACTAATCCCAACATCCCCCACTTTAGTTTTTATATGGGGATAAATTACATCATCTGAATTGAAACTAGAATCATATGCTAATGCAAACTTTTAGGTCTACATATTATTATCTAAATCTTCTTGTTTGGATCTTTTTTCACATGACCACTAATATAAGAGATGCATTCTACATTTATTCCATATGAATGTATTCACTAGTTAATCATCTTCTAACAAAGTAAGACAATTAGAGGATCTCTATAGTTATAAGATTTATATAGTCAGTTTCCCTCCTATATAACTATTTACATATTACATGATATCCACATTCTCCTTTTCTAATACTAAATAGGGGAAGTTACAATATTTTATTTATTTTGTACACCACACAACTAAAAAATTAATATTAAAAATGAAGATCAAATCGTCATTATCACTTTTTTAACCTTAGCATGTGATTTTTCCCACTCAATATCACACAACATAGATAGTCACCACTACCTCTAGTGATCATCCTTATCATATTCATTTTGGCCCATGGTATTCTACTTTATCAAAATGCATCCCGGTCACTACTAGCTTGTGAGAGGATTTTATTGTCCTCCAAATTCCTATGTCCTCCATCATCTTTCATATATATCAAATAGCTAAATCAGTGAATATAATTTCTCCCTTGAAACTCTTGATATATTTTTTACAAAATGGAAGTTGGTTACCCAATAAAGCATCCTTATACAAAAAATTTTATTTGACTTTGACATTTTTTACAATATGATTTTTTCTATGAAATCTAATTAAATATTAGATTTAATAGACTTAGTTACTGACAACTAAATTTCATAAAATGACTTTTAACATTTTAAATGACCTTAATTTTAATATACAATTGATTATATTATGTTTATATTTTATAAATAAACACATTGAATTCATATTTACACTAATAACCAAACTTTATGAAGAGAGACTACATATGACTCTTAAATAAAAATTTGATAATGACTTTGTTTATTTTCATAAGATCTCCATGATAGAAATTAAACACTTAATGGATGAAAAAAAATTGGAAATAATTTAATAAAAAAATAGAAAAAAAAACTTATTGACATTTTACTACCCATTAGAAATATAAGACAAAGATTCACATGTTCAAGATAGAGACTTATACAAACCTTACATAGATATATGGTTGTATGGAGAGTATGGTATATGAACCTTTGGTAGTTAAAATATCATATATATTTATTTAGAAAATATATGTTGAATGCTAGTTCAAATATTTTTTGGCAAACTAGGTAGGTCAAATCATTTTAGAATGGTAAATCACATAGTTTTATTGGACACAACTATAATATAATTGTTAGAAAGGTATTAATTTAAGTCAATGATGAGTTATGTGAGGTATATAAAGTGATTTTATATTGATGATTACTTATTATACAACCATTATACTATCAATTCAAGGAGAATAATGTTGCATGGTAGGTTGGTGTCCCTAGTTCAAAATTAATGTGAATGCATTAATACAATGTGGCACAACTATTTGAAGAATTTGATGAAATGTTAGAAATAGTCAAATATGAGCCTTTTAAGGTTTATTTAATGTATAAAATCCAATAAAATACTAATTCTATACAAGTTGGTAGAGTTTTCAACACCATTTGAGGAGGATTCTTCATGATGTTATCAAGCATATATAGACGACATGTTGATGTCTTCAATATTAATGCTTAGTGCATCCAACAAAAATAATCAAAACAAAAAATAAATTTGGTATTTATAGTTAAGATGAAGTTATGAAATATTATATAATAATTTAAACATGTGTGGATTCAATGCATCCAATGCAAATCTATGAATTTAGATATGAAGATAACTAGGCTAATACAAAATAAAAACTATATGATAAGATATGGAGGGTTGAAACATAATATAAATCAAACTTTACTATAAAATCATTTACATATTATTCTCATCTTATTAACAAGGATAATCAATTAGTGCAATGAATCTACATCTAAGATCCTTCTAATCCTCCATCATAGAAATCTTAGCTTTAAGCCTTTTGTGATACCACTGATAGATATTGGGAGCATTTATTAGAGAGTAAACTATTTAAAAACTAGTAATCAATAATCATCACACAACATATATTGTAATCATCATTACATAGTTATAAAGGAAATATGTTTTTTATACTTAGGATATTGGGATCCCTACAATCTCTCACTAACTAACAACCTAGACTATTAAAAATATGAGATATATTGTTATAATAAAAATATATTTACCTAACTAATAATAACCTTACCATATTAAACATATATTAATAAATAATAATAAATAGTGATTTACCATCATGTAAATATTAATCCCTAAAGATCTTTGATGACTTGTATATTCCTATGGATATTCATATTATATATTTGTGTGCTTCATATGCACTATCTTCTTTAGTTTTGACATTTTAAAGCTGATCTCTCCTCTTCACATGGGCATTCTTCTATAAAATTTTCTATGCCCTCCTTTTGATAAGTTCACTTTAGTGCATTACATCTAGTTCTTGTGCACAATATTTATAGACCTATTCCATGCCTTGTTTTTGGACCTCTTTTAGATATCTACATAATGTTGCCTTCATCTTCCATTGTGGAATAAGCATACTTTTAGTACACACATTGTTTTATTATTTTGGTAAATGGAAGACCATTTTTCATTTTGTATTGAGCTTCTATAGTCTTTAAGAAGAGGATATCATTATTAATAGTGGTCATTTCTTGAGTTGTACTTAGAGTACGAACTATTTCAACATGATCTTTAAGGATTTTTTTAATCTCTCTTCTTCTTTACTCTTTTCTGGGGGATTTTTTTCTATGGGTTTTCTCCCTTTCACCACTTTATGAGAGTTATTCTGTACATGGGTAATTTATTAGGCCTTATTTTTTAGAGCCATTTATTTTACCCACCTAAGCTATAGTTATGGGGGTTGTTAGTGTAGGATATTATTTTCCTTTTATTATTTTATTAGGATTATTCTACACCCATGGTATTTTCTTACACTTGTGATATTAACTTACATAGGTGTACTTAGTCATATAGAGTTACACTTGACCACCCTATTTTAACTAGTTAGAGTTACTCCTTTAACTGATTAACCATTGATTGGATATTATAGGTATGGAGGTTACCATTATTATAGGTGGAGGTTATTAACTCACCTCTTATATTTTACATCTCTCATTGTGAGATTTTCTCAATGGATTTTGGGATATTTTATTCATTCCTTTTTTTGATAATTTTCATTATTTGGATTTATTCTAATTTTATAAATGCTTATGTAATTGCTTGACTCTTTTTTGTGAATCAATGCATTAACTTGATCCAAATATCTTGATGATTCCTTGATATGACATTAGATAATATATAACATAAAAGGATTTAATTTTTTAGACCTTGGGTTAAATTTGATATGGAATAAATTATCTTTTCACCTTGGATCTTTCCTATATAGAAGATATTTCTTTCAACCTCAGGTTGAAATTTACTTTAATTATTAAACTAAAAATATTTTACTTTTTATTTTTCATTTTATTCATCATTTATTTTTTTTATTTTTTTATAAATTATGTTTCAATATTTTTTAAGCTACTTAGTGACTGTCATGAAGGGATACATGTTTTATATTTATAGACATCATGGCATGGGGGTTTTACCCTAATACTCATGTCCATAGTACATCACTATTCATAGAGTTTAGTTTTCACATGCCTCACAGTATATCAAAATGTGTAAGGTCCCTTGTTTGTACCATAGGAATACTTTTTTAACCATCTAATTTAGTGTGTGTCTTAGAGGGGCACATCACCTAGGGAATTTAATATTATTTTACCCTTAAAATATGGTTTCATGGGATATAGGAATGGTTCTAATTTTTTAGTTAGTGATATAAAACATTAGGCTAACACTAATCAATGAAGGAACAATAATATTTGAGATTCTAAAAATCATTCAGACCCTTGCCTATATCATCCTCATACCTTATTTTTTAGTACAATATTCATAATAATTAACATGATTTGATTCAATAATGTATTTATAGTCATTAATATTACTTAATTCCCATTGTTTTATATTCACAATTCTCATTGTTACTTCATTCATGTTGAATTATATTTATAATTAGTTAAATTAATGAAATCCTCTCTCATATGTTACATAGGATCATGCATTTTCTTGTAAAATATTCTCTTACTTTGGAATATTATATTCATTTCATTTCTATAAGGTTATAATTCTATAATGTTTTAAAACTTACTTTAGAGCAATCTCCACTGCATTTTACTTCACATTATTATAACATTAAAAAAAACATGTATTAAATATTTTCAAAATCTTCAAAATGTTCATTCCATATCCACATGGTTAAAATTAACTAATGTATGAACTCATAATCTTCCTCTTTCAAAAATTTAAAAATTTGAACCATATGTTATACCAAATTTAATTAATTTATCAATATATGTGAACCAATATGGTTTTATATTTACATATTTATATAAGTATATGCATATTGTTGGATGGGGATTGGATGGATGTACATATCCTATTTCTCCTTTTGATAACAAAGGGTGAATATCTCATGGTAATAATGTTATGTCCACCCATCATGGTCTAATTCAAGCCTATCCACCTTATGATATCATTTTTACTACTACTAATTGTCACACTATCTAATTTAAAGTGACTTGGGAATAAAAAAATCATATACTACCAATTGCATCACATGGGACAATTCAAAATATTTTCCCTTTATTACTTGACACCCTATTTAGTGGCACATGATGGATATTGTTTCAAAATATAAATCTAAATAAGAGTCTAATGATTGAAATGATGATGAAAATTTCCTACAATATCTTCATGAGCATCCCAAAAATGTTGAGTCATTATTATATGTGGGTAGAGATGAACACGAGAAAGGAATATAAGATAAAACTTCTAATTTTTCTACTTATACTATTTCATATATCATAATTTATACATATATATAACCATATCTTGGTTTTGTAACATCTTGGTCTCCAAAATGTATCCATGCCTATGCCTATTAGTGATTCTTACACTCATATTACTTCTTAAAATGCTATTGTAAATCATACCATTCTTGTATTGCAAGCTAAGTTGGTCCATATTGAGAAATCCATTTCTAATTATAGCTCTTCCATGGATTCATATTCATTACATCTTATCCATTACTATTTGTCTTTATGGATTCCAAGATTCCTCTTTATGAAGGTAAAAATTATCCTGAATAGTATTTGTGTGCCTTACAAGCAACTTGTCTATATTATTTAGATAATGAAAAATTTTGAAAAGCATTTTTATAAAAATTATCAAATAAATTATCTTATATTATTATATAACCTTCCTATTCAATTATTAAAGGATTAAAATCCTTTTGAAAATCAAGTTTTTAACATAATTTTCTATCAACATTGGTGAAAACTTATCATATGCTCAAATTTTAAATCTCAAACAAGGGTATAATGAAATAATCAGTGAATATTTGATAAGGTAAAATACTATGTTTTCTATAATTACAAATCAAATGGCTAATAATTAATTTCAATATAGTTTTATACAAAGCTTTCTCTCTCCTCTTCAATAGTCTATTATTTTTTATAAGTTAAAATCCTTTGATGAACTATGCCATATAGTTAAAGAGAATGGAATATAGTTGCTTACTTCAAATAATCTCAAGTACATTTCAAATGTTTCTTTTAATTCAACTATTAAATTTCAAAGCAAGCCAAATTATAAGATTAAACTAACTAAAAACAATAATGAAGGAAAAGTGATAATTAATGTCATATAACCACCAAAAAAGATTCAATTACAAGCTCCAACAAGGAGGTAATTTTAAAATTTTCCATCAACTCCTCATGTTTTGTTTGAAAATCTCCTCAAATCCAATGTACTCATTCTTCCTCCACTAATGGATATATATATGTTTAGACTTCAATCTATAAATTTATATGGACATGTATTTTATGGCTATCATAGATGTATTAGGCATTATAAAAATATATTTTTCAAGATTAAGATAAGATTCAAGATATCATTGATGATAAAATCATAGATATTGGTACATATATTGAAGAGGATAAACCATAATCATTTGACAATTCAAATATCAAAATGTACAAATATCCTTTCCCAATTCATGAGGAAAATGACAAGGATAATTCTAAATTACATTATGCATGTAATGTTCATCATCATTGTTATACATATGTGCATACATTTGATATAGTTATTTTATAGTTACAAGTAAAAATAGATCATGCCTTATGATCACATTTGATCATATTGAATTTTTTAATGATGAATAAAATATACATGCACTTTTATTTGATCATATGTTAACAATAAATCTAGCCACAATGTCATTATAGATAATTGATCAAGTGAAAATGTGTTCACCATAAAACTCCATTATCTTAGTTATATAGAATAATATTTTCAATATACTTATAGATTTTTCAAAGAATTTTATGGGCATATAAAATATACTCTTTTTAATATAGTGATACCTTTACAAGTGGGCCATCTCATAGTTCCTACTCCATTTCTAGTTCTACCAAGCATAGGGGTATTTTATATGATATTAGGATGCCCTTAGATATAAAATATTAAATTAGTACCTTCTACGCTAATTATATTTCTCAAATACATTAATTATAATCAAGTTGTCAAAATTCAAGGAATCCAATATGAATATCCTTTGGAATAAATGATGTTTTCTTCTTCAAAAAATATTTTCTTGATATAGTTATTGAGAAACATGGTGATGAAATATTTTATATATCTATTCAAGAGAACTTACCAATGCACATTACATTTTCTAATGAGAATGAAAATATTATAGAATGAGTTTCTCCATATACTTATGATCATGATATAATTACACATCAAAATATTTAGTTTGTTTCATAGAACATGGTACATCCTATTAAGAATAAATTGGTGGGTCAAAACATGTCTTCATATCCTAAGGTAAAATAGGTTATTCAAAGAGCTTTACCATAGCTATATGTTGTTACATATTCTCCTCCTATACATGAAGACATAATTTTACACAAGAATATGACCATTTATTCATAAGGTTATATTACATAATATGGCTCCTATTCAAATTTAGTTCCATCTACAATTTGCACTCCTTCATCACAAGAAGTCAATCCTTCATACAATTCAGGTGGGTATACCTAAGTAAATCTTCTTGATCATATCCTTGGTTGGACAAAACTTCCTAATTCCTCTCAATATACTATTTGGGATGAATGTCTTGATTAGTTTCTTTCATTTTTATTAGATGTAGATTATTTGTTTTTATGCTTATTCTTATATACCTTATCAAAACATTCCTATAACCATTTATATTTATTTTCACTTTGGGTTCTTACCCTCTTGATTATAAAATTGATTCAAATAATATAAAACCTATATAACTATATCACTCCACTTTCTTACTATTGATGAGTGTTTTTCACACCAATATATGGGGCTTTCAACTTCTCATTTTAGGAATGATATAAGTAGTCTAGGGAATGAGTTGTAAGTATTTGGTTGTTAAACCCAATTGGAAATAACTAAAAATAACACTATTTTTTTTAAAACATAATTTTTAATATTATTACAACCATTAGTTTTAAACCTAAAAACTAAATGAAGTTTAAGTAATAGATGTATAAATCACATTAATGTGCTAGCATAATAAATCTCATTTAGTACTCTAGAATTAAATGCATCATTAAGCTAATAAATTGATCATCTAAGAATTAAGGCATATCAAGTACTAAAAATGTGAATATAATCCATGAATTAGTCAAATAAATAATTATTTCCACTAATGTTTTTGATTTATAATGTTTATACATGTATACAGACACTGTTGTGTTGATTATACATCCATAAAAAGGTAAAATAAAGTATGATGTCCAAAATACATAAAAATAAGTAAAAATTACATTTTAAGCTTCATAAAACAACTCCATGAATCATCACATAGAATGATTATGATTCCATTTGGTTAAATCAACTAATAGAGGGAGGGAATCATCTGAGTGCTTCACTTCCAACCATAGACCAAAGTTATCCTAAACACCTCCATTTTTGGAGTGGACCTAACCTTCACGGAGGGGAAGATAATAATAGTTTAGATATCAAGAAATAATAGAAACCCATGTGTGCACTAATTATTGATAATTTATCCTTGTAGGCTATATTTCAAGCCCTATAATTTACAAAATTAGTTGTCATATCCTCTGAGCTTGTGTATGGTCATCAAACACCTTGTAAAATAATAAAAAATATATTTATCCCTTTTGACCTTATCACCTTATGGTCATTTATAACATAGTCAAATTAGTCAAAGGAATTTTAACTGGTCTAAGGGGTCTTGTTGAAACATGTCAAGAGGTGTCAAGGTAAATTACTCATCATATAGTCTATACCATTCTTAGAAAAGTGGTATATTAACTTTATAACATTATATTCCACTTTCAAGGTGATTTATTACCCATTCTATAACATTTAAAGGAAGTTTTATGAAGGAAAGGATAGGTGTAAGACAAAAAAGCAATATGAACAATAATTATGTTTGTAAAAACATTTAAAAGATTTAGAGGCATCTAAAATTTCATCTCAATCAGTATTCAAGTAGATTAGGTAGTTTTTATGGTAGAAAGAGAGGGTTTTTAGCTGGTATATATAGGTGTGTCAGAGCAATATCTTATTAAAGCACGTATACAACTTTTTAAATCTATATTGAGCCTAAATCCATGGTTTTGAGGGTGTTTTAACTCAAAATAGGTCAAAAATGGACTTCATTCCTCCATCAAGCTCTTTGGCAACCTTGCAAAGCTAGTCAGGTTTGTGAATGGTACAAATAGGAGAGAAAAGATGAGGGTCTAATATTTTGGGTATAGGAGGAGACCTTATTTGGATTCCATATTGTGTAATTTATTCTCATATTTCATTTTCCTCCTTTATTAATAATAAATAAGAATGTGAATATCTCATAGTGTCTTCTCCATCCAAGTAGGGTACCAATTTACTCCATTTTCTCCTTTTTTGATCATGATGATAGAGGAATGGAAATTAGGGTGGATACTTAAGGGTTTACACCATATTTATACACAATTATCAAGAGCCACTTCACACATTTCAACCATCAAGAGAAATTAAACGTTCTTTAGAGTAATATGTAGGTTGACAATAGTAGGGTTCTTAAGACTTCAAGGTCTCTAATAGTTGCAAAGTCTTAGTAAAGTCTAAAAACTCTTTAAAACCCCCTTAAGTCTATAAAAAATGTATATTCAATGATGGAATGAATCTAAAACCCACAATATGGTCATTATTCATAGTTTTATATATAGTCAAATGGTCTAAGTCAAATCAACAAGTATGTAGATCTATCTAAGGGTTTCCAACACAACTTTCCCAGGGTTTGGAAAATTATAGTGAGATATTTCATGAGGTTACAAATAGGAGTCAATAGAATACAATATTAGGGGCATAATAGACCTAGTTTTGATAGTAATTTGTATACTTTCAAGTTGTCATGATGGCTTAGATTTAATCATTGATTCTTTAACCCTCCTTGAAGATTTACAAACATATTTTCAAGAATTAAATAGGAGTTTATTGTCTATGGGGTATATTGAGTGAGATATGTATGTCAATATCCAAAAATGGATTCTCAAAATGTCTTAGGAAATGGATCTCTCAATAAGAGGGCATGATCAAGTCTAACACTCTCTCTCACACCCCTCTTATAAAATATTAAGTATTGAATCATAGTTGCAAGTGAATCTACATCTTGAGAAGGTTAAGTGAATGTCCCATAAGGGTGTGTAGGGTTAAAAAAACTTAATAAATGTGTATAATGGTCATATTATTTAGTAAGGTAGTTATTATAAGTGAAGGTATCCTTGACAATATTAAGTTTAATGATCATATTGTATCATCTTTGTTCTAACCATCCCTTATGAGAATACCTTGTTGACAACATATGAAATATGTTAGGATAGTTAACCAACATTTTAAGGAGAAGATAAAAAATATTAATCATTTTAGATAGGGCATCAACCCAAGAGATCATAATTATATGAATGTTGATCTTGTAGGGTACCTAACTCAAATATTGATCTTAAGGAGTCCTAACAAACATATGTCAAGTGTGGATCTTGTCTAGAGGTATCTACACTAAAATGAATGACCAAGTTGGTCAGGGGATTATCCATACCCAAAACACATGTCAATGTAAATTTAAAGTAAAAGGGGTGACTATGAGGTCATTTATAGACAATTTGAGAAGAGATAGAAAGTCTAACTAGGCCTAGTAGGCCTAGATAGATAGCCATTGGCCCATGGGTATATATGTGAAGAAAATAAGGTTTTTTGGTGAAAACATTAGCATGGGAGATATATAAGGAGATTGGTTGTAATTTTAAATTGGTGATCGACCTCATAAAACTATTATAGGACCTAATTGAGGAAGAATCTCATCTCTCACCTTTCATACATGGTCAAGCGTGTTAACTGTTACCATTGGCAATCATGAAAAAATAGAGGTGACTGAGTGTGAGATAGGATAAATAATTAATAAGAGGTAAAAATAAGTAAAATTAACCTAAACATATGTTTTCACCACTCAAGATAATTCAAAAAATATTTTTAGTCTTAATAAGGATCTATAAGACTAATGAAGAGACTTCAACACTATCTATAAAAAATGTAAAGACAATATGCATTATGACCTTGAATTTGAAGCCTATAGGAGGTTTAAGTGGGATAATATTAAAATTAAAATTATCTTAATAATTTAAGGACATAGGTGTCAAGGTATATATGTAGTCAAAATGAAGAGATAACTCTCACACGGGGCACCTAAACCTGTAGGTAGGACCTTAGTAGGAAGATAAAAGTATGGGAGACAATAAAAGGAGGTGAAGTATAGAGATTGAAAATAGGGTCTCCTCCTCATTATATAAATTGTCTCAATGCTTTTCATTTTAAATTATCTAGTCCTTTGATGATGAGAAAAGTGTAATGGCTTAATAAGGCCCATTAGGCCTAACAAGGCATGTATAGGCCTAGGTATGAGAATCTAAGGATATTTACATGTTTAGGAGATAGTATGAAGTTAGAAAGGTTTTATAGGAATTTATAATATAAAAGTGCTAGAAAGGATGGATTTTATGCTCACAAATCAAATAGACCTATTTTCCACCTCTAGGTAGAGTACACAAGAAGAGTTAAAACAAATTTGAACTTTGAATAAAGGTGAAGTACAAAGGTGAAAATAAGTCTCTTGACATTTTTCATAATATTTCTCAACATTAATTGAGTGATATTGTATTTTGAAGATAATAAAGATACCAATGGCCTAATTATGCCTAAAAATGGCATGTGCATACATGTGACTAAAAAATTAAGGATGGATGCATGTTTGGGGGGTGTTTGAAGGTTGGAAACATCAAAAGGAGGAGATATAAATGTAATAAGGTAGGTAAATATGTTATGAAATTATAAAAGTAGAATAAAACTCAAGTTGTAGGCCTCTAGGGTTAAACTGACCTAGAAGCCTACAAACCCTAGATAGAAGAATGGGAAGTTTATAAGTAGTTAGAGGAGTGAATAGGGAAAAAATCCATGAATACTTGTTTTAAGGGTTTTCATAGACCCATAAGAAGTGTTATAGGTCAAACCAATTTCATTTTGATCTTTTGTACATTGTTTCTCTTAATTGACCCCTGAGAATGCAAGTTTTTGTAACTTTCTTCACAATAGAATTATATAGAGTAGATTTATGATTTCTTCAGTAGTTAGGTAAGGTTTAAATGGGTTATTTACTCAAATTTATTGGAATTTTTTTGTATTTCAATCACTTATGGATATAAATAATTATTAAGAGGTTAGACGACTCTAAACCTCCCTAAACTAGTGTTAAGGCCCTGATGGAGGAAACCTTGAAGAATTTACACTCAAATTCATTTAAATAATCTTAAATACACATAAAAATAATATTTAACTCTTAGGAAGTCCCATCCATGCCATTACTTGTATGGAATACTTTATGGATTCATCAAAAAGTATACTTTTGTAGGGTTTTAAAGTAGAAATAGGGTTATAATCAATTTGAAGAGCTATAATTCATGGGAATAGGTAGTGTGATTCATATTACACATTTTTAAATCACAAAAAACACTTAGATCCTCCTATAAAATCTTATACAAGTCTAAGCAAAAGAGCTAGTCTAGAAAGGCTAGTAAAGGTGACCTAGTCACATAGATGGGAAAATTTTCATGGTGTGAATTGTTGAAAAGGTGTAATTCATGGTGTGGTATGATTTTTAAAACTTTATAAACACTCACTTATATATTATTCAAGTTTATATGTGAGTTTCATGGTCATCAAATAGTCAACATTACGTAACTAGGACTATTTTCCTATTAGGCTTATTTTGGAAACAAGAGAAGATGCTTTGTTAGTTTGCAGGGATAATAAGGAGTAAATATAGATCATGAATATTGTGTAAATAACTCAATCAGGTGGCCAATCCTATTCACTATCCATCATGAATTATGGGGTAGTTTTCCAAGGCTTATTAACATACAAGAAGGAAGGAGGCTACTTAATGATCCATGAAGGCCTAATTGGACTATTTGATGCCTTTGTAATTATCAAAATCAAAGGGAGTTTACCAGGATTGGCATGAACATTATTTTCATAGGGTTGATTAAGTTTTAATTAGCCTCTAACACTCCACTTCAATTCTTAAAATCTTATTAAGGACCCCAACTAGCCTATGCAACACATGGAGAGAGCATGGAAGGATGTTTATAACTATTTTTTGGAATGAATGAGGGTAATCATGACCTATCATAAAAAAATTATAAGCCAATATTCCCTTATCTCACCTCATATTATTCTATAAAATGCTTGCTATAAGGCCATTATAGCTATCCCTCAACTGGGTATGAGGAAACTCTAATAAAGTTTGTATATTATAGATCTCTTAAGCTAATAAGAGGATTTTTATATCTTATTTGATATTGATTTAGTATTTTATGTTTATTTTATTTTCAAATTTGGTAGGTTTATCTCCCTTTACATGTCCTTGCTTCAGCTAGTTACTAGTACGTTATCTTATACAAGTCATGTGATGTGCCAAAATTTTGGTAGTTATGTTTTAAGAGAAATATAGTTGATAATATATTGAACATGAATTTTATCAATTACCTTCAAGTTTTAGACATCCATAATATCCTTCACATGAAACACAAATGCATAAAATCATTGAAGAGAGTGGTCCAAATAATGTATTATTAATCAGTGTTATTTAAGTTTAGATAGAGTGGATACATCATATTGGTGCATCACCCTAAGTAACATAGGTTTATTTCATACATTTAACTATCCATTTTCACCCCAAAAATTTAGTAGGTTTATTATTTGAGCCATAATTTATGCATCATGGGAGCTATCCCCATAAACTATAGGTTTAGCCTAGCCATAGGTCACCCATAGCCTTGGGATAATCTCATGTTACCCTAAAATTGGAGGTAGTCCTAAACAACCTCCCCCTAGGGTAAAATTTATAGTGTTAATAGTTATGGCAAGCCTAGTGGGACTAGATTCAAGAATCTTGGATCACATTCCATCATCATTCGATGATCCTAAATAGTTGTAAGCATTGAAGAAGTAGATTTGAAGCCAAGACCTCATGCCAAGGGTCATCAAAAATATCTTCATCTAAGGGTAAGAATAATTTATTTTTGGTATTATATTGTATCCTTTAATTGTTTCATAATGTGTAATGGTTGGTTATGAAGGTAACATCTACTCCAAACCTCCTTATCAACTCTATCATGACCTATACTAGCCTTACTATGAGCCTTTTTGACCCCATAATGAACCATATCAATATTATGATGGCTCATACTAGCCCTATAATACCCCATATTAGTCTTTTTAGTAGCCTCCCTACCAAGATTACTATCCCTCCTTCCCTCCCCAACCACCCTTTCAAGTTACACATAGTTTATTTGATGAGTTGGATGAGTTGAAGAACATAAACTAAATAATTGATAATAATTTTTTAACCTTGAAGGAGGAGTAATCTGGATGTAATGAATCTTATGAGTTTCTATCTCATGTTTTTCCATGCTAATATCCTTTCACTACTACCTCCATACCAAACCCAAACCAGGTTGAGAGGAAGTTTATATAAGCCATGACAAGGAAATTTCCATGATTTTAAGATCCCTCATCTCCTCCTCAATCCCAAGTTGTTAATTAATGCCTATGAATGCAAGGAAAAATGGAAGTTATGAGTGTCAAGCCTTGGAAGATTCAAAGTTTTAAGAGTACCCCTTCACCCATAAAATCTACTCAAGATAATCCCATGTAACCTTATGTTCTTACTCCAACTAGACATTCTTGTCTTTCCATATCTACTTGTTGAAGGAAGACTTATGGTTTGGAGAGAAAATAAGGATCATCTAAATGAAAAGGACTGTATTAAGATTAGTTCAATAAATAACTCAAGTTTTTCAAGTTTTCCATTTGTCATTCATACTATAGTAATCCATGATAATCAATATACACCTAAGTTTGAAGAGAAACCAGCTACATTGAAGGCAAAATTGGAGCATCTAGACATGAGAAAGAACTTAATAAATAATATTGATAGGGTGGGAATATTTTAAAATCCTAACCATGTTGTAGTTGCAAGTGGATTTTAGTAGTGACTTCAAAATGATACTACAAGCACCTATGATGAGCAGATCATTATTGGTAATCTTATTCACCCCAGAAGATTAGAGTTTGAGCATAAAGGGAAGTTTGATGATGTGGATCATTAAAAATGGCATGAACTTGAGGTGGGTGACACACAAACAACTTATCTTCTAGGAGACTACAACCAATACATTCCTCATGAACCCATAGTTGAAGCTAGGATCACTTTAGAAGATGAGGATGATTAGGTTACAAAAGAACATGAGCCTTATCATGAAACTATAGGAAGAGTTAGAGGCATTTGGTCAGCATGCTACCTCACAAGGAGGTGGTAATAGTGACATTAAGGTCTATGTCCTTTTGCCTGATCATGAGGAGATTAATTTTTGGGAAGACTTAGATACTTTCTGTTCAAATCTAGATGATACATCTCTACCTCCATAAGATAATTTTAACATTGTCAACCTAACTAGTAAGCATGGTGAAGAGCTCAAGGAGAGTCCTAAAGAGAACACTATGGTAGTTGGTCTTGTTGAGTCTCAAGAGTAGATACAATTTTTTAATGGCATAAGTAAATATTTCTTGAACATGGTCAAATAGATTGAAGATATTGAAAAATAAATACCCCAATAAAAACAAGGTATAGTTATTGAGGAAGAGTGTAAGGATAAGTTTTAAGAGGTTTAGTTTCAAGGTCCACAAAGGCATGATGACTATAGTACCTCCAAAAATGAGCAAAATATTATCTTTGAAAATAAAATGGAAACACATATTGAGGTTGAGATGAAATATGGGGTATTTTAAGATGAACTTGATTATAATCTTCAAAGAGAAGGCCTGAATACACTTGATCTTCTTGAGATAGTAGTTGGTTAGTATGATAGAGTTCTAAAACATAGTAGTTTAATTTAGGTGGACATGCCTAGTCAATGAGAGTCTACTGATGTGTAAAATATGGTGTTATTTATACCAAGACATAAGATTTAGGATAAATATGACTTTATCCTTAGCTCACATAGCCAACCCATGAATAAGGCAATGAAGCAAAAAGATATGGCTATTACTCAAGGATTCCAATATTATATCAACATTTTAACACATGAGTGGAGGTTTACACTCCATAAGAAGCACACGATTACACCCCACTCAACACATGGAAATCTAATCTCATGGGAACATGATGATCCAAGAAGTTTCCCCTTTTATATATGAGGTGGAAGGTTTATTCAGGTTAGTTTTACATAGTCAGTTATTTTCTTATTTTTTGGTTTTTAACAAGTGTTGTAAACACAAGTGTCTTGTCTTGTTGCTTTCTTACTTGTCTATGGAATTGTTTACTTTTGGTTTCCTTATTTTGAGTGAAGGTTTTTGAAGTATTTTAATGTTTCGTAATATACTAGTCTTCTTATCAATTCAATAAAAGTAGTCATTTTAGGTCATCTTACCATGAGATAGCTAGTTCTCTTGACCAGTAGATTGGTTAAGCCCTAAGAATGACAAAGAATGTTGAAAATTTTGCCTCTAAGGCCAAATTTCAACCCCTATAATTCAAAAATTTAGTTTTAATTCCTCTAAGCTTGTGTATGGTAATCAAACACCTTGTAAAATCCTCAAAATGGTCTTGTTGGACATTTTTGGCCCACATACCAAACTTGTGCCTAGATGGACAAGCTAAGCAGAGTTTTATAGCTTTGAAGGTCAAACACTAGTTATTTGAACAAGTCTAGAAGGGTCTATAAGCTTTAAAAAATCTAGATATAAAACTTATGTTCTAGCTAAGTCCTTACTTGGCAGATTTCTTTTAGGCTTTTATTTTGCTAAATTCCAATTTTTTAGGACCCTTTTTAGATAAGTATTGAAGATTCTTTCAGACAATTTGTCTGAGATAAAGTTCTCAAAGGCATGAATTCTCTCAAACATTTTGTCTAAATAAAAGGATGAGGATACATTTTTTGAAGACCTATTTCTTTTAGAAAAATTATTCGCATAAAAAAGAGCTGTGTTATTTCTTTCAAAATATTTATTTTAGGTCTTTTGGGATAAATATCAAAAATTGTTTTAGACATTTTGTCTGAATCAAAAATCCTAAAGGATCATTATCTCAGAAAGCGTACCAAATAAAAATCTTGAAGGGTCTTTTTTCAGCCAAAGTGGTCCATTAAAAAATCTTGAAGGGTATTTCTTCACCAAAAGGTCCAAAGCAAAATATTTGAAGGGTCACTTTTTTAGGCAAAGTGTCCTATACATTTTATTGAAAGGTCATTTCTACAACAAAGTATCCCAAATGAAAATTTTTAAGGGCCATTTATTTGACAAAATACCTAGAACAATTTTACTGAAGGATCATTTATCAAGAAATTGTCCAAATAAAAAATCTTAAGGACACTTTCAAAAATTCTAAAGGGAACTTTAAAAAACCCTGAAGGGTAATGTAAATGGGCAAAGGGCCATTTTAAAAAGGTCAAAAGGCAATTATGTAGGGAAAGTATCCTTGATAAAAGTTCCAACAAAAGATACAAGGGAATGGATTATTTCAAGAAAATTCTTTCCAAAATTTGGCTAAGGCATGTATTTCTTTTGAGGAAAATGTTTCATGATAATTTTCCCAAAGATCAAGTTCTTTCAAACATTTTTCATAGAAAAATACTAAGTACATAAATATTTCAAGAAAATTGCTTGAGATTATTTCCTTGAGGGCATATTTATTTCAAACAAAATTATCTGAGATAATCTTTCCAAAGACCACGACATTATTTCTAGTAAATTATTCCACAATAATTTCCCCAAAGACAATTTTATTTGAGATAAATTATTCAAGATAAAGCCCTTAAATAAATTCTTTCAAACAAATTGTTTCATCAAATTTGATCCAGTATGTGGTGATAGGTTCACAAACATCAAAGTAAGGCTTAAAAGCCATCTATTGGAGTCCAAATATTGATAGTGACATAGATGTCATGATGTTCTCCTAGACGTTAATTGATGAGTGTGTGAATGTCAAATTCAAGCCCCAAAAAATAACTATTAAATTTCAACTATCCTAGTGATGGTTGCATGGATGTCATATACATTTATACAGACATCAAATATATTTATGTGGAAATAAAAATTTGAGCTCATGAAGTATCCATTGGCATTTTAAAACCATCAAAGGTTCCTTGACAAAACATAAGCTTGACAAGTGTCCAGATCTTGGGAACTTAGATCAAATATAATGATGAGTGGTGACTGGTAGGTCATTGGGTATAGACAAAGCTAACAAAGTAAATTTGATCATACAAAGATATATCAATGGCACATGATCAAATTTAGAGTTAATGAGTGAAGGAGCTACCACATGGGGTAATCATGGGAGCTAGCAGATTGGTAGAGGATCCTAAAGATTAATGCCCATTTAACATGTGGTGTAACCTTAGACAAGGTTGACAAGTCAAGGGGAAAGATTGATGGCTAGCATTTGATCATATATATCAAGATCAATAGAGTGATAAAAGGTCAATAAGTCAATAGAGCTCAAGTTATTTTCCTAACAACTATTAAACAAAGGACTGAGCCAGGACATTTTCAACTAAGGTTCATGAAATAGTTTCACTTTAGTAAAGAAAATAAATGGACTCAAGCTAGTGAAAAATACATAGAACCAAACTTGATCTCAACCCAAGTTGAACTAGGATAAACCATAAGAACCAAACATTACCAACAAAGCTCCATAGAGGTAAATTAGGTATTTTAGACCTAATATAGGCCAAAAGGGTGGAAACTTGTTATAAAAAGGTCTCGACATCGAATAGAGTGACATCGATATAGACTATAGGAAAACCAATAATCTTAGATTGGTTTTCATCTATAGTTGATTTAGGTCAAGGTTTCCAAGCAAGGGTTAACTATGTGTAATAAATTAAGGAACATCTTGAGCCATGCTCCTGATAGATAACCACCCAAAGTAGACATAGCCAAGGTTTAGTAAGGTTTATTGATATGAGTATTTTGTCTTTATATATAATTAGTCAAGTAGAAGATGGAATTAAGATCAAAGATAGAGATATGGTGGTTGGAAAATTATCATGAGCATTTAATAATTTTTTAGAGTGCCTAAGGTTCCCTTTCATAATATGGATCCTAAATCACCATGTTTTGAAAACCTCTTGTCTTCTAGTATATTGCTCATAGGATATTGGGAAAAATAAATATGATCTTGTTTAGGATAGATTATGTCCTAATTGGATGAAAGCATGGTGGATAATTCCCTTGAAAGCTATCATCTCATTAATTGTTCTCTAAACATGTTCCCTCTTATCTCTTCTCCCCTTCTCCTATATTATCCCATTCTCTTTTATTTTGTAATGGTTCTCAAATTTTAGACTTTTTATATTTATAGGAGATAGAGATACTCTTTGAGATACTGTAAACTATGCTCCTCTTGATTAGGCTCAACCATATCAAGCATTTGTAAGAACTACCTCTTGGTGCAATAAGGACTTTCTTTACCTATCTCTTGCCTTGAGTCTATGTCTGGTGAGTTGTGTATGATGGCATTGTGTGAAGGAGACTTTTACTCATCCATTGTCCTCCTTTTTGTCCTTTTTTAGGAAGTTTTAAATGTTATTTGTAGGTCTAAATTAGTGTTATACTTTGAACCTATTCTATGAAATACTTATCCAAGTAGCTTTATCTTGAGTTTGTGTGACCTACTATTATCTTCTACTAATATAGTGTGGGTTAAATCTTATGGTATTTTCACTTTTAAGTTTGGTGCATCACCTGGTTAAATTCATTAGGAGCCCTTACCCTATTTCTAACCCTTTTCCCCATGAAGCATTAGATTAGAATTATTTTATGTGAGCATCAAAGAATAAGATATCCTACTCTAGCGTTTCAACCCCAACATAGGTTACCCACAGCCTAGGGTTGTCTCAATATTGTGACTTAATGGGAGAGAGCCTGAAGAACCTTCTCCAAGGGTACACATTAATGTGATAATTGTTTTTGGCACACTCAGTGCAACTAAGATCTAAAGAAGTGGAAGGATTTTTGGTGTTTTTATTTTACATATTAGCCTTTAGAAGTAGGTATTCAAACATAAATGCAACTATAAACATCTATAAGTTGGTTAAGAAGCTTAACTAAGTACCTAATCATCATAATTTGGTATGTATAATAAGTCATATTTTGAGCAATATGATTATCCTCTACCTCAACATCACACTTATCAAGTAAATTATGTTTATTTATTCCCCCAAGTAGCCCTAAAATAACCTATCAACCCTATCATGGAATTTTTCCTCCTTCTACCCTACATATGACCAAGGTTAGCCTCCTTTACATTCAAATTAGTCCTCTACTTTCCCTCATCAAAACCTGGCTTACCATACTATGTCATTATCAGGGGTTAAGCAAGAATTAGTAGCCAATATTGAGTTGATAAGGGAGGTTGGTAAGGGTTTGAATTTTTTGCCAGTTAGCCCTATCCATGCTCTATAAAAATCAAGGAGTGTTTTTCTATTAGTAAAGAGTAGATGGTTAGTTTTTGAAATTGAACAATGGTCATCTTATAGGAATGAGGACATAGCAATGATAAGAAACATGTTCCAAATTTTAGATAGTATGTTAATATATTATGAAGAGTAAAATGCTCTTTTAGACCATCCTTATGTGTCCTCTCTCCTCCAAGATCCTCAAGCCTAACCTTTAAGAGTCCCTGATTAGCCCCCTAGTCAACCTTGCCAAAGTCCATCCTTGTCAAAACTTAGAGAGGCAATATTAAACTAAGGAAGAATAATAATGAAGTTCAATGAGGGGGTTAAACTTGGATAAGAATTTCCTATTCATGCCATGGAAGAGATAAGGATCTTATTTCAAGAATTCTATAATGTATGGACATCCATTGAAGAAGTTGACTACCCACATGTTGAGAAGTAAGAAATGAAAGGGTGGGTATTATCCATTAAAGAAGTGTTTGAGTAATGCGATAAAGAGTATGTCAATCCTGAGCCAATAAATTTTCCCTCTCCTACCCATATGCCCATTATCACTCAAGAAAATGAATATGTTTCATCTTGGATCCCCTCTTATGGTCCTAACTATTTCATACCCTCTCTTGTGAAACCACCCTCTCCCACACCCATTTAATAAAAATAGAAGGTGATGAAGTCATACACTTTCCCCTCATGGAAATAAATCAAAGAGGGCACAACTAAGGAAAGGGAGGTGTTAGTTGAGGTAGTCCAAGAACTAGTCTTGGTAGAGAGAGGGTTAGTTGTGCAATAAATGAACAAAGTAACCATATCTCAACCCAATTAGCTTGTGTATAATATTTTTGAGGCTCTCACTCCTTAGTTAAATAACCACTTAAAATATAATTCAAAGTACCTAGATATAAGGATACCCTTCTAATTTTCAATCAAGGTGAACTTATTCACCATTCCACCATATCCATTATAAAAGAGGAGCCAATTTTATAAAGGATAAAGGAGGAGCTTGTAGCTATAGGTGAACTTGAAGAAGATAGTTCTAGTGTTTATGATGAAGATATCATGATAAGTATCCCAATTCATAGGGAGGAACATGTTTCATCTTTCAATTTTTAAGAAATTAATGAGAAACAAGAGGACAATCTTCATGAACCTAGTGTGGACGTCATGACCAGTTCAAATAGTTTACAAGATCAATGGTATAATTTGTGCTCATATTTCTTGAGTGAAATAGATCAAATTAATGTTGTAAACTTGCCTAAAGAGGATAATCTACAAGATGAACATGAGGAAAACCATAAATAGACTACTGAAGGTCTATTATACATAAATGATGAAGATGATTATAACCAAGAACCAAAAGTTGGTCCACTTTAAGATGAGGTGTCAATAGATGATAACCCTGATATGTTGGAGCTAGAGGAAAGTAGATTAGATCTTGAGAAAGATAAATATGATGTTTTAGACCTTAGATGGTTAAATCAAAAATCATTTATGTTTTAAAATCAAGATGAAATATTGAGTGAATTTGATGAAGGATACATCTCAGGTTCTCAAATGATTCAATTTGATGAGCATACCAGAGAAGAGCCTAAAGAGTTATGGTAGTGGTTCAATGCCATATCCAAAGAATTTGAAGAGGCTAAGGTACATGTACTTCTAACTAGTAATGAACATGATTATATAAGAATTATCATTCCTAATTTACATAAGGATGAGGTAGAATAACATTGTATTTTTGAACCATCAATTGAACCAAGTGTAGTTGCTCCCAAGAGCCTGAATGAAGTCTTCATGCAAGAATTTTTTAAGAGTGGAGAACAACATCAAGTAAGAGATCACATAATCCAACATGAACCAAGATTGGAAGACTTAGAATAGTATTTTTACATTGGATTAATTTTCATTTCAATCAATCCAATAAGGAGTACATCAGAATGATTGGCCATCAAACTGCCTAGTTCACCAATTTTGGTACCTCCAAAGCTAGGTATTTTTTTCTTAGTTTGTTACAAGTGGATGATACTAGAATTTTTACTTTTAATCCAAGAGGACCATTTTTTTAAAGGTTTTGTATATATTATATTATTTTTTATGTTTCCATCTAAGTGCCTTGTGCACATTTACTTTTTGTTCAGTTGTTTCCTTTTCCAAAGTGCCTTGGGTATTTTGTTTTGTTTTGTTTCTTATGGTCCTTGTCACTTCAAGAGAGGTTTAGCTTAGTCACAGAGGCTAATTAATCCATGACCAATGGAATAGATAAGGTAAATGGTCTAGAATCTCAAATCATTACAGCCATTCTTCCTTATGAGTCTCCAAATATGTTAGCCATTTTTAGCCTACATATCAAACTTGTGCCTAGATGGACAAGTTCAGTAGAGTTCTAAAGATTTGAAGGTAAAATAATAGTTTCATGAATAATTATAGAAGGCCTATAGGATTTCATAAAAATATAAGTATAAAACCTTTATTTTGGCTAAATCTTTACTTGGTAGATTTATTTCATGCTTTTATTTTGCTAAATTCAATTTTTTTGGGACCCTTTTTGGCTAAGTGTTGAAGATTCTTTCAAAAAATTTGTATGAGACAAAGTTTTTGAAGGCATGAATTATCTCAAACATTTTGTTTGAAGCAAAAGATGAGGACAAAGTTCATGAAGACCTATTTCTTTTGGAGAAATCATCTGCATCAAAAAGGGTTGTGTTATTTATTTCAGAAAATTTGTTTTAGGTCTTTTGGGCTAAGTATCAAAAATTGTTTCATACATTTTGTCTGAAATAAAAATCCTAAAGGATAATTATCTTGGAAAGTGTACCAAACAAAAATCCCAAAGTGTCTTTTTTCAGCCAAAGTTGTCCATTCAAAAATCCCAAAGGGTATTTCTTCACCAAAAGGTCCAAATAAAAAGTTCTAAAGAGTCACTTTTTCAATAAAAGTTTCTTATACATTTTTATAAAAGGTCATTTATATAGAAAAGTATCCCAAATGAAAATTTTGAAGGGCCATTTTTTTGATAAATTACTTAGAACAATTTTACTAAAGGGTCATTTCTTTAGAAATTATCCAACAAAAAATCCAAATGACACTTTTAAAAGTTTTGAATGGAACTTTAAAAAAGCCTAAAAGGTAATATCGATGGGCAAAGGGCCATTTTGAAAAGGCCAAAAGGAAATTCTATAGGGAAAATGTCCTTGAAAAAAGTTTTACCAAAAGGTACAAGGGCACAAATTATTTAAATAAAATTGTTTCTAAAATTTGGCTAAGTCATGTCTTTCTTTTAGGCAAAATATTTCATGACAATTTTCCCAAAGAATAATTTCTTTTAGACATTTTATCCATGAAAAAAAAAAGTACACAAATCTTTCCAGAAAATTGTATGAGATCATTTCCCTAAGGACATATTTCTTTTGAATAAATTATCTAAGAGAATATTTTCAAAGACCAAGACATGAATTATTTTTGGGAAGCTATTCCACAATAATTTACTTCAAGACCATTTTATTTTGAACAAATTGTGTGAGACAAAGCCTGAAAATGAATTATTTCAGATAAATTTTTTCATCAAAGTTGATCTTATAGGGTGGTGATAGGTGCACAAATGTTAAAGTAAAGCTCAATATTTATCCATTATAGTCTAAATATTTATGGTCACATAGACATCATTGACATTTCCATGAACATTAATTGATGGGCATACGAATGTCAAATTCAGGTCTCACCAAATAACTATTAAAGTTCAAATATCCCAATGATGGTCATGCAGATGTCAAATACATTCACACAAATGTTAAATAAAGTTACATGAAAATAAAAATTTGAGCTCATAAAGTAGTCATTGGAATTACAAAACCATCAAAGGATTTCTAACTGAATGTAGGCTTGACAAGTATCTAGATCTTAGGAACTCAGATTAAATCTAATGATGAGTAGTAACTAGTAAGTCAATTGGTCTAGGTAAAGATAATAGAGTGAATTTGAGCATACAAAGTTAGATAAATATAATGCAAGTAAAGTCAAATATTCAATGAGACAAGGGGATACCACATGGCATAAATTTTAAATTTGGTAGAATGGTAGAGGATATTGAGGATTAATGTGCATTTGACACATGGCATAAGCTTGGAAAAGGTTAAAAAGTCAAGGGTAAAGATTGATGGCTTAAACTTGATCATAAAAATAATGATCAATGAAGAGAGAAAAGGTCAATAATTTATTGTATCCCAAGTTATTTTTCTAATATCTGATGAACAAAGGACCAAATCGAGACATTTTTGACTAAGGTCGATGGAAAAGTTTGACTCAACAAAGCAAATGAATGGGTTTGAGCTAGTAGAAAATACATGGAACCGAGCTCAAGCTTGACCTAGATTAAACCATGATAAATAATAAGGATTAAGAATTTAAAATAGATATAAATAAAGGTAAAATATGTCTTTTAGATATAATATAGGCCAAAATGGTGAAAACTTATTATATAAAAGACTAGGCATCAAGCAGAGTACCATCTATATAGACTATAGGAAAACCAATAATTTTATATTTGTTTTTGCATATATTTGATTCAAGTTTAGGATTAATAAAAAGGGACATATATGTCTAATAAATGAAGTAATGTCTCAATCCATGCTCTTAATAGATAGCCAACCAAAGCAGACATAGCCAAGGCTTAGTCAGGTTTATTGATATGCGTATTTTATCCTTATACATAAGTAGTCAAGTAGAAGATGGTGTGAAGATAAATGATAGAGATATAGCGGTTGGAGAAGAAACCTAATAATTTAATATATTTTAAAAGTGCCTAAGGGTCCCTTTCATAAGTAGGATCATGACTCACCATCTTTAGCAAAACTCTTGTCTTCTAATATATTACTCAGAGGACATTAGGAAAAAAAACATGGTCTTGTTAATGATAGATTGCATTCTAATTATACCAAATCATGGTCGACCATTCCATTGAAAGTTTGCATCTCATTAATTATTCTCAAAACATGTTCCCTCTTCTCTCTTCTCCCCTTCTCCTATATTATCCCATTTTCTTCTCTTTTGTAAAGGTTCTCATATTTTAGACTTTTTATCTTTTTGGGAGATAAGGATACTCTTTGAGATACTATAAAGTATTATCCTCTTGATTAGGATTGACCCTATCAAGAATTTTTAATAAATACTTATGGATGTAATAAAGACTTTCTTTACCTATCTCTTTCCTTGAGTTTGTGCTTAGTGAGTTGCATATGATGGCTTTGTGTGAAGGAGGATCTTCCTCATGAAATTTACTCCTTTCTAACCTTGTTTAGGTATTTTTTAGTGATACTTGTAGGTATAGATTAGTGTTACAATTTGAACCTCTTCTATTAAATACTTATGTAATTAGCTTGATCTTTAGGTTATGTGAACTAGTATTTTCTTCTATTAATCTAGTGTGGGTTCAAGTTTATGGAAGTTTCCTTTTTAAGTTTGGTGCATCACCCAGTTGAAATTATTAGGATCCCTTATCCCATTTATAACCCTTTTCTCCATGAATTATTAGCTTATAATTAGTTTAGGTGAGCATCAAAAAGGAATCCAACCCACTCTAGAGGTTCATCCCTAACATAAGTTACCCACAACCTAGGGTTGTCCCAATATTATGACTTAATGGGAGATAACCTAAAGAACCCTCTCCAAGGGTACACATTAACATAATAAAATGTCTTTTCAATCCCATTTTATCATATTAAGGTAAATGTTATTCTTGACCTTATCACCTTATGATCATTATAGCATAGTCAAGTTGGTCAAAGGGGTTTTAAATGGTCTAAGGGGTCTTTTTGAAACATGTCAAGTGGTTTCAAAGTCAATTAATCCCACTCTACTCCATAAAATTCTTAGAAAAGTGGTAAATTAACTTTATAACACTATATTCCATTTTCAAGGTGATTTATTACTCATTCTATAATGTCTAAATGAGGATTTAAGAAGAAAATGATAGATATAAGAAAGAAAAGGGAGATGGACAATCATTATAGGTTCATACAAACATTTTAAAGCTTATAAGGAATTTGACATTTCATATCAATCAGTGTTTAGGTAAATTAGGTAGTTTCTATGATAGAAAGAAAGGGTTTTTAGCTAGTCTATATAGGTGTGTTAGAGCAAGATCCTATTCATGCATATGTATAGCTTCCTTTTTGTCTCCAAATACTAGATCTATGATATGGAAGGAATTTCAAGTCAAAATAGGTCAAAACCTAACCTCCTTCCTCTATTGAGCTCTTTGTAGCCTTATAGAGCTAATCATGTTTGTGAATGGTATAGATAGGAGAGAGAAGATGAGGGTGAAAGATTTTGGTCAGAGGAGGGGACCTTAGTTAGCTTCCATATTGTGGAATTTTTTAATCATATTTCCTTCTCCTTTATGAACCATCACTAAGAAGGTGAAGGTCTCATAGTGTCTTCTCCATCTAGACAAGGTACCTATTTACTCTATTTTCTCCTTATCTGAGAAAAATGATAGAGACATATAAATCTTGGGGGATTATTAGGGGTATTAACAACCTTTAAAAACCATTATCTAGACCCAGTTCACATGTGTGAACCATCAAGAGATAAAAAACCTTCTTCAGAGAAATCTATAGGTTGGCAATAATAGGGTTCTTGAGACTTCTAGGTCTCAAATAGTTATAGATTCATGGTGAAGTATCAAAACTCTTAAAAACCCCCTTGAGGCTTAAAAACATGGATATTCAATGATTGAATGGATTCAAAACCCATAAAATGGTCATTTATCATAGTTCCATATCTAATCAAATGGTCTAAGTCAAATCAACAAGTCTACAAATCTATCTGAGGGTTTACAACACAAAGCTTCCAAGGTTTTACAGACTATAGTTAAATATTTCATGAGGTTATAGACAAGATTCAAAAGAATCTAATATTATGGACATAATAGACCTAGTTTTGAAAGGAATTTATATACTTTGGAGTTGTCATGATGCTTATATTTAATCAGTGAATCTTCAACCCTCCTTGAAGACTTACAAATGTATTTTCAAGGATTCAATAGGATTATAAAGTCTATGGGGGATATGAAGAGAGATATGAAGGTTCAATAGACAAAATGGATCTTCAAAATTTCCTAAGAAATGGATCTCTTAAAAGGAGGGCATGAACAAGTCTAACACACACACTCACTCTCTCTCTTTCTCTCTCTGACCCCTCATATGAACTCATAAAAGTTAAATCACAAATAAAAGTGAATTTACATCTTGAGAAGGTTAAGTAAATGTCTCAAAAGGGTGTGTATGGTTAATAAATGTGTATAATAGTTCTATAATTTATTAAGGTAGTTAGTAACATTTAATGTAGCCTTTACGAGATTAAGGTTCAATGTTTATATTGTATTATCTTTGTTTTAACCGTCCCTTATTAAAATACCCTCTTAACAACATATAAAAAATGTTAGGAAAGTCAGATAACCTTTCAAGGAGGGGATAACAAAGAGTAAACTTTTAGAGGGAGCCTCAACCCAAGAGATCATAAGTCCATGAACATTTATCTTGTAGGGTACCCAACTTAAATGTTAAACTTAAGGAGTCTTAATAGACTTATGTCAAGCATGTATCATTTTTGGAGGTGTCTGCAATACAATGAATGACCAAGTTGGTTAGGATATTATCCATACCTCAAACACATATCAATGTAAGTATCAATTTAAAGGGAGGACTATAAGGTCATTTATAGACCTAATGATAAGAGATAGAAAGTCCAACTAGGCCTAGTAGGCATAGGCAGATAGCCATTGGCCTATGGGTATATATGTGAAGGGATCAATATTTTCATGTGAAAACATAAACATGGGGGATATATATGGAGATTATTTACACTTATCAAATGGTTATCAACCTCATGAAACTATTAGAGGCCCCAATTAATGAATAACCTCATCTCTCACCTTTCATACATGATCAAGTGTGTCAACTGTTACCACATGCAATCATGAAAAATAGAGGTGACTAAGTGTGAGATAGGATAGATAAAGAATAAGATTCCAACCTAAGAAAAATGACCATAAAATTATGCTTCCACCACTCAATATATTGTAGACACCTAAATCTATCCACCAATGACCTCCAACCAGGATTTGGACCAATTTCCAACTAAAGTACATAATTTGGCCTAAAAATACTAAAATGCATTAAATGAGCTAAAATTTATATATTCAAGTGCCAATTTTGGCTAGAGTATCACTAAATGGGACAATGCAATTTATGGTCCAGCTAACTTTATTTAAATCATTTTGAATCAAAATGCCAATTTTGTACTTGGGTGCTCTAGATTGCTCTTTTCTATCAAATATCTTACACAAGACACACACCTTTATTATTTTGTATTTGTAACATCCTAAATGGGATAATGAATCTAATTTATCTAAAATTTACTTCCAATTCTACTCCAATCAAGTTTTGGACCAATAACAAGATATTTTGACTAATTTGATTAATTTGTGCACCAAGAGCCAAAATTTGTACTAAAGTTAACTAATCATGTTTTAGGCTAATTAAACCAAATTATGGCCTTAATTTAATTTTCCATGGAATTTTTTGAATAAATATTTATTGAAATTTTATTTCTATTAACTGCATCATCAGGTGATATCATCATATGGGGTATCATCCATAAGCTATAAATGCATAAAATATCAATATTATGGTTATCCCATGCCTCATTAAGACCCATAATACCTATCCAATACCCATATATCCCAAATATTAATGGATATATTTATATATTGAATTTCATATTTGCCTTTATTTATGGCTACACATCTCAATCTTTAGATGGATGGTCATGGTTGATCCTCAAACCATTCTAAAAATCTATAAATATGAGGCCTTACCTATTGAATTTTAATATCTTTTATGACAAAATTATAATTCCCAAATTTATTTAAAAATAATTTCATATTATTTTTTTAATTCCAAATTTTTGAGCCAATCTAAGCCAAGCCAAAGCCAAAGGTGCTAAGAGGAGATGAAGGTAACCACACTCCATTGAAGAAGATATCTTGAAGCACAAGCCAAGCAAGGAAAAGAAGGATCCTTTTGAAGAAATAAATTATTTTTTAATAAACTTTTGTTTTATGTTCATATTTATTATTTGTTTTCATTTTTAGATGTGTTCTCAAATGGCTTTCCCTCACTAAGCTCTCCCTAGTAACTAGGCCTAGAGATGTATGCTAGCTAGTGTATTGGTTTTTCAATTTGATTTAATTTTTATCACTAACAAGATACTAAAACCTATTTTTAGTCAAATTATTATTTCACATAATTTCAAAACATTTGTGACTCTCATCATGAGAGTGAAACCCACAAATGTTTTTGTATTTCATAGTTTTAATTCTTTTTTTGTTGTTTTTGCTTTGAGTAAAAACGACCAATAAATAATTAATAACTATTTATTTACATAATATTTTTATATAATTTTTTTTATTAATATATATAAATATGTAATCTATATTATTTAAAAATTTCAAAAAAAATTCTTTATATTTTAGAAGTTATAGCCATTTTAGTGACATCACTTTCTATTTTTTATTTTTCTAGTAAAAACTGTTATAACAGAGTTGATAACTTTTTTTAATTGACTTTTTGGACTTAATTTTTTTTTATAGATATAAAACCTTGAGTTATTGACAACATATAAATTTTTGGTATCAAACCAATCTATATTTTAAAATTTATTTTAAAAATACTAATTGTAGGTTTTTATATTTTATATGCAGGATTTTATGCGTTATGCGTTATATTTTATTGTTAGCCTTCTAATTTATTGTTTGTAGGTTTTCATATATTTAATATTTTTTAAATATTTATTCTAACATTTTATAACCTAAAATATTTATTTTTGGGGTGATTCCTCAAGGGTAGATAGGTAATCAATGAACATGGAATTCGTTAAAGCATACTATTAAGACATCTTTGACATGATTTAAAATTGAAGTATGAATATTTTTTTTGTTGATTAATTAAAAATTTAGGTTATTAATTTAATGTTTTGATAATTTATGTTTTAAAATTTACAACTTAAGACCAATGGTTTAAAATAACACCACCACACCTTTTGATTTGGGGCTTAAAAATGAACTCATCTTTCAAAGCTTTTGTGTTCACTGCTTGTTTCAATTAGCACTTTGTTTTCAAAAAATATAAGGATGTTGCATTTATTATATTCCATTTTATCCTTTATGGAACCCTTGGAATAAAAATCACTTTCTTTATTTATAAATTTCCTAGTCTAAGACATAGAAAGAATATCATCTAAAGCACACCCCAAAAACTCATAAAAGTATTAGGTGACCTTGACAATGACCCTAAAGTTTTTTTTATTTTATGATTTCTTTATTTCATGTAAACTTGGATTGTGAGAGGTATGTCATTACCTCCCATGGGTTATTTAGGGAATATTTAACCTAGGGTTTCATGTCCAAGCACTGACTTCATTTGGCTCCATATTGGAGTTACACATGAGATGTAGTGACACTTTAGACATCGCACTACACTAAGAAAACAACAAGATGTAGTGGTTTTAAAAAAGACTAGACATTTTTACAACAAGCCAAGTGATATGAACCCAAAATCCATGATTTTATTTTACATTCTTTGATGTGAAAGTCATTATACAATTGATTCCCCTAGAACATTTGGAAACTTGTAAATCTTAAATAAATCCCCACTTGTTGTAGAAGTATTGTTGGTGCAAGGTGCACCTCAAGGTCCATGTCATAGTACTATAATTTGAGATAAGGGGAGTGTGTAAAAACCCTACTATATAATACACATTTAATTTTGGATGAACACTTAAAATCCTCTCAAATAACATATATTGATGGATTCCAATAATACCAAGCAACCTTATCAGTTTATGATCTAAAAGTGATTAATTAGTTGGTTTTGTCCTAGAATAAAATATTTTTAGAGTCAAAACTTGGTTTGAATCAATGATACAGACCAAAACACATGGTTCTCATTTTCCTTTAAAAAAAAAGGTGTTATGATACCCATGTGAAATCATCAATTTTCCTTGTTCAAAGTTCATCAAAATTTGGAGTCATATCATCCACTTTGGCATAGTTATGCTGCCTAATTGAGTCTAGACCTTTGATAAAGTTTTTTAAGTCCTTCATTTATAATCTAAATTCTAAATTTCATCTTTATAAGTTTATAGGGTTGATGTGTTAAGTGGGTTCACCATTTACACTAAGCTTGAGGAAACTTAGGTTCAATTTCCAATTTGGGTTGAAGAACATTTAATAATCATGATCATTATCACCACTTGATAGACTTATGTCATTTTATGCTAAACACTTTCACTTTGAGTCTATGCACCACAACATTTTGAGTTAATAAAGGTAGTGTTATGCTGCCAAATTTGTGAAAAAATATCTTTACCTTAGAGAGTTTTTGAAATAAGCATTTTGTCACATGTTTTGGGTAGTCTAGCATTGTTACACTACCCAAAACATTTTAGATATTGTTTCATAGGCCCTTTTGCATAGAGTTCAAATTTGTTCCTACATTTTCAATCCAATTTGATTATACTTTCATGAACCTTTGTCTAGCATATTTACATCATTCACTTTTGTCTATCTTATTTTTCAAAAGAACCAAGTTTTATACCATTATTTGTGAGAAAATAAACTATCTCTAAAGTGCCTTTTGTCTCATATTTTATACGTATTTGATCGATTCCATGTCCAAGAATCAAATGCCTAGTGTTTGTTAGAAGCGTTTCAAATTCATGAGATCAAAAAGTCTATCTATTTCAAAGTCTATATTTTAACATCTTTTGGATAAGAGTCCTAATGCATGCCTTGTTTAAGTCTAGCTTTTGATGCCACATTTTAGCCAAAAGATCTAGTAACTTTTAATTTTCTAGATCAGACTGATTTGAAACACTTCGACCTTAACATTTAGCATTTTGATTTTCAGTGTATTTACTTAATATTTTTGTGTAAAACATGTAATGTTAGACACTTAACATTAGCTTGTGTTATCACAAATATTTGCATAAACCTTTTGATCTTTTTGATGAATCTAGACCAAGTTAGAAGCTCATCTTTTTTTAGACCATGTCTTTTTAGAGTTTGGAGACATCCCTTTGTCGCAAAGCATTGACTATGGATCTCAACATGTATTCCTACACTCATAGTAGACTCATGTAAAATCCAAGGATTAGTAATGTAGTTGTGTATGAAGAAATGGTGTAATACCCCTACATTGATAATATTGTTTATGAAATGGATCCTTATTCCTCTTATAATACTCAATTAGGGTCACAAATCCAAGATTTATTGGCTAACTATTTGGTTAGTACACCACCTTATTTAGAATAAGACCAAGAATAAACCACATAATAGCTAGCTATAATACCTGCAACTAAAAAACTAGTTCTTCAATAGTTATGCTCTATTAATATGCATTCCATATATGATCCATTCTTTATAGCATAATTTATTAGAGAACAAAGATAGGATTTTGGTTAGAGCCATAGAGGTAGGGTCCAAGTTTCCAACAAAATTCTCTCATGAGATTTTACCAAGCCTAGTAAGAATGCCCCACAACATAATTTATGATCAACATGCTTCTTGTAGAAATCCTTTGGCCCTAGTGCAAAAAACATATCAAGACCCTAATATTATTAATAGAGGTGAAAACATCTTGGAAGACAACTTTAACTAAATGTATATGGCATATCAAACCTACCTAAATCTAGTAGGTAATTTCAATTAGATGACCATGGTGAGCAAACCTCTTATTGACTTAGTTCCTTCAATAGGAGTTTTGATAGAGTTAACTAGTTAAGATAATTAGAATTTAGGCCGATTCTTACAAAACACTTTGGTAGAAAACTTGCTACATATGCCCATTATTGAAGAAGTGTCTTCTACTTCTACATAGAATAATGAGTAAAATATAGTGGATAATGTGCAACGTCCAATCCAAATCAAAGTGGTACTAATGCACAAACAACTAGTGAAGAAAATGTAATTATAGTTAATACCATGAGTGGACCATCATAATATGAAGTAGGAGTTTCTACATCTTAACCTCAACCATCTACTTCATCAACCATGTAACCAATAAGATTAGGTAGTCAAATAACACCCAATGTCACACCTCAAAAATAGAATGTGATGAATCCTACTCCTCCTCAATAAGGGAAGATTAGTATTCCATAACAATAGGCATAATATAATGTACCAAAATAATAGAGGTTGAATATATTTCCACCTTAACAAGGTGAAAATAATGTTCCACCTCATCAAGTAGTGGTAAATACACCTCCTTAGTCATAGACCAGTGTACCAATCTAAAACCAAATAATGACTAGACAATAATGTGTAAATATTGATCAGTGATAGATGCCAAATATTCAACATGCTTTCACTTCCCAATAAGGATTCATTAAAAAAGGAGGCTCCCATTTTTTTCAAGTACCTACTAGATAACAGTCAGTTCAAAATGTTCCACAAGTTTAGAGATAGGGTCTTGGTCCACAAGTTCCCACTCAACAACAAGGTTTGATTAGTCAAAAACATGTCCCTTTTTGACCATAAAAGGCAAATTATAGTTATATCCATCCATCCCAACCACAAAATCTTATAAATCAAACTTTCATAGCCAACCCAAACCAGAATATTGCACAACCAAATGTGAAATTTCAAGTACATCATAATCCATGTATGCATATTACTGGTCCATTTCCAAATCAAACCAATATACCCAAACATATATCTCTATCATACTCTAGTCAAAGTGTCCCACTTGTGATCTCCCAACCATCTACCCAAACCAATATTCTCCCTCAAACCAATGTTCCTTCTAGTTTCCTATCTCAAGAATTGCAATAGATGAAGGATGCAATTTTTTCCATTCAAGATGGGAAAAAACTAAAAAGTTTAAGTTGGATGACATGTGTTCTTATCCATTCAACATGGATTACTTGTAGATACCATTTTCTCTAGGATATGAACCACCAAAATTTGATAGATACAAAGGGAAAGGTGACCCTAAGGCCTATTTATCCAAGTTCTTTATCGCATGTCAACCAATGGCATAAAGAAATATAAACCTTTTATTTTTTTTATAAATAGCTTGGCTAGATAAGCCTTAGAGTGGTTTCTAAAGTTGCCTAAGAATTTAGAAATAGATTTTGATGATCTTTTTGATAAGTTTGTGCAGTAATTTTCCTATAATCTCAAACATGAGATTTCATTGGTTGACTTAACACAAGCAAAACAAAATGCTAGTGAGAGTTTTTCAAGTTATCTAATGTGATGGAGAGCCCTTGCAAGTTGATTCACCCATAGTTTACTAGATAAATAATTAGCCACTATGTTTACTAAAAATTTTCATAATGAGATAGCTTATCATGTAGAACTATAATATGCACATACTTTCAAGGACATCATCAATAAAGGTGTGTTTATTGAGTGAGCCCTTATTAATAAATGGATCATCGATATTATGTCAACTAATCAAAATAAAGGTACCAATTATGGAAGTGGCCAAAAACACCATCCAATCTAAGCACAAGCATCACAACCACCATATGTCAATAACTAAGATAGACCAAAGTAATTCAACCATAATAGGAATGTTGTAGGTAATGGAATAACCAAGTCACATCATTTCCAAATAGTGAAAATATAGTTTGCACTACCTTTTCATCTTACTCCTAATCAACAACCTCTCCAACCAATGATGTAAGCATAACAACCAAGACCCCCACAATAAATGCAACAACTTTTACCATTGAAAACCCCTCCTCTAAGGAGAATTATGCCTATGCATCATGTCTTTAGTGACCTAGGAGAACCTATTAAGTCTATATTTTACAAACTTAGCACTATTAATCTGATTAGTTGCAATATACCAAAGGATTTTCCATAAGGCATTCCTTATCCAGATTGGTACCATGAAAATGAATTCTATGAATATCATCAAGTCAATAGACATGGTCTATGAAGATGTGTACAAATCAATAATTTGATTGAGATATGTTGGATAATGAGGAGATAACATTAGATAATGTTTCTTCTACCTCTAATCAAACTCTTGGAATTTATCAAAATCCCTTTCCCCAACATAACACATAGTAGCAACATAACAATCGACAATAACAAGACTAGTCGGTGCAACAATAAAATCAATAATATTAAAATAAAAGGACAAACCAATATAATAAATATAATTAATAATAGAACCCAAAACATCATAATAATAAATAAAACCAAGGTCAAAATGGTAACAACCAATAAACCAACCATGTAGTTGTACATGACTACAACAAGTCTATAGGTCATATTGTAGAGGGTAACATTAATACCATCTTCATTAATCCTATACCAATCACTAATTAATCTAGACTATTATTAAATAATACCACTCAACCAAATTACATGAATAATCCTTATTTGACCTTGGATTGCACATAGGCAAACCAAAAAATTGTGACTCCCACTTTTGGACCATATATCGATAACTCACCCTTATCATGTGACCACACACAAGTGCACTGACAACTGAGAATTGTCCTATTTGGTCCCATACCATTCCTATAATTTGTTATAAATTATGGTCCAGCATCTAATCCTAATTATGCAATCAAAACTCAAATGTCAAAGATTACTATCCTAGGTCCATAACCATCTACCACTTTACCTATTATCTAACCAACCGTTCAGCCTCAAAATAAACCATTCACCATTGATCAAGACAAGAAGTTTGATATTATGGAATAATTTTAGAAGACACTAGTAAAAATTTCTATTTTAGATTTTTTGTATACATCAACAATCCACAAGAACATTTTGAATGAGTTTTTAACCCAATCCACTATTGCCAATGACATATCCCCTGATAAATTCAAGCTTTGGTTGGACATTTCATTGTAGCCCAACAAGTCACATTCAACCAAAGTGATATGTCTTTCCTTGGCCCACTCCATAATAATATATTATACATATAAGTTTATATAGAGTTGCATAAAGTGAAATGTGTCCTTATGGACAATGGATCATGCCTCAACATAGTTTCTCTAAAGCTCATCAAGCTTCTTGGGTACACAATTGTATATCTACAACTAGAAATGATAACTATCAAAGCCTATGATAATCAAGAAAGAGAATCACAAGGCACCATTAGCTTACCAGTTATCATTAGGCCTTTGACCCATGATACACTTTTCCATGTGCTTGATCTTGATTTGTCATATAATATGCTTCTAGGTAGGCCTTGGTTACATGAGATTCATCCAGTGCTATCAACACTGCACCAATGTATCAAGTTCTCCCTCTCAAGGATGGAAGTGAATATTCTAGGAGATTTACACCCATATGAAGGCTACAAATATCTTGAGGCCAAGTTTCAAATTTACAATTACCAATACAAAATGAATCTAAGTTCTAAGTAGGATAAAGGAAATGTTATACTTATTAATCCTCCAAATGATAATTGCATCGATCCTAATACTTTAGATTCCCTTTCCCACATGCCACCTACTAAATCTTCCAATCATTTCACCATTTTAGATAATTTCCTAGGGGAGTGTGTGACCCATGATACATTCCATATTTCCAATATTCCTAAAAATGCAAATACCTTTGGGAAACCTAAAAATACCCCACACATACATTGGTAATGAAAAGGTAAATATAAAATTCATAATCTAGGACTAGCCATGTTCATACCAGCATCTAGCCAAGAACAAGACCCTCTTAAAAGAGATGAATCATGGTTATATAATGACAAATTAGTTAATTCTTACAAGAGCACCAAGTATCCTATTCCTAATAGGATCATGGAACATCAAGATTATGAAGGAAGAGGCCTCAGATTGAATCAACAAGGAACCATTGAGCCAATTTCCATGACTAAGTATAAAAGACCATATGGACTTGGATTTAAACTACCTAGGGACCCCACATATCGTATTCAAGTTCCATCACTAGTGGCTAGTGATGATGATGCTGATAGTGAAATAGAGTCTAATCATAACCTTACCTTTGATGACCTAGCTGAAACTAACCTATTCAATAAAAATTCCATTTATACCCTTACCCCAATCATTCATCATAACCTATTATCATTATACTATCCCCAACTAATATAATGGGACAAACAAGAATCCAATTTGTTGATTGATGAGTTTAAAAATGATGAGGCATTCTGTGACTTTTTAGGCCTTAAAGACAATGTTATGTTGGGATATCATAAATCAAGATTCTCAATTACATTAGATCTTGAAGCCTATTTTGGAGAGCAGGTGAACACCCTTAGCCAAAAATAAATAAATAAAACATTGAGGTCCCCAAGTGAAAACCTCTTTGAGTCACTTTATAACTAGGGAAAAAGTAAAGATAAAGGTCAGTCTAATGGTGAAAACTTGTTTTAGGAACCATTATATGGGGGTGTTCATTCTTATTTGAATTTAGACCAAGAGACCACAAATTATTAACATGCCTATGGATTTTACTTTAATTTTGTGCAATAAGTATTTGATCAAATTCTTAAAAAAAAATTGACTATTTTTATAACATGGCCAAATCTCCAATTGGAAGACTCAGATTCATCATGCCTAGGAGATGTTGAAGAGTAAGTCCTAATAGAGGACCCTAATATAGTCTAATAGTTCAAGTCTTTGCCTACTATCATAGAATATGGTTTGACCCTTCTAGTCAAAGATATAATAGAGGTAAACATTAGTACTTCATTAGACCCAAAATCTATAAAATTAGGCATGTCCCTCACTGAGGAAGAATGTGAAATATTTACAACTCTGTTGAGAGAATTTGTAGATATCTTTGTATGGGCGTATTCTAACATGTCAATTTTGGACCCCACCTTGGTTTTACACCACCTTGTGGTCAATCTTGATGTCAAAATAGTGAAATAAAAGCTACATAATATGTATCCTCACATTTTTGTCTTGGTAAATAAAGAGTTGTAAAAACTCTTAGAGTCAAGATGTATCTGGTCCATTAACTACTTAGAATGGATATCTAGTGTTTTACCTATTAGCAAAAAGCCTAAAGGAATTAAAATCTATACCTATTTTTGAGACATAAACAAGGATTTTCCTAAGGATGACTTTCCATTTCCTAATATTTACATGATCATCGACTCCATGGTAGGTTAGGAAATGCTTTCACTCATGGATGGATTTTTAGGATACAAGATAATCATAATAGCACCAAAACACCAACATAAAACAATGTTCACCACTCTATGGGGAACATTTTATTACTAGGCAATAACATTTGGTCTTAAAAATTCTAGAGATACATATCAAAGGGCCATAAATGTCATATTTTATAATATGATGCATGATATTGTTAAAGACTATGTCAATGATATATTAGGAAAATCCAAAACTAAGGCTGACTATCCAACAGTGCTACATAGGATATTTGAAAGATTACAGGAGTACAAAGTTAGACTTAATCCATAGAAATGAGTGTTTGGAGTAACCTCAAGAACTTTACTTGGCTTCATTGTGTCTCATAGGGGCATTGAAGTCGATTTGGATAAAGTCCATGATATAATCGAGATGCTGCCACCATGTAATTTGAAGTAACTCTATAATTTGTAAGGCAAGATCTGGTCAATCTGATGCTTCATATCTTAGTTAGTAAACAAGTGTCATCCATTTACACATCTTCTAAAGAAGGGAGTTATATTTCACTAGGAATACCACTACCAAACAACTTTTTAATATCTCAAAGACTATCTAGTTAATCCACCTATTTTATTACCTCCTATAATAGGAAGGTCATTCTTATTGTATCTATCAGCTATCAACAATGCCTTGGGGGTAATTTTGGCTCAACATGATAACAATGGAAAAGAGCATGTAGTATAATACTTAATCCATACCTTGGTCACATATGAACATAACTATGCACTCATTTAAAAATCTTGTCTAGCCATGATCTTCATAGCTCAAAAACCATGCCATTACATGTTGAATAATAAGACCATGACCATTTCAAAAGTACATGCACTCAAGTATCTACTATCTAAAATATATTTACAAGGTAGAATGTCTAAATGGATCATTATTCTTAGTGAGTTTGACATATAGTATGCTAATCAAAAGGCAATTAAAGGATAGGTCCTTCTAGATCAACTTGATAAAGCACCCCTTGCAAACACAAAGCCACTCACATTTCATTTTCTTGATGAATTCATAATGATATTCATTGACACACCTCTTGAGGAGCATAATTGGAAGCTTTATTTTGATGATTCATTTACTACACATGGATCAAGGGCAAGCCTCCTATTCATTACACCATAGGGGGATCTAATCCCTAAATCATTTAGAATTAGTTTTCCTTGTATAAATAACATGGCTAAGTATGAAAAACTTATTTTAGGAATTTGAGAAGTAGTACACTAGAGCATATCTCATCTCTAAGTTTATGGTGATTCTTAGTTAATCATTAATCAGGTCACAATCCATTTCCAAACCAAAGATGACAAGTTGGTTCTATATAAGGCTATGGTCGATACCCTAAAATAATAAATTGTAAATATCCAATTTAAGAATACACTAAGGGCTAGTAAAAAAATTATAGATTTCATGGCTAATATCAGCTCTCTAATTTAACAAATAGATAAAGCTAGATAATATCAGTTCCTTATTGAGAATTTGTTCGTATCAACTCATGAACCTTCAACTGTTGCAATGATTTGTGATATTATGGGTCCTAATTATATCTAGTACTAAAACCTTTAAAACTAACTTCATGACCAAGTTCTACCACCTAACCTATCTTAAAAAAAAACCAAATCCTTTATTCATCATTGCACTCATTATACTCTACTTAGATCCACCCTTTACCACCATAGTTTTGATGGAACTCTACTTCATTTTTTAACATCAATAGAATCTACACTAGTGTTAAGAGAAGTCTACAAAGGAGTATGTGGAGCTCATTATAGTGGGGTATTCCTATCCCAAAATCTCTTGCCTACTAGTTATTATTAACCCATGCTAGATGTAGATGCAGTTATATATGTAAAAAAGTGTGACAAATGTTAATGACATGCTAATATGATTCATGCCCCAACACAAACTCTAAAACTAATGTTGACACCATGGCCATTTCTTACATGAGGACTCGACCACATTGGTAAAATCAACCCCACTTCATCTGATGGCCATAAACATATCGTTACTACCACCAAATATTTCACTAAGTGGGTTGAAGCTATACCCCTCATGTGATTGAAAAAAAAATCCAATTTCATCTTCAACTATCTCATTTGCCATTATGTTATCCCCTATAACATTATATCTAATAACGGAGGATCATTTAAGAAAAATGATGTTGACAAGATATATACTGAATACAACATCATACATCAGTTTTCTATGACATATTACCCTCAAGATAATGGCTAGGCTAAATCATCAAACAAAACCATTGTAAATATTCTTACAAATATTGTCAATGATGTTGATCATGATTAGAACCTATAGATATTATTTTCCCTTTAGATATACTGTACCAATAATTGTACCCCCACATGAGCCTCTCCATATTCACCTATTTATGGTATTGAATACATCCTTCCCATTAAGGTCAAATTACCTTCACTGCATATATCTTTCAAGCATGTCCTATATGATCATGACTATCGAGTAGCTAATCTATAGGATCTAGACCTATTTGATGATAAATACATTATTATGATAAAAAATCTTCAAGCACATCAAAATCAACTAAAAGGCCACTATAATCAGTGTGTCAAGTATAAACTATTTAAAATTGGTGATCTTGTTCTTAAAGAAAACCAAAAGAATACCATGGCTAAGAAGAAGCATAAGGTAAATTCAAACCAAACTGGATAAGACCTTTCATCATTACTATAGATTATAGAGCAGAAGCATATAGGCTTCCCACACCAAGTGGAGATGGACTTCCTGAGCTGATGAATATTATTCACCTCAAGTGGTACTATGCTTGAGTGCTAAGGTGTATTATCTATAAGGACCATTTTAGTGGTGTCAATTTATCATTATTCTTCTTTGTATAAATATCATTCTTATTCATCATCTTAGTTGTATTTGATTTACATTTTTTATCTATTGACCAAAAGTGTTCTAAAGCCTAGCCTATTTGACCTTGTTTTTTTACAGTCATTACACATTTTCAACAACAAGGAATCTAATCAATTTCATCAATTATTTTACGTACTTTAGACATAGACCATATTTTAGATCAGTATGATAGAAGTTTTGGTAGTTACATCCTTTATTTGTTATTCCTTTCTTATCACTAGTCTTACTACTAATTATAATCAACTTTGGGAAAATTAATACCATTTATCCATTGCATTGTGTCTTAGATATAACTACCTATGGTAAAACTAGGGGAAACATTTGTTTATTGAGCCTTGACATACCAGCTTGCCACTTCATATGCCATACTCTACCTTTTTACCAACTATGTCTATTTTTTTTGAAATAACTGCTACAATAGTTAAATTCCTCTACTGTATGGTGAAACTTCAGTGACTTGAGGTCCTACTATAGGAATATATAGGTAGTTATTGATACTTTTTGAGGTCAACTCTATCACCCTTTTCACCATGCTCTTTCCATTTTGTGAGCACCCTAAGTTTCCATGATCTTATTATTTTACAAGCACCCTAAGTTTCTACACTCTTGCCATTTTCTGAGCAACCTAAGTTTAAATGATCTTGTTGTTTCATGATCTTCAACTATTTAGTGTCTCATCATTCTTGATTGAGCTGAGATACTTCAAAAATTCTAATTTTTTTTGTAAAATTGTTAAAAAAATAAAAACACTGACCAATTCTTTGCCTTAAGGATTCTGAGAACCCTTACTAAGTTACAAGCAAATCACTTATTTCTTAGTTTCCCCATCCTTTTTAGTCTTTAGATCTCATGAACTTACCATTTTTCAAGACCATTCATATTCTTCTATCACATTCATTGTGTTTGTTTTCATCAGATATCACATTCTTCCCATTCCCTGGGAGAACTATAGTTGGCTTGAAGTCTTTTATTAGATATTACATCCATGAAACTATATAGGTAGTGTCCACTTGCCTACTGCATATGGAGACAACTCAACCACCCCTTTCCTTTTCTTTAATTCCCCCATTTTGTTTGTTTGTTAATTTTTCACCTATTTTCTAGGGGCAATATCCGTATGGTTTCTATTGTATTATTTATTTGTTTGTATCTACTTATTTTTTTTGTTTGTTTGCACGTTTGTTTACTTTCAACATTATTGTCTTGATTTGGTTTATGTGTGTTTATTGGGTGATTCCTTTCCCACACTTATACTTTAATCCATCCATATTCATATGTTTACATTGTCATCATGCTTTCTATCATTGGTGCATTATTTTCTATTGAGTATTGGATTATGGGAGTTAGTCCTCATGCATATTTTGACCCAGTCCTCATGATGTTATAACATGATGCCTACCAACACATGATACAACAAACATCAACTTCAATAAGTCTATTCAATAATAACAGTATCAACATCTCTCTAGCACTAGCATCTTTATTCAATCCTAATCATATCCCAAATATAGTAATTAACCATGAAAGAATTTCAACCTTTCTTAGTTTGGATGATTATCTCCCTACTAGTAGTTTATTTCAATTCATCATTACCCTCTATGTTAAATTATCGTCATCCTCAAGCAAGTTTATCATGTTTTCAATAATTGAGGTTCAATAATTATAAATGCCTATGGGTAAATCATTGTACACCATCCCACCTACATTTCTCAATGATTATAACCACCTTTGGGTAAATCATTGTGTTCGCACCACTTTAATTTTTTAGTCCATATAGGGGCACATTGTTATATTGTTTATCTATCCTAAATAGGGTATTTCCATCTTCTCAATGATTATAACTACCTTTGGGCAAATGATTATGTTATCATACCATGTTGCCACTATCAGGGTACAATGCTTATAACCAACTTTGGGTAAACCATTATATACCATCCTACTTGAATTCTTAGTGATTTTGAATACTTTTCAAAATCATTATGTTTTCACCTTATCATCTTTCCTTTCTTTGGTCCTCTTATTTCACTTCTTATCAAGGGACCATTTGTCAACCTACTTATACCAACCATTTCCTTGAAGGGGCATCATATAATTAGTTTATTATCATTATAGTTGTAGGCATATAGGTCCTTTTTATTCTTTGAGAATATGTTACTATGTTTATATCTTACAATTCCTTCTTAAATAGGTGCAAACTACAGACACCTAAATTTGGCCACCAATGACCTCTAACCAGGCTTTTGACCAATTTCTACCTAAAGTGCACAATTTGGCCTAAAAACATTAAAATGAATTAAATGAGTTGAAATTGATATATTAAAGTGCCAATTTTGGTTAGAGTATAACTAAATGGGATAATGTAATTTATGGGCTAGCTAACTTTGATCAAATCATTTCGAGTCAAAATGCCAATTTTGCACCTAGGAGCTCTGATTGCTCTTTTCTATCAAATATCTTACATGAGACACATGCCTTTGTTATTTGGTGTTGGTAACATCCTAAATGGTATAAAAAATCTAATACATCTGAAATTAACTTTTAATTCCAATCTAGTCAAATTTTGGACCAATAACAAGACACTTTGACTAATTTGATTAACTTGTGCACCAAGAGCCAAAATTTGCACTAAAGTTGACTAATCATGTTTTAGGCTAATTAAACCAAATTAGGGCCTTAAGTTAATTTTACATGGAACTTGTTGAATAAATATTTATTGGAAATTGATTTCTATTAACTGCATCATCAGGTGACATCATCATATGGGGTGGCATCCATAAGCTATAAATGCATAAAATATCAAGATTATGGGTCTCCCATGCCTCATTAAGATCCTTCATGCCTATTAAATACCCATCTATCCCAAATATTAATGGTTATATTTGTATAATGAATTTCATATTTGGATTTATTCATGGCCACACATCTCAATCTTGAGATGGACGGTCATGGTTGATCCTCAAACCATTCCAAAAATCTATAAATAAGAGGCCTTGCCTATTGAATTTTAAGCTCTTTTATGCAAAAATTATAATTCCCAAATGCATTAAAAAATCATTGAATCTTAGTATTATAATTCCAAATTGTTAAGCCAATCCAATCCAAACCAAAGCCAAAGGTACCAAGAGGAGATGAAGGTAGCCACACTCCATTAAAGAAGATATCTTGAAGCACAAGCTGAGCAAGATAAAGAAGGAGCCTTTTGGAGAAATCAATGATTTGGTAAGAAATTGGTGTTTTGTGTTAATATTTATTATTTCTTTCCATTTTTATTTTTGTTCTCAAATGGGTTTCCCTCACCAAAGCTCTCCCTAGTAACTAGGCCTAAAGATGTATGCTAGCTAGTGTGTTGGTTTTTTAATTTGATTTCATTTTATCACTAACAAGATACTAACACCTCTCTTGATTCAATTTCCTAGTTCATAGATACATCATCCAACATCCACATGCCTAATAAGGATCTATAAGACTAATGAAGAGCTTTCAACCCTATCTCTAAAAAATGGAAAGGCAATATGCATTATCACCTTGAATTTAAATCCTACAAGGAGTTAAGTTAGATCATAAGAATATTACAAGTATATTAGGAATGTAAAGACACATGTTTTAAGATATACAGGTAGATAAAATGAAGAGATAACTCTCATACAAGACTCCTAAACTTGTAGGTAGGACCTTAGTAGGAAGATGAAAGTATGGGAGACCATACAAGGAGGTGAAGTATAGATATTTAAAATAGTGTCTCTACCTTATTATATAAATGTTATTAGTGTTTTTAATTTGAAATTATTTAGTATTTTTATGATTAAAAAATCATAATGGCCTAATTAGGCCCATTAGTCCTAAATAGGCATGTATAGGCCTAGGTATGAAAATCTAAGGATATTTGCATGTTTAGGAGATAATATGAAGTTGGAAAGGTTTCAGAGGACATGTGAATATATGGGGTTGATATTACTCATGTTATTATATTCATATAAATATCAAAGTGATATAAAGGATGGAGTTCATTCTCATAACTTAGAAAAAAATAGTTGCCACCTCTAGGTAGAGTAACGAAGAAGAATTAAAGCAAGTTATAACCCTGCATAAAGGTGAAGTAAAACTGTGAAAAAAATATTCTTGACTTGTTTCCTAATAGTTATTATAATTCATTAAGTAACCTAGCCCTTTTAAGATAATAAAGATCCCAATGGTCTAAATAGGCATATTAGGCCTAAAAATGGCATGTCCAAGTCTATAACTCAAAATTAAGGATGGATGCATGTTTTGGGGGGGGGTGTATGAAGGTTGGAAACATTATAAGTGGGGAGATATCAATTCCATAAGGTGAGTCAATAGGTTATAAACATATAAAAGTAGAATAAAATTCAAGTTGTAGGCCTTAAAGTTCAAATTGGCCTAAAAGGCTACAAACCCTAGGTATAGGAATGGGAAGTTTGTAGGAAATTTAAGGAGTGAATAGGGAAAAAAACATGAATACATTTTTTTAGGGTTGTCATAGACCCTTAAAAAATGTTATAGGTCAAACCAACTGCATTTTGCTCCTTTACACCTTGTTTCTCTTTATCAACCCCCTAGAATTCAATTTTTTCAACTTTAGAGAAATGTTATTCACATTGTAACTATATGGAGTAGATGCATGGTGTCCTCAATAGCTAAAGAAGGTTGTGTGATCAAGGAATCCAAGAAGGGTGTTTAGATCATTGTTATAATTGTTGACCATTTTGACCACAATTCAAAGTGGGTCAAACCCATATAGTTAAAACTTTTATAGTGGTATAATATAATGGCATATGGTGTATTTCATGTAATATCATATGTTTTTATCTTTGGTTATGGTCTAATTAGTTTATGTCATTTTGAGTCACCTAGGGGTCATTTTAGGGTCTTAAATGCAAGTGGCATGGTTTTTAATGTGTCCAAGTGTCCTATTTTTTTTCCCAACATCCAATTTGTCATATTCCACATCAAGAACGTTAGTCCATCTAAAAATTGTAGGTTCTCTAACTAAAAATCAAGAAAACAACTAAAAAAGGAGTTTGGCACCTATTTGGCCTATGGAAGAGGATGACATGTGTTTCAACCTTGTGTAATGACTCTTCAAATTAATTTGACTCATATCAAAACTTTATCAGCTTTTAAAGTGCTAAAAATGGTCAAAACCTATTCTACTCCTTCATCATCCTTCTAGACATGTGTAACTAGTCAATAAGTTTATACTTAGTATAGCCAGTTGGAGAATTTTTAGACCAAAATCCTTTTAGGGGTGATATTTAAATATGGTAAATTAATTTTCACAATAATATTTTGAATATTTGTCAATTTTTATTTATGAATCATCCTTTACAAGTTGACTATGTTTTCCTACTTGTTAAACCCCATACCTTATAGGTTTCCTTCTCATATGGATAGGTTTGTATAATAAATATGACTGGATTGATTCCATAGGATTTTTATTACACATTATAATGTTTTATATTCTTATTTTCACATTTTTAAGTGTTTTTATAGGCCAAGCATCTCAAGTTTTCAAGTTGGTCTCATTTGTGATGATAGATAGGTTTCCACTATCTACATAATATAAATGCCTTGGTAGTGGTTTTAAAGGATTATGATAGGTTTTTTTTCATTTTTATAATTTATTATTATTAAATTTACATTTAAACACATGTTACAAATCAATCTTTCATGGATTGGCAGTCCAAACATGCAATACAGTCAACTTACTTCATTATTGTCATACACAGTCAACTAAATGAGTTGTGTTAAAGCTTGAGAACATTCATGAGAGAGTAAAAGAGATTAATAAGTTTATGTACACATTATTTTCACATGATTATTCAATTTTATTCCATAAAATAATGTGTGGTTAGCATGGGGGCACCCTTTTCTTTTTACACACAGTCTCCTACCATTAATATGCACCTACGGTGTTTCACAAAAGGATATCACATTAGAATAGAGGTTTTGAAACTTGTTTAAATATATTCATAGTGATAAATAAAAATTTGAGAAAATTTTTAATATTCTAATATTTTTCATGAGGACATTAAACATACACATTACTCTAATTCTACATTTAATGCTTGTTTACAAATAAAAGTACACCACATGTACCTCATAAGGACCAATCACATTGAGAGGGATTATCTAAGCTGAATAAGGTTCTATATAATGAGAATATTATATTTGGATTATTTTAAGAGGTAAAAACCTCATTAAATATCACAAACCATACATACTACCAACTTACTCATCCTCACTACTTGTATATGAAAATGTCCACCTATAGGTGGCACCATAGAGATAGGAAGAAATTATACGAAGGAGATTGAACATTATTAAAACAATTATTAAAGTCCTAGTGTGTTTTTGAGGTAATTTAATACATGATTGATATTCTAGGTTGAAAAATATACCTATAATTTTATATCTTTTAATGACAACTGTGTTTAATGACCAAATCCCTAAAACACAAAAATAAAGCACCTAGTCATTTTGTTGTTATTATATGACAAGGTTTCCAAGAGCTTTGATTTATATTAATGATTATAACTTATATGGTACACATAATAAAAGATATTTTCAAAGGTAATAAGACATATGGTTAGTGTAAATAAATTTTTCAAGGGGTCTAAGATGCATTTTTGTTCACTAAGGACTGATAGTGACATCTACAAAATTGGAGCTTTTATTATCCTTCACATCCAAAGAGGCCAAGTTGAATTATGTTTACATGTTGGATGAAATTATTGAGTTGATAAAGATAGTTTATGAATAAATATACATCAATAAAGGATGAAAATATATGTTTTGGACCCTATCAACACATATAAGAGTCTCTTTCCTAAGATGTAGACCTACAACTGATTGTGAAATCCTACAAGTCTATGGTGTGAGATAACAATAGAGACCCAAAATCATATAATTGAAAATTTAAATAAAAACTTATTATGACATAATAAGAGTCTAAAAGGAACATGATTCATACTTAAAAGGGAATGTTCACCTAAAATATTTTTTTCCCTTGAACAAAGTCAACTATAGTTGATTATTGCAGACAATGAATAAGAAAGTAGTGTTGCCAATGGTAATATAGCATGGAAATTAAGTGAATGGATCCAAATAAATAATAAATGGATTTGGGGACTATAAAAAAGTAATTATATATTGACTCAAGATCCAAACATGATAATAAACACTTATAAGTACCCTTTCAAGCTCAAAATACAGTCAAAAATTGTAGTTAGCCTTAACTTTACAAGGTATATGAAGAGACATGTGGAATGTTGAAATAAATAATGGACCTAAAGAACCTTAAACATGATTATATAAATCTTGATTGATATTAATATCATTAAAATAAGATATAAAAAGGACTCTATGAGTATAATATATAGTCCATTCTCAAAACCTTGTATACAGTCAACTTATCCCACAAGTTTGTCTTAGGTTTTAGTGCATTTGAACGGTCTAACGATGTGACCAAGGGTTAAAAGTGTGTCAAAAATATTTAGGTAACTTGGATAATCCACTATAATATCTATTTTACTATGGAAAATATGGAAATTACCCTCTATTTTGTCTCAGATAGAGGGTACTCCCCTAAGATGCTAACTTACAGAATTTGAAGGAATGGAGATAAGAGAGTGAGATGAAGATAGGCAAGTCCTCTCAAGAAGGTGTGGAAATTTTATTTAAATATAAAAAAACATGATAAAAAATTAATTGAGGGAACAATCTAAATATGTTTTCATAAACCCTCAATAATGCAGAAAAACCTATTAAGCCTAATTTAGGCCTAAATCCCAAATGGAAAGCCAGTTTCATTTCTAGCCTTAAGCAAACCTTATAATGATTTTTAGCATTTTTTTGGGAAATAAAAAGTGTTTTAAATATTCAAACTTGTATGATAATATACATCAAATACATTTTTATCTTAACACCACATTAGACCTATGCAAATTGAAGAACGGAGCTTGAGTTGTCAAGTTGGATTGATCATATCTTCTTGGATGATTTGCATGAGAACTATAGGAGATTAGAAAAGTTTAAAAGGGTTCTAATATATTATTTTTTGAAATTTATTAATAAATATAATTCCAAATATTCATGAATAAGACTTAAGGGTGGAAATGGTTTAAACCCCTTCAAAACCCTTAGAAATGACTTGATTGAGAAAATGAGAATGAAGAACTATCCAGATGAACTAGAATGACCATGAAAATTATTTTAATCTTAAAACACTCTCTAAGGCTTCCATCGATACTATTGAGGTGTTCCCTACTTGTATGGACATAAGATAATTTGGATTTCTTGGAAATTTTTTTATATTTTATAGGTTCTAGGAGGTTTCAAGATATGGAACCAACTTTGAGGGAAATATCAAGACCCAATATAACTCACTATTATAATTTCATATTCCATCAAAACTCCTAAGTGTTTTTAAAAGTATCTTCAACTTAGCCAGTCAAGTGAGTAAGATAGAAAAAAGGGTGAGAAATTCAAGTGGATGAATTTTTAAGGTGTTATTGAAGAATATAAGTATATGGTATGCCTTAACATGTGTCAATCACTTATCTTTATGGAAAATTGAAGATAATTTTGAGGCCAAGTGTGAGAAGAGAGTGAAAGAGGAGTTTATTTTACTACAAGTAGTGATGGATGACTTCTAAAATAATTTAGATGATTAGTGATGCATATAATGCATGGTGTATCATGTCTACAACCCATACCTCTTAGTTCAATCATGATATCTATCCCTAGTTAGTTGTGGGATGTTCCAAAAGGGCTAAATGATGAAGGTAATTTTCTTATGTAGAATGAGGAGTCTTATGCCACATTTCATGAGTTTCATAACTTGGAGAGCCATTTTTCCTATTATACCTTACATGGTATGTCTCATAATTAATTTGAATGCATATGTAACTCCTCCTCTTATAATTTCAAGTGTTCTTATGACTCTTTTACTTCTCTTTTCCCACTTCTCTCTTAGGTTCTATAATTAGATACCATTTTGGCCTTTGTAATCTAATGCCACACCATGTATGTAAAATCCCTACTATAATGGCATTGTATTTTTCCTTTGAACATTAATTCAAGTCTAGTTTTTAGTTCATGAAAAAAATTCTAAGTTTGAAAGTGATGTATGGTGAAGCAAAGTGACAATTCTCCATCCTTTCTTCCCTTATCCTTTCATGTTTATGAAAGAGTTCTAATTTTAAAAAGTCATATAGAGTTTAATAAAGTGTGTTAGGATCCTTTAAATTTCACTATTTTCCTTAAATTTTTCAATCTACCTCTAGTTCAATTTCCTTGTGTTGCGTCATACATCTCACCTCTATATTAAAATACTAATGCTAGAAACCTTCTAGGACTTATAAACTATTTTATGTGTCTTGATTCTTAGTGAATGAATAATTATGGTCATGTGTAAAACATATTGGTGTATCACCCCCTTATATTAGGTTAATTTCACACAAATTATAACTCCTTTACCATAATCAAAAACTATTTTATGTGATAAGCATTTCATGCCACATTTAGGGAGCTAACCCTTAAATATAGAGGCTCACTTCCACTATAGGTACACCCACATATATGGAAGTGTTACCATGTTTAAGAAATCTATAAGATGATTGAACAACATCTTCTAGGTTGAAATATTATAGGGTGAAATATTTGGTGACAATAGTTATGGAATGCCTAGTCGGACCATTGTCTTTAAGACAACTTGTCAAGGTGAATGTTGGTCTTGAAAACATTAGCTATAAATTGGTGTGATACTCAAAATTTGGTAAATCCATAAAATATAAATCTATTTCAATGAAATTATTTAGTCATAAACCTACCCTAATAATTCATGGTTCTCACTAAGTCATCATCTAGTAGAGTATTCAATCCCATTTATCCACCCATTCCTCCTAAACTTCCTCTTGAAGTTTAATATTATCATCCTAACTTGTCCTTTGAAGAAAAAGAGGATTTTACTATCCACGGAGGCCAAAAGAGTGAATTTGTTTAAAAAATTTAATATTTTTAATAATACATAGATATACCTCATGCTTTCCCTACCTTCAATACTAAAAATATAATTCATCTTCAAGCATATGATGTCATTCTTCCTAATGCCACAAAAGGTGTGCCCACATTCAATGGTGAGATTCATGTTACACCTTTTTAACACATTAAGGATATATCTAACTTTTATAGATTCCATAATATCACTCAAGAGAACATTTCCTTTATAATCCTTTCCATGTCCCTTAGAGGGAAAAATGTTGATTGGTATATAACTCTAGAATGTGGATGCATCACATTATGGGATGATTTTGGAGTATTTTTTACCTCAAGATTTAGAAATGAAAGTGACCATGCCTCTCTCATACATCAACTCAGTGTGATAAAAAGAAGATTTAAAGAAACAATGCATGACTTCAATGATAGGTTTTAAAATAATTGGTGTAGATTGCCTCCTCCCATGAGTCCACCTCCTAATTTTGTGTTCCCTACCTACTTGAGAGCCATTGGTACTAGAATTTATACCATAATTCAATCCTTGTGGGGTTTCACACCTTCCAAAGAATATAAAATTGATATCAAAGCTTATAATGGTCTCATTTAAGCTATAAGGTTTACTCATAATGTGTTTATGCCTCCATTATCTCATAATTATTCTAATACTCTAGATGTGGCTCAAATTCCTAATACCAATACCAAGCATAAGGTTGCTCCTAATAAGATAGAAAATATCATGTAACCATATACAAAAATTAAAATGATAAGATCTCAACTTAGGCAAGATAATATTCAAAAAGGTGCTTATAAAAATTCACAACCTTATCAAAAATAATATGCATGAAGAATAGGTCAATGGAATCCTAACCCCAACAGGCCTTCCAATGTGTATAATCCTAACTCCACCACCAATGTAAGAGAAATGGTACTAGTTAATAATAACTTGGTATAAGGGATATATTAGAAGTAAGGACAATTAATGGATTCTAATGAATTTGGAGAGAAATCTCTTATTTCTCAAGGAGGAATTATTCCTATCCTATCTAATAAATATGAGGTCCTAATGAAAACAAATGAGGATTGGTAGCCCCATGGAGAAAGTTTCACCAACTTCTTGGTGGAAGACACTTTTGTGATCAATCAAGGATCCTATATTGAGGATAATATAAGGGATAAGAGGAAGGATTTATGATGCAAAAATATCATGCCTAAAAACTCATATAATTATCCTCTAAGGTAATGAATCATGGATGTAAGTGTGACAATTTCAAAAACTTCCACACCTCTTTCAAGTCAAAATGTGGTAAGGTCTGCTCAAGGTATCTCAATTCCTCAAGTTCCAAGAAATCCTTTGCCTCCAACTAAGCATAGTTAATTCCTTAAAAGGTTTAAAAAAATCAATTTTTTTGTGGGATGTCTTTCATATGCCTAACCAAAAATTGTTATTACAAAATCAATTGTCTACTATTCCTACTAGTATTTATTATTCAATTCAAATTCATATTCATGTTTTCATTATAAATTTACATAATACCATTGTTTAAAAATATACTAGGGATGAAAAACCTCCACCATTTTACCTCACTCTCATTGTGGGTGACAATTTGGTACATAATTGCATAGCTAATAGTGAAGCCTCTACATTAGTCATGCCCAAAGTTGTAGCTGATAAGTTGGCCCTAAAATATGATCCTCATAGAAGAAAAGTTATCCAATTATGTGGTATACCTACCAAGATAATAGGGTTGATAAAAAAATTGAAGGTCTTCTTGCATGATTTTCTTAGATTTCCCATCCTCCAAGACATAGTTGTTGTTGACCTCCCAACTCACTTTGAAATATCCCTTTCAAGAGACTTTATAGACAAGATTTGTGGTTATCTCTCTGATCATTTCTCCTTATTGGCCTTTAGGAAAATATATGTGACCAAAGTGTCCATTATAATCAACCTCTTGTAAGATTTCATATTGAGTCTTACATTGAAACAAGCTCTAACTTGAATTGTGTGATCAATGAGAAGGATGAGCCTAATGTGGATGATGGAACTTCTAAACTTGAAGAATTTTTTTTATATTCTTTGATTATTAGGGTGTAGATACATATGGCCATGATCCTCATGCATACTTTGAACAAACTAACCTTGTGACTTATATCATGCATGAAGAGCCATTTGAAGGGGAAGAGGTAAGTGTCAAACATTCTCATGCTATTGAAGGTAACTTTATGATTCATGAATATGATGATCATATATTGATGAATATAATTAAGAACCATAGTGGGAAAAATTATTTCTTTATCCCTACCATAGATGAGGATGCTTTGGATGATGACAATCATGAGGTGGATAAGAATTACTTATAGAAAAGGTTTGATGTCATATGTCATGAGTTTATTCATCTTGGTAATGTTACTTCTCCCCTCAATAATTCTAAATTTGATTTGGTTGATGATTATAACAAACATGATTTTGAGTGTCTCAATAAGTTGTTGTGAATGATGATAAACTATGGCAAAAGCTCAATGTCATATGCAAAGAGTTTGACAAATTGGGTAAGTCTCCCTTTTCTATAAGAGATCTTATATCTAATTTCAAGGTTACAAATGAGAATAGTGATCATGTTGACAATTATTCCATCGAGCCTAAATATTAAGGTCATTATCCTGATCAATAAATTGTGATCATGAAGTAATTTGATGATGATAATGTTCAAGAAGTTGTGCCTCAAGAATAGTTAGGAGACCCACCTAATGTTGAGCCAAATCTAAAGGTATTGGATCATGAAGAAATGGATATTAATTCTTTCAAACATAGATCACTTATTATTTTAGAAGAAGACAAGGTTGAAAAGACTATCATACACTCCAATCTACACTTTTTTGTAGAACACCCAATTGACATGCTGGATAACAAAATCATTTCAACCCCAATCAATGTTCTTAGAGACTAAGAAATATCATTCATGAAGGTCCCAAATAGTTCACTTTTAAACCTAAGAAGATTGGAAGGTGGTAGGATTCTTGATCAGACACATATGAAAGTGATTGGTGATGAGCATGATCCTCACGCTAAGATGACTTCATGGAGTGATAAATATGAAAGGGGGATCATATTTAACCTTGGCTAAGGTATGATTATTTATTTCACCTCAAGTGTGAGGTTTGTAAATAGTATAATATGCGTGTGTGTGTGTGTGTGATATTTAAGTTTTTTGTGTTCCATAAGTGTTATATCAGAAAAATGTGTGTTTATTTTATGTTTGAATTTTTTTGGTGTCAAACCTGGTGTACATGTGACTCCATGTCCCAATGGATAGGATTAGGCAACTAGTCTTGGCATAACAAGCATACCACCCTTTTGGAAATCATTAAGAATGTTGAAAATTTTAACCACAAGTCAAATTGGATCAATCCCCCTATGTTCAAAACTTTTATACGGGTATAATATAATGTTATATAGTGTATTTAATGTAATACCATATGTTTTTAGCCTTGTTTATGGTATAATTAGTCTATATACCATTTTGAGTCACCTAGGGATAATTTTGGAGTCTTAAATGTAAGTGACACAATTTACATGGTGTCTAAGTGTCTTAGTTTTATTCCTAACATGAAAATTTTCAGATTCAATGTTCTTAATGTCAATTCATCTAAAAATTGTAGGTTCTCTAACCAAAAATCAATAAAACAACTAAAAAAAGAGTTTGGAACTTGTAAAGCCTGTGGAAGAGGATGACACATGTGGTAACATTTTTGTATTAATATTAAACTTCCAAAGACTCATCTCAGTGCTTGATCAACTTTGAAAGTGATAAAAATGGTCAAAAACCATTATGTTCCTTCATCACCCT